>JAOXYL010000048.1:10368975-10384580 GCA_028564955.1 Terapon puta
GCCTGTTCTAGTGGCACCTGTCAGAGCCTCAATCCACATTTTGCCTTTCCTGTGTGTGTGTGTGTGTGTGTGTGTGTCCTTCTCTGGAAGCAGAGCTTACCCCCAATGCAAACATGCCAGAAAAGTGAGAAGAAGAGGGGTAAGAGGGAAAAAAGAATGATAGGTTTAAAGAGAATATGATAGGAGAAACCAAAAGAAAAAAAAAGAGAGTGAATGAGAGAGAGCCACAGATGGGTCCAGATCAAGAAGGCAACTGGAAGAGCATCCAGGGACACACTCAAAGGGGAGCCCTGAGGGGAGTGGAGAGAAGAGGAAGACAGGGAGCATGTGAGAGGGTTGAATAATCCTTTTCCCCCAGAGAACTTATAGAGCTCCTGACCACAGACAAAGAGAATGACTTCCACACGTCCAACCAAAATGGCTGGACGGTCAACTGTTGATAGGAGAGAGAACAGAAAAAAAAGGGAGGGAGTGTGTTCTGCGTCTCATGCATGTACCACATGTGGGGTTGCATTTTCAAGGCATCAACACAGCATGGTAAGGATGATTTTAGCTGATTTGTGGAAGCAGATTAGTTAACGGCCATGATCACGTAGCGTATTAAAGTCACCGCAGCAGAAGACAAAATGTTTTGTAAAGGCAAGACAGCGAGTGTGCCCTGTGTCGTGACGTGACGTGGGTAAAACAACATGTAGTCTCATTTCTTCTCTTTTTGACCATTCATCAAGAGAGATCTCTTAGACTCAACTACATTTTACACTGGGCCTAATTACCCTCACATCTTTTCAGTTGGGGTCTGTCCTCCTTTTAGAGTCTCTCCTTTAGAAAATGCAATTCACGTCTTAGCGGGTTTTCCACTCATCCATTTTGAATCATGTCCAAAATTTTGGACCTGTAAAGAGCTAAAGTCTGCAATAGATACATTCAAACAGCAAATCTTACATCTCATTCAATCTATTCCTCAGTCACAACCCTAAATATATATATAGTATCATATAGTGTATGCATGCAACATTATTTATAGGTTAGGATTTGCACAAAAAAAGTGATGCACACTGGTGAACCTTAGCATGAACCCATGTTGAAAAGTTGGAATGAAGTCAAAGTCAGATGACCTCTGTGCCTCCTGTTAAAAGCTACAAGTTCTTTAACTTACCCTAAGGTACTGAGACCTCCAGAGCGAAGCCAGAACGGTGCCTGGTGAGTTGCTTTAATTACTTTTCTCCCTCCCTCGCTGCTAATACCTTTATTTTATTAGGCCTGATCTGATTCATATGCATAGTGCAGACATAATTTTGATTTGAAATTCTTTCTTATCTGCGGTGGCTGGGACTACCCCTGCATGACTGCATCCAAAATCAATTACCTTGCTTGGTCCCCTGGCGAGCATTTGGCGAGGAACAGAGTGGCACAGTGTGCAGACACTATCACACACTTTTAACCTTAAAGACAATGTTGTTTTTCACTTTGAAGGACATCTCTGATACTGGAGTGATGTAGTGTTTTATGGATGAGGAGATTGCTCTATCACTTCAAAACATTCCCTCATTCAAATCACTCACTGTGAAAGCTGGTTAGAAGGAACGATTTTGTAATGTCAGTCAGGTTGGAACGGAGACAACAAGTGAATGTAAAACTTGACTTTTAAAGCCTCTGGTTGCCATTTCTCCTTACTGACTCCACATGTAAATTAAGCAGAAAGAAAAGTTGCTGTCTGTCCACAAAAAAAAACCCCAACCTCTCTCTAGCAACTCACCTTGTCATATGGCATCTCACCATCATATTTACAGAAGGGTAACACCTGTGTTAAACAAACATCCCCAAAGATGTTTGGCTATTCATTTGCAGCAACTTCTCGTTATGGATCCATTATGGAAAGCGCCCAATGCACCAGGGTGTAATGACACAGGCAATGCTTGCTGTAAAACAGTGGCATATGGCTAAACTACACAACATTAAACATTTTGGAGACTGTGCCTCCCTGGTGCCTAAATAGCACAGCGCTTTGGCAAATAAACCATTACGCAGTGTGAATGACTTATGGACTCATGTGCCAAGCTGAGCTTCTTAACCATGTTTTGCTCAGGCAAACAAAGCAGCGCACAAAAAGAGTGCAATCTGCATTATAAAGTTATGCCAAAATGCACACTTATGTGAGTACATTTAACATAAAATGTATCAAAACAATATATAATTACAGCATATACACATGTTCACACATACATACACCATCCATCTACCCAGATAATCAACCATCTATTTCACAGTGGTAAAAGAGCAGAGAAGTGCAAAAATCAGTTTTCCTACCTACGTCCTCCAACTTCTCTTTGTGGATCCCGAGGACTCTCCAGCCCAGCAGGGGTATGTGTAATCTGTCCAGCAGGTCGCGGTTCTTCCCTCGGGGTCTCCTCTTTTTTGGCAGTTATTGGAGTCACTCCACAGGGAAGAAATGCCTAAATCAGATCCTAAGGAGCAAGTTGCTCGTTGTGATGTGGCAGTTAACCTCCAAGGTCTCGCCCAAAATCTAAACCCCTACTTTGTCCCTGAAGATGAGCATTGACCCCTGCCCAGTAAACTTTTTCAATCATTACCCAATGCTTGTGACCACTTTGGAAGACTGTGCATGGACTGCAAAATGACAAGTCACATGCTCAGCCTCAGCATCTTTTTCACCATGACAACCATATGATCCTCGCTCTATCTTACACGTCTTGTTTACTACTCCCCAAGATGTGCTACCTGTGTGCACTAGGCCATTTTCAGGCCATTGGGGACTATTTCCCTTTGGTTTCAGAAGCATGACCAAGGTTTCAGATTTAATTCCAGGTACTCAACAGTTTGCCCCCCACCCCAACAAAAGCAGGACCATAATCAATAAAACAAGGAGGTTTCCAAGTGACTATCATGCCCGTTAAAGATTAAATCAAGATTGTTCTCAGTGTTTGTTCTCAGCGGACACCCACAGCATAAAAAGGTCTTGTGAACCTTCAAGATAGACTTTCACCAGTAGCCTAAACATATGTAACCTAAGCTTTCCTAACATATACAAAGACATGCACGTGTGTGATCACACACAGACGCTCCGTCTGCAGGCAATCATCCGCCAGCATCACAACTGTGCATTTTGCTGTAAGCTTAAGTGGCCTTGCAGTCTGCCTCTGCATCTGCATCTACTTCTCTGTGCCAGGCATGTAAACCCCCTCAGTCATGCAGTTCCAACCATTTCTGTGTGATTGATGTGAGTGCTTAGCTGGGCGACAGAGGTCACAGTGCCTGGGAGATTGTTTTAGCCCTACCTGCTCCTCTCTTCCACTTCCATCTCTTTTCTGTTTCTCTTCCTCCCCTCTCTTTCTCTGTCTCTTTCTCTCTCTCTCTCCCCACCTGGAGTGTCGTGAACCCTCTCCACACTCCACCACCTAATTATATCCTGGACGTGTAAATGTATTCATATTCATGAAGGCACAGATGCTAAATTAACTGTGGCAGGGACACGTTGCACTGTGCCGACTGCACAATCTGCTTCCTCCACTTACAGAGAGGAGGGAGGGAGGAAAGGGGCGTCGTAGCTGGAGGAGAGAACACCAAGGGGAGAGAGAGACTTAAACAAAGGAGGGAAGAAGAAGAGGAAGACAAGAGACAGAGATAAAAACAAAACAGGGAAGAGAGGAGGAAGCAAAGGTATTAGAGAGGAGGTGCAGAGAATAACAAAGGAGGAAGAGGAAGGAAGAAAGGCAACCATACAGCAGTTGGTTCAGCGTTGTCAGGGTTGACAACCACGGTTATGGCTGGACAAAGTCGCTTATTAAACCTCAGCGGTGCCTTAAAGTCACCTGAGATGTCACCATCACTGATCACTCCGAACGCCCCCACCAGGCCCCTGCTATCCCAAGCCTGGTCACATGGGCCCAGGCAGCGATGAGTGACAAATCAAAAAGCCAGAGTGCATAAAAACTTGGAGCCGGTGGCGGCAGAACAGTGTGCGGGGAACTCAGGGGCAGATGGAGGGAGGTGCAGCGGTGCGCAGCGAACAGATGGCCGTTCTGAACTTGATATATGAAATTAATAACGTTTCTCAAATAGAATTCAGAAACAGGAATACATTACCTGAATTTTAATAAGTGATTTTTTCTTTTTGCGAGGAGTGGGGTAGAGGGGAGCATTTGCATGTCAATGAGAGATATGTGAAGGGTAAACAAATGCAATGTGTCCCATTCTGCTGGTTGTTTTTTTCTTCTTTCCCCTCCTATAGAAAAGGAGACAATGGGAGGTAAATGATGGCAGCTCAATTGTTCCGAAGGGTCCGTCCAAATCATGGTCACGTCCTCTTGTGGTGTCTGAAATCACATAAATTTGATAACTATATTGGTGCTTAAGACCCGTTGTATTTCCACGTTCACATCTCCCACTTAAGAAATACTTTGCATAGGTTTTGCTCATCAAAATTTCACAAAACTATGGAAATAAGTGCACCTTAGAGCACTGACAAAGGCTTGAACTTTACAGTAACCTTCTCCTCCACTTCCTGAGTGCTGAAAAAAAAACATTTGCCTTGAACCTAATGTTGACTGGCTGACTTTCACATTTCTGCTCGAGGTCTTTCATTCACGTAGTTTCAGAAATTGAATTTTTGTGAGAGGTTTGGCTCCCTCAACAAAGAGTATTATTCACTGCTGCCTGGATTTGCTCCCACCAAAAACAGAACCATGCATATTCACAGACCTACAGTACTATGAAGTACACTCTTCTGACACAGTCGTTATTCAGGGCAGAGCCTATTCAGTTACACATAATGGCTTTTTTCCCTTTAATGCTGAGCTCAGTAGGAATGTGATGAAAGAAAAATGACACTGGAATTAAAATCAACCGCACTGTCATTTTGAAAGACTCGGTTTAGGCAAAACATCTTTATGTATCAATACGGTGCAGTGAAATTTTCCAAAGGCTGCATATGTGTACAAAATAATTGTAGAACATTTCCACATTTCATATCCGCCATCCATTTATGTTGCACAGCACAATCTTTGTGTGTGAGGTTGTACCAGTATGTGCAGAACAACAGGCAGTATAAAAAGGAGAAAATGTCATTTCTAGATAAAACCACACATAGACATATAGAGAAACGACCTGTATTTTTAAGACAACCCTGACAATTAGGTGGTTTGCTTTTCAAAAGCATTCATATGGGTTTGAGTTAGGGTAAGCTGCCTATGAATTCAACTTTAAGGTAGACAGTTCAGGATGTATTACTATTTGCCTTGGTTTTTCAAAGGATTAATCAATTGAGATGTGATATATATTTAGTTTCAGAGATGCTGGTGAGTAGATTTTGTTTCCTTTGGATGGAGCCAGGCTAGGTGTCTACGCATTTCCAACACTTAGCCAGCTTTATATTTAATATATCAACATCAATCTTCTCATCTAATTCTCAACAAGTGGACGAACAAAGTCCTGAAAAAGTGAACTATTTGTTTAATGCATTTGCAAAGATATGAACTAGAAGTTTAAGCTTCTTTGTTTTTGAATAACAATAAGAAAACCAGGAGGACAGTAACAGAGTCAGTTAGATATTTGTCTGCTCACACTGACTGTGCTCAACGACTGAAGCCTATTAAGCCTGGTCTGGAATATTTCTTTACCAATATCTGTGGTTTCAAAAAAGGAATTAATCTTTATGGACAATAAATTTATACCATAAACATCTTCTTGACCTACTAAGGCCATAAATCAAACCTTTGGGCACTTAAGTCACAAAAAATATCATATCAATATAAAAAGTGCAGTAGCACCATACTTTTACCATTCTCAACTATAAACTTAAATTTTGAGCTGAGATAATGCCAGGATAAGAGTCTGGAACACTGCAAGGCTGCCAGTGTTTCCTCAGCTGTGTGAAACTGGGCCAGTAGTGTAATCAGTGCAAATAATAGGTTGCAAGTAAAATAAATAAATAAAAACCCAACTAAAATGTTGGTTAGTGGCACTGTGTATTTTCATAGCCTCAAAATGATGGTAGTGCATCCAGGGAATTGTGGAACCCACACGCAGCGTGAGACTGTATGGGCTTAATGCCACATTCATGACCAAACCAGCTCGCTTTCTCTGTCTCTCTCTGGTAAACAGCCCCAGATTTCAGGCAGGAAACTATGGCTTAAGGATAAGAAATGAACAGCATATGTCTGGAGCTGCATCAGTCTGCCTCATCTCCACTGTATTGGTGAGATGCATTAATGAACAGAAGTGTTGTCCTCACACGTGATGACAGTGACGACTCAAACGAACACATGGCGAGTGGTTCTGTAGGCTGGATATATATGAGCTGTTTTTAATTCACATACAGATGTGCTTTCACCTTGCATACTACACCTTTCATTAAGGATTCACAACAGATTATATATGTATTTCTATTCTCGTCCATTTCCTTCATACTCATGTTTCAATATTTCAGTGTTCATGAAATGATTATATTCGGGTCATTTCAGAGGAAGTCAGCACCGTTGATGGTAGAATTGACAAACTGCCGAAATTGATGAATATGCAGCATAAATCTGGTGACAGTGATACTGTACCCCTGCAATATGTAGTGGGAGTGGTAGCATGAGAAACTTGGAAGCGGTTCAGGCGCACAGTCTGTTCACCTTCATGGGTGGAATGACAGATGGCCTGGGTAGCTTTCTGCAGTAGAGCATAGCAGAGCAAAGCTACCATGTCATGAAGAAGAAGTTTGCTTTTGTGGGAGTTTTGACAAGCTCTGGTCTACAGCAATCTGTGCAGGCACGGGCATCCACACCTGTGCACACATTCGCACACATGCAGACATTCGGCAAAACCCGAAGAGCTGTTTGTTTTCCCTCCCAAACCGATCGCTAATGCAAAATCCATTACCATCGCGGCGTCATTATCAGTGGCGGCGGGGCAAGTCAGGAGCTTCAAGGTACGTCTCAATCCACGGGGGTACACGTTCCCTCCAAAAACAGAAGGTAGAAGTTGGCGAGGCGTTGTGCACATGGAGAGTGTTACTTACTGGTTATTGTGGTGGTCATACTGTGTCCCGTATGGCAGTGTATAAATGAACAGCATGCAAACACCTTCTGTCCAAACATCTGCGACAGGCACATTTTTAGGCTGCCTTCCAAAAACTAAAAAAAGATGGAGGCAGAAGAAATAAAATCTCTCTTGCTGCTTGGCTCAGCTCATCTGCTCTCATTCTGTTGGCTTATTACTTTCTTCTTTTTTGGTTGCTGTTGTTGTTGTTTTTTTTTTTCTTTTTTTTTTGTCACTCAAACCTCTTAGCTATCCGGGAATGAGACACAATACAACTTTTCATTTAGTTTAAGTTTTCAAGGATGTTTTGCAGACTTGAGAGTGAGAAAGAGCTACTGATAAAATACCCGTCTAAGTAGTCTTGACTCATTGAAAACACTGTAAATGCGTTGTAAAAATAGGCCCTGAAAT
Source organism: Terapon puta (assembly GCA_028564955.1). NCBI lineage: Eukaryota > Metazoa > Chordata > Actinopteri > Centrarchiformes > Terapontidae > Terapon > Terapon puta. The sequence continues at coordinate 10,376,428 of JAOXYL010000048.1, forward strand.
AAAAGCCCTCTCAAATCCCCCATCATTCATTACAATTAACTGCTAGAACGCCCCACAACAAATTGAATCTGCTCTCCATCCACACTAAACTCTGCTAATTAGAAACTGCCCTCAGCTGAAATGTTAAAACAATAGCTATTGTGCTTGTTTATTTTTGAATTGCAAAGTCTGTTTTCTACTACTTATATTTAAATATTTAAATCTTTAAAAAAAATGCAACCCTCTTAAATTAGTATTATTAGTCAGAAGGTAATTTACTGTAATGTATCAGTGTGTGTGGAAAATCTGTGGCTTTCAGATGTGATGCCTGAGATGTTTGTTTTGGTTGTGTGTCAGCACGTGGAAGGCAGCAATGAGGCCTCCGTGTGCGGGAATGTCACAGTCACGCTAACAATTGCAGGAAATAGTCAGTATAAAAATGAAACTTAATGTGCAGGAAAGTGAATTGCAAGCATCAGCATTTTCAAAGTCAGATGCTATTTCAGGCCAAGATGACAGTGCTGGGATGTAAACGTGACGAACTACGAAAGAGATGGAATTAGTTTTAGGTACTGCCTGCCTCAGAGCAAAGCCCTAAAGAACAATTCTAATTAATACCCTTTAAATAAAACTTGAAATTGAACAGAAATTAAAATTTGGTGTTGCTAAGAATGTAACATGCTCTATATATCCTTATTATCTGCATCTGACTTTATACTTGTAAATTGTAGTTTAAATTCTTTGTTCTGCTGTGATGGAACCTGGCACACCGGTGTTTTTTAGTCTTTTAATTTCCATCACATTACCTTGACAGGGTCTGAAAAAATATATATGCACCACCAATATTCTTATAACTGATATTTGTCTATATAAAAGGTGAAGTGATTTTAAATTTCACTTTGTCTTTCAGAAGCACAGTTTGTTTTTTTTCCTTTGGTCATTTCCTCGAGCCAAAGCTATAAACAGTACATGTATAATTGAATATATCTCCTCTGCAATTCTGTGTTTTCTGTAGTCACTGAAGCTATCCTGGCAAAGATGTTTTTCATCTACAAGTTACATGACCTGGCCAACGCTGTGTACACAAGTACTTGGCACGACCATACATAGCTGGCCAAGGAGGCGCCTGTTATAAAAATACACAAGTGGAAGCTCGGCTGCAGAGACTCTGCTGCTCCTTCTCAAGGCATCACGTCATGCATTCCTTCTGTTTTCACTCATTTTCCAGCATTTTTTGCCGCTGAAGCTTTGCCCCCTGAACACGACTTATAAAAGACATCCAGTGTCAGCCAATTATTTTGGACTTTGATGGTCATAAATCAAGGCTGACCAATAAAAATGAAGACAGCCAAGTATAATGTTCGTGTGTGACTCCAACTGGATTGTAAATGAAGCCAGATGGGCTGGGAGAGTGCCACCGAACAGAGCTGGATCCCATCACTAAATGGCTCTGTGTGTTTTCCCCTCGTGCACAAATTACGGCATCACCTCATTCAGCGGCATAAATCAAAGCCCAAGCTGTGATATGCGCAGGGCATCTCTCCATCTCATTACTAAAATAAATTCTCTGGCAGCCTTGGATGTGTGAGCCCCGTTCGAACGGTTGATATTACCACAATCGGTACTTTTGTAGCCTGCCTTTATTTTGAAGCAATTTCGAAGCCATTCATGTGGTCTCAAGCAAGCTGAGACACGCTTGGAGATGAAACAGACCTTCTGAGTGTTACCTCATAGGGGACCTCTGGACACTTATTGGGGAGGACTGACATGTTTGGATCTGGGAGAGATGGGGGGGGAAGGAAGGCAGAAGAGGAGTCAGGTAGACAGTAGTGAAAGAGAGCAGGAAGCAGAGATGCGGCTCATAAAAAGCACAATAGTTGGACAGTGACAAAGAAAAGGGACAGCGGTGACTGATATGAATAGACAGATGTATGTGGGCTGACAGACACCCGGGCAGACAGTGATGAAGGTATTTGGAAGAACTCTGAGGCAGACTTACTGAGCTCTATATTTTCCAGACACACAATGCTGACCTTCATTCGTCTGCCCTGACTTCCACTGTAGAGTGAAGAAACAGAGCCCTCTGAGATCCTGGCTTTCTCATTCGGTGATAAGACAGGTTCTCCTGTTAACAAAGAACAGCGTCTCTGCAACCGTCTCTTCATCTTTCAAAAATTTACAAGGGTAGGTTATAACATTTTTGCTCCTCCACGCTCCAGCTGAAAGAGAATATGACAAAAATAACAGTTGTGGGTGGATTTACAGTATATGAAGGAGTTTTACATATGGTGTTCATGAATTTCCGAGGTCAAGGGAGGCTTGGCCAAGCTAAACAAGATTCCACACTTCACGGGGCTAGACTACTTCATCAGCCGGTAATGAAACAACACGAGGGCTGAAAGATCGTCCTTTCTGCAGAGAATGATTCATGGGAGCGGTGAACAGCCCGACCTGTTATGCTTTCTGCATTATGCTTTCTGAAAAGGAAATACTCTGAGACTGGCACTGGATAAAAGGAAGCTTTCAGTCGATTCTTTGGTCTGGTGTTTGAAATTGAAGGTCATTGATATGGGCCTGTGAAAGATGTAGGAGTGGTGGAGCTCCTGCAAGGTTGCTGACAGAGTTGGTCAGCTGTCAGTCAAAGCCAGCAAAAACAGATCTATAACATTATGCAGTCAGTGGATGGTAACCGAAGCGGCGATGCTGCCGCAGGCATATTTCTCTCCATCTGACTTTGCTCAAATGTACTTTTCTTTCCTCAGGGAACTGATTAGCAAATATGCAGCTGATTGGTTGGAGCTTGAACTTTCCCCCATGTGATAGGTAAACCAATCAGTCAGACCAATTTCAAATCAATGTACTGTACGAGACTACAGTGTGTATTAGTGGGAGCTGATGTGTTTACAGCAGGTGATGTGCAAGTCTTCAAATTGTTCTGCAACTTTGATTGCTCTTATTAAATCAGAGATTGCTGATCCTTTCTAAATTGAATTGGTGTGATGTCAAACACAGCAAAATTGAAAAATTGAAAGTGAGGTAATGCAGATGTTAGCCAAATGCAGAGAAAGAGAGCAGAACACAGAGCGCTTGAATAATGCAGATGTGGCGCAGAATGCAGCATCCTTATCGGTGAGCTGAAGATCAGTTGGAGTCCAGAGTAACCTTTTCTCTCTTCTGCAGAACCGTCTGATATTGTATGGGTGAAGCGTCTTGCAACCCATCGGCGTGAGCCCTACCAGACATGCTCTCTCCCACAATACACACATCATCTGTTACACACTCCAGGAATTGTTGAGGTACGCAACAGCAGGCGTCAAGCTGCAGACAAGTCATACATCTTCTGTGTTTCGCTTGGAGGAAGTGGTGGGGGCAACGGGCAGAATCTGTGCGCCTCTGTTGGTATTTGCATGTGTATGTGTGTGTGTGTGTGTGTGTGTGTGTGTGTGTGTGCGTGTGCAGGCATGTTTTCTGAAAGTGGGCATTGGTGTACCCGTGTACATGGATGTGCGTCTGCCAACAGTCATCCCCTCATCTTAAACAAAAGAGCCCATTGGTTCGCGCGGAAAAACGATGGCTTAAAGAGGAGAGGACCTGGATCTTATCATTCATTGGTTTAACACTATCCAGACCACCGCTCGCTAACTCCAGGCAGCAAATTAGGAGCTGGGAGCCGCCGACTGGGCTTGTGACAGGGACGTGATGGAGAGCAGGCAGGCCGGGCCGCTTCACAGCTCGCATGGACCATGATAGGAGAGGAATGCTCCCCGTGTATTGCCAGAATAAGTAGGACAGGAATGGAAGCTCATGCTGGCACTTTTGTTTCACATCAGAAGTCCTTTTAGAGATTCTGTGCATGTGCATCTGCACGGTTTGAGCGATGGGATACTTCATTAATAAAGGATACTCATGTGACAGCCATCTGTTGCAATAGCGTGGATGAGCAACTGTATAGAAAGCAGGAGAAACGTGGTTTATACAGCAGTGAAACCACACACACTTGTGAATGTGAGACCTAATTCAGTGGGGTGAGTGAGAGAGGAGAGCTTCAATGAAAGAGTGAATTTTAGTGGGAGCGGTCGTTTTACCTAAAAAAAAAAATGTTTACAATGAGTATAATCTGCACAATATAACTGTTAAACACTGTATAGTATGAACAAATCCTCTGGTGTTTAAGTCAAATAACTTTTTAGAAATTCTTATGACCTTAACAACCCCTCAATGTATCAACCACAATCATTTCTGTTCGCAGTATTTTGAGTTTATACAGCGTATCTCTAAGGCTGGGAATAACGGCTGCAGCAGAGGGATCAAGCTCCAGGCCTCGGACTTTGGGGCCCTGGGAATCAAGTTCACAGCTGCACACACCCTGACTGGGGGTCAGGCCAGGAGATGCTATGCCAAATAATTAAATACATGACAGTACACGAACGTAACACACAGTAGTTGGGTTCCTATTCAAATGTGACACAGACTTTAACAGAATTTTCAGATAAACGGAAAAAGAAAATGCAAATTTATGTGTGTTTTATTCCACTACTGTTATGCAAATATTAGCCGAGATGGTTCAACAAGATAGCACTGGGAGCTTCAGTCTGGTCCCATTGTACTTCCTCACATTTTGTTTTTTATCAAAAAAGCCCAACTTTTCCTCTTCAGCCAAACTTTTTCCCCCTACTTTTAAATAGGCTTTTCTTTAATACACAAACTGGAGATGCCTTAAACAAGTGGATTGAAAGGCACCTCCAGACACAATGCCAGTGCTACCTTTAGTGTTCCTGCCATGAAGGTCTGACCGACCTTTCAGGATATTTTCATCCTCCTGCAGCCCTTTTCTCTGGGTTTCCCCTTCACTCACACACAAAAACATGCAGTATTCAAGGCATTTCGTATATTGCACAAAAAAACCCATCTAAGTCACTTTGTTCCTTTTGGACACTTGTCAGGTTTAAAGACATCCTTCACTAGTCTGTAAAACACCTTGGCTAGACTGAGGACTTTGGCAAGTTGCCACTGTCTGCTTTTCCACAGGCTGGTTCATGAGGAATTTGGTCATGGCAATAGTCTCTTTTTCAGGCTTGTGTTTTGATTTTATTTTCCATTCAGTGGTCCCATATTTATATAATATTTCTTTGCTGTCAGTTTGTATTTCTGAGGAATTACTTTGCTGTTAATCATTTGCTATTTGAAACCTCTTGTCTCTGTTAAAATATAACTTGAATTGAGAGCCCGTTCTTTGAAAAGAGAGACCAACGTACAGTGTTCGTCTGCGCACATGAAAAAAATGAGATGTTAACTTCCTGCATGCCAAAAAGAATAAAAATGCTCGAGGGATCTTTTACACTCACAAAATGTTTGCACGTCCAACACAGTGTCCCTGAAGTTGTATTTCACACAATAAAATGTGGTTTTGCTGTTGTAGTTTTCCTCGGGTAACCCAGTTTTATTTTAACAGCTTGTTCTCAAATAAGTCAGATGTATCCCAAGAGGTCTCCCCCACAAACACAGACACACACACACTCATGTACAGCTATACACAGGGGTGGAAAGAGTACTAAAACACTGTTTCTACTGTTTCTACTAAAACAAAAGTAAGAAGGTTGTTTTTCTTCTTTCCTTCAGTTTGCTCATTAAAAACATAGACCAATAAACAATAATTCTCTGCATCGCAGAACTGACAAAACAATACAAACATCTTAAAAACAATTTTCAGAGAACTCTTAAACAAAATAAAAAGTTGGACAAGCAAACAAATTATCACATTTAGATGGCATGTTGAAGCTTTTGGTATAATTCCAATATGAAATATGAAAACCTTAATTTCAAAGACCTTTGTTTCTGGTCAAATGATTAAATCAACATAATCAAATAGAGGGATAAATCTCTAAATCGGAGGCTTTTGACAAAAATACCAAGGCTGAAGGTTGCCAAGTATTGTGCTGAAAAAGAAAGGTTAATTCTATGACTGATAAAAAATAACTGTGAAACAGTTAAGAAGAAATCATCATCATTGATCAGGTGATAATGTTAGCAGAATGTGAATATAATGGATACATTTTAATGTCAGTGGCATTTAAAATCATCTTTTGCTTTTTCCAAGCAGTGAATCCCATGTTTATTTTCCCCCTACGGTGTAATGGATGCATTAATGAAGCATTTCAAACACAGCACAAGGACTGAAATTAAGATAATGCTTTTAAAACACACACAACTTCAGGTAAACAGCATTATCTTTGGTTAAGCAACAAGAGGCATTTTAATCAGTCAGTTTCAAGTGCTGAGATATGTTAGGTATATTTGTCGAATGTGGAATTCTGTTAATAGGAAAAGTTTGTATCAACAACTATCAAATTATGCTTAGGAAAATTTATTTTTTGTGAGAATTTTGGCAATATAAATATAAATAAATCCAGCACTTCTAGTGTGTCTGTGTAGGTGTGCATGTATTTGTGTGTGTCTTGAGTGTGCTTTTACTCAGTGAAGCAGGCTTGAAGCCAGCCGTCCCTCATGTGATCCTCTGTCTCCATTCCTTATCAACAGCACTTTGTCGTCCCTGCCTCCCTGTCAGTGCTGTGTGTCTGCACCACCTCTCGGCCTGATAGCCAACAGCCGCCTAAATACACCTGCACTCTGTCACACTGCTTCCCGCTGCTCACGAGTCCAGTGTGCCCAGCTTCCGTTCCAACCACGGCCACGGCTTCTGGTGTTATTTAAATACATTCCTCAACATTTTCTCACAAGGCTTGATGCATGTAATTACACATTGGAAATTAAATGAGTGGTTTGCTGTTGTTTACGCTATTTCCAAATGTTATATACTGTACAGTCTGCACACTCAAATGGGTAGGAAGCCAAGTCGTGAATCCAAGGCTTGAGCACAACTTTTCTCAGAGGATATGCACCTTTAATCAAATGAAGACACAAACATAACTAATCATTAACTAAGAGTGTTTCCACACATGGCGGCAACAAATTGGACAATTAAGCATAGCTGCATGTCTCTCTGTTCTAGTGGCTACTGGATTGTGATGAGGAAAACAGCTAAACGATTATACCGAATTTGCATGCAACACTTTCAAAGCTCAAGCTGTTTTTCTTCGATTGGAGTTCAAACAAGTGAGAGATAACATTTGTTTGACGACTACTGCTGTTAAATGTGTGTGTGTAAACTGTAATGATGTCTTTAAAGCGCTGAGATAATCCATGGAACATCCATCCTTTCTCCTGTTTGCCATTAAACATGGTGAGATGAAAGATCTACTGCGTCTTGCTCTAAGCCTCCCAAATCCAGCCCACTCCACTTCACTCTACTTTACTACATGTCACTGAATGTTTATCACATTGCTTCTCATATTTCCCTCTACTGTACCCATTGCTCTTATCCATTCCAACACATTCATCTCTCGAATACACTGTACTGTGTATCTTTTCTCCCCATCGCGTCATCCCTCTAGTGCTTTACCTTTCAGCTCCAGACTCTGTCTGGTTTTCATCAAGTGAGCCCACTGGCACCATATTGACGCCCACCAGGCATGCTACAAGTTAGGAGCCTGCGGTGGCTGATAACCTGCCCCGAGGCTGCCCTCTTCCACAACCAAACACACTCCCGTTCTTTTAGCTCCGATTAGAGCAGGACAGAACAGATCAGGCCACACTGGTGAACAAAAATGTCTTCTGGGGGATAAAAGGGAGAACTTTTAACCATTTCGAACTTCAGTTTTACCACAGAAAATGTTTTTAGTTTTAAGCTTAACTTTGAAGGAAACAGGGCAGCAGCTCTTCCCTTAAATTAGAGGACTTGAGGTCAAGACCAACAGACTCCGCTGAAATGTCCTTGGGCTAGAATTTAGATTCCTACCAGCTGTGTCATACAAAAGGTGCTGTGTCATAGAAGGTCTGAGGGAGAAGCAAAAAACTTATCACAATGAGATAATAACATGGCAATATATAACTTTTATCTTTTTGCCCGTTATAGCCAAAATTCTTTCCACGAGAAAGGAACGTAGGAGATGAAGGCCTCACAGTGTGCAGCCTGCTGACAAACGTGGCATTGCCAGTTAAGGGTGACAGCCGCTGATGATGGCAACAGACAGTACAGCGCCATGGGGGCTATTTACAGGCTGTATGCCGTCATGGGTGAAGTGGTGATGGAGTGTTGTGTGTGTGTGTGTGTGTGT
>JAOXYL010000048.1:10423484-10445399 GCA_028564955.1 Terapon puta
TTTTTTTAAGCGAGGAATTCACTGTCCAGTAAGTAATGTGACCTTCACTGCTGCTTGTTCACGTAAGTGCTTCCATTGTTTGTGTGCTGGTTCTAACCCAGCGAGTCTGGTTCAAGTTTCTTTTCAATCCAGTACAAATTGGAAAAGGTTACCAGGACTGTGTAAAGAGATTATGCAATTTATTTTTGGCATAACCAGCATTGATCTAGGTCTTCAAAAGAGCAGGGCTATTGGGCATGCATGTCAACCTACCACAGGACTGCTCACTGCAAACGAGTGTCATGTGTGATTTATTGAGTGTGACATTAGCTTGTTTCTATGAGAGAACACAGAGTTGCCTACTGTGATGTGGTAAAATCACCCATATCAAGCATGGACTTATGATTTTATATTGAAATGGAGTTTCACACGTCCAAAAGCATCATGAACTCATTTACAAAATTTTAATTGCCAGTTAATATATTGATTATGTTTTTTATTAAACTATCAATCACTTAGTATAAAAAAAATCAATATTTGTGGCATTTTCGAAACAATCAGAGCATGTCTTAAGATCACTTTCTAATCAACGTCAAAACATCAAGCTGGCAATAGCAAATATTGTGACTTGATTTGATTACAGATAATCAACTAATTGACTAACCAGCAGTAGGGTGAGACTCACCAATCTGTTTTCGGTACTGATCAACCGGTAATCCGGTTGCACTGGCATCCTTCTTCCCCATCCTAGGTCCTCAGCCTGGCAAGAAATGAGAAGAAAAACAACCTTCTGAGTGAAAGTATTTCACAGCTGGGTCTCAATGTTACACCTGATCATTTACTTTAATCAAATACGGATATAGCTCCATTCCTGTTACTGCACCCTGAGATAACTTGTGAAATCTGCAGGAAGGATCCAAGTTAATTTACAATTATATATACAGAAGAGTAGTCAGTTTTGATCAGGCAGATGGTTTATCTTTCACATACATCTGCTAGACATAATTAAATTAATTCTCACCACCTTCCACGTGCGTTACGTTCACAGTATGCACACTTCCAATCCATCTCATTTAGTCTAACACCATTTCCCTTCACACCATGAGCTCTCTTTGATTACCCTGACAGCTCACAGAGAAGACGTAAAGAGAAAGAGCTAAGAATAATACAAATTGGATTCTTTAGGCTCCACATGTAACTATGCAAGTGTGTGACAGTGCTTGTGCAACAGAATAAATGCCGGAGCTGTACATTTAAGTCAAAACATGCGTGCGTAGAGATGTACAGTCACCAGAAATAACTGCGCCCAAGTGCCAAAACTCAGTGGGTGTGTTTTTTTTTTGTTTTGTTTTTTTTTTACATCCAACCAACATACTTGTTTCTCAGAGAGCACTCTACTCTAAATTCCAGACAGGCTGCCTCACAACACACTGCATCAATCAATATTGTAGCCTTTTGTTTAAAATAGTGGGAAAAGCAAGTATGAAACCAGGGGATAGTGTGTGTTTTCTGACGATGCTGCTGGAGTCCCTCTGACCTCTTCTCTGCCTGGAACATTCCAGCTTGATTTGAAATATATGCACAATACCTTTACCACGAATAACATTCAATATCTATCAAATCCTGCTAGTCTGATGGTATGTGATGATAATTTTTGGGAAAGCACGTTCAGTTGTGCACAGAGAGGCGAATACGAAGGGAAAAAAAGTCTCTATGTGCATCCTAAAAGAACAGGAGTGGTGAAGAGTCTAGAGGTACGGCCGGGGGAATAGAGGAAAGAGACTGAATTAGCATGTTCAAGGAGCGTGGCTGACTGCCTGTGCTGACTGATACCTTCTCGGGGGAGACCGCTGCCTTGGGAGACCTGAATTTTACTTTCCACTAAAAACACTGCTTTCAGCTCCATTTCAAACACCGTTGGAGCCAGCAGAGGAGGAGGATGTATGCACAGCTATTGTTCTCCGGCGGCTGGAAACCAGAGTCAGCAAATTAAAGGAAGCGAGAAGAGGACAAAAGGAAGCGAGAAAAATTGCCCAAATGTAATGTTTACAGTTGGTCACAGTAGGCTCTCAGATTTGCCGGCAATGTTGTGCTGTGCAGCAGAATTGCAATATCACATCTAAACTGCCAGAAGCAACACATTTGGAGCCTCTGTCATCCCATGTAGTCGTTCCTCTCTGAAATTTCTACGCATATGTTACAGTATATTTTGCATTTGCAACAGTGGGATACAGACAGTGTGCCGGCTACGAGAAAACATATTTCAGAATAGATCCCATCCATTCTTGTATCTTACAGGCCAAAACAAAGCTGATATTACATTACTATCATTAACAGTGGTTCTAATAACCTTAATTTACTGGAAGCATAAATTTGATCAACAAGTGAGCAGAGCTTTTTTTTTTTAATGACACTTTTTACAGATAGTTGCTCTGCTTATTGGAAGGCCTAGGTTCAATTTCTGGTAGTGTAAAACTTGCAGTGGTGCCCTTGAACACAGTGCACATATAAGATCATTGGGTAATGCACATGAAGTGACAACTATGCTGTGTTATTTGCTTCACATGTGGTTACACCAAGCTTCACAAGCCTCAGGTGAGGAGGTACTGCAAGTGTCTAAAACACCCACAAACAGGCTGCTCTGACAGAACTGAAATGAAGTATGTGGTACACTTGTGGCATTTTAATCTAGCAGGGATGCTAAAAAAAAATAAATAAAAAAACAGAGAGGAAGTTGCGAGTTTATTTACATACACCTATAAGTAATGCAGTCTGATATAACAGTTCATTATGAATAATCCTCCAGTGAGGTTATAATGTTTAGTTTTGTGTGATGACTCCACTTTAAAATAGTCCACTTTTATTGAAATTAATGAGGTGAAGACAGTATTTCTCAGTATAATGTCTTTAACAGCATTCACCAACTTTCAAGCTTTAATTCGGATGTTTGAGGTAGTTTGCATTAGTTTGAGATAGATGGACATTATAAAGTGTGTGTGGGTACATGTTACTCTGATAACATAGCTCTGTGTTTGGGGTCACTGTGGTCTCTGAAATGTATCAGTATATTTTTTATCTGTCAGCATTGTGGAAAATAACTCTTCACTATACCGCATGCATTTACAACATACTGTATTTCTCTCTGCAGCCTGGAGAGGAAAGGATAAGATTTACTTTGCAGATCTCCTATGTTGGCTTTATGAGCAAACGTACATACTTTTCAGACACATAATGTAATATGAACACTTCAGAGGAGGAGTAATTAACTGCAGACAGCATCCATTCATTACATTCACGCACATACTTACACCGCTGTTGTCTGTCCGGAGAATAAGTCGCTCTGCAGAGAGTTTCACTGATCACTGTCATTCAGAAACGGCCGGCTGCTGTATGTGGAGGCGCAAAAGGATAAAGTCGGCTGATTTTATTGTACTTTGGTCCAAATTTGACCAGAATGCCAACACACCACTATTTTCAATCCGAGTTCCTGCTTTACACGTCAACGTGGATGACAGGCAGCCCTTTCCTCCAATCAGACACGGGTATTTCAGGAGGCGACCAATAGCAGAAAAAAGAGGCGGGGCGTCAAAACAACAACACCGAGGAGCACGTGACGAGTTGATAGTCCAGGCACGCCTACTAATTTTAAGACTCAAAGCTGCAGAAAACAAACCCTGAGGGATAGGTTTTTATATTTTGCTAAGACAAACGTCACAAAGTGAGATATATTCTTCAGTAAGAATATACAATATGTATAATATGTATAATATATATTATTATACATTATACATATACATAATATGTATGTATATGTATAATCACTGGTGAAGCAGTTGTATATTCAAAAGTCAAGATTCAATAGACTATATTGTCATCATGTTTTCACATGACAAATTTAAAATCGATGACTTCTAGCTTCAAACATAAATATACATTAAAATGTTTACACAAATATGAGGTATTTATCTTAAGTGGCTCTAATGTAAATAAAACTCCTGCTCTTAAAACATATTTTAATGTAATTAACTTAAAGTAAAGTGTTTCTGGATTAATATTACTGGTGCATTGTAGGTGGCTCTTATGTTAACTACTTTATATGTTGTTGAGGGGTTTACTCCACAGCAATGAATCATCATCTACAAGATCAGCATATGTTTATAGCATTTGTGTCCCGTGGGAATTGGGTGTCCCTATAAAAAAGAAAGAAAGAAAAAACTTTGCATACAGCTTTGTAATGATGTATTTTACAGCTAATCCACTTAGGGTTTAAGTGATTCATTTGATTTATGAAAGAAAATGTTTTCAATACATAATCTCAAAACTTCATCCATTAGTTTATCATAAAAAACGAATCACTTTGTTTATAGATAAAGTGTTTTTTTATTGCACAGTAAAGGTATGAAAAAAGGGTAATCTGAAAATTATCTAAATCTGTCAGACAAATGTAGTGGAGTAAGAAGTACATTTGCCTCTGAAATGTAGTATAGCTGTATATAATGGAAATACTTCAGTAAATGAATTTATATGAAACTAAGTAAGTTTCAGCAATCAAGTATTTGATTAGATATGTTTCATTTACTTAGCTGCTTTCAGCTAAGGCAAATTAATATTATCAACTATTGTGTATTTTTCTTGAGTGAAGCACAAAGATGTAAATGAATAAAACATATTTAGTCATGTACTTAATAATATTCCAATATTACACAATTGTGTGTTGTTGTATTTATTTTGTTGTTGTTGTTGTTGTTTTGCATTTGTTCTGCAGTTCAAATGAAAGGTCACTTCACTTTTAAGTGCAATACACTCTACAATATCTTTTATTTTGATTCATACTCATACTTTTACTCGAACAGAAAAGTGGTGTATGCATGACTTTTACTTATAATTAAGCACTTTCACTGTGTAGTTTTGATACGGTTACTTAGATGAATGATTTGAATATTTGTGCAAAAGATTGTCACAAAGACCCCAAATGTTAGTATGACTGCACCGTTCCATCTTCCTAAAACTGAAGCCTGTTATTATTCCAAGTGACAAAGACGTATGTTGTATTAATTAAAAAGTCATATTCGTTTGACATGTTGGCCTTAAGTGATTCTCGCCTTGTCAGATTACAACAAATGGCATAGTTATCCTCATTGGAACCAGTAGCATAATGCTGCAACAATTAAAAGAAGCAACAGCCGACCTCATCAAAGACGAGCCAATCTCACTGCACGATGTTCATTTCTCTTTCATCAGTCTTTTTACATTTTTTCTTTGTTTACTGTGTAGAATTTTATTTCCCCTCTAATTGCATCCAGCCTCATTGTTGCCTGGGGCATTGTGCAGATTATGGGTAGACTTGCCACCGCTTGTAACTTATTGAAGTTTAAAATGATTTTCTGCTCTCCCGTGGGCATGCCATTTGCATGCAGCACAGCAGTAACTAATAGATGTAATCTGCCTATAATGTGCCTGCATTATGCTTTACTTCATATGAAACTACCATTGATAGTGAGCATTTTAACACAGAGCCTTGATCAAAGAACAAGTATTTGAATGACATTCGTCGGTGGCGATTTTTATCTGCAGAAACATTGCCCAGGAAACAGGAAATTGTACTGTAGATTTATGTAAATCCTTTTCACATGTGGCACTGAAATTGCAAGACTGGCCTGTATTTTAACCTATACATGGTATAATTTTGCATAGTATAAACGCATGCAAGTCCAGAAGCTGCTGTGACAGTTAAGTTAGAACTGTTAACAAATAGCCTCAATAAGAAGCCTGAAAATGTTATCTTAATGCGGCCATCAAAACCAGCATGAGCGTAGTTAATGCAGAGCTCAAATGTTCTCCTGTTATACTAAATGTGTGTGATTAATTTCTCCCGTTGAGTGAAACAAACCAACGTGCTGTGCCTGTCACACTGATAGATATGGAAAGCATTAGCATCAATGTGAATAAAAACTAGGCAGGATGGATTTGCCTGATGAACAGTAGCAGTGTGTGGAGTGTGCACATCACTGTAATGTATAGATAACACTTTAGAGGAGCTGAGAGGTTTTCCCTGGGGTCTGTTAGTGCAAAGTGAAAAATTTTACCAATGATCCGTTACCCCTTGTTAAATTAAATAGAATTTCAGCTTTATAAATGGCTGCTGTTTTAAGTGACCACACCACAGAGACTGTATGAAAAAGAATCAAGTGTTGGCAATCTTCCTAACATGATCATCTTGTTTTCGAGATCTATTTGTGTGTACCTGTCTTTATGTCTTTTTCTTATTTCTGTCTCTCCCTGTTTCTCTTCCTCCCCATCTCTCTCGCTGAACCTCACTCTTTCTCACTCCCTCTATTCCTCTATCTCTTCATCTCTCCTTCTCTCAGGCAGTTAGACGGCCTTTAATTGCCAGACATTAAAAAGAATGCTAGAGAAGAAGAATCCCCTGGGGCCATTGGCAGGCTAAATGGCAGCTCTGCTGCCATCGCCTCCTCCTACATGCAGCAATGAAGACGTGTCAACATAATCTTGGGCAATTTGCAGTCATCATCAGGGGGACTGATTAATTTTCTCAGTGAGTGTCAGTTGTAAACAGCAAGATTGTCTTTCTGCATTTTTATGTGGTAAATGTTTTAAAGCAAGTAGGTTGTGATCAACCACATGCATTCACATGGAAAAGGACATTAATACATTTTTTTAAGATGCTGTTAAATGCATATAATAGACCCCTTTTCAAAGTATCTTACACATTGTATAATGATAGAAATCTTTCTGTTGACTGTTTCTCACTCTGTATGGAACAGATAGAATAATAATGTACAATTTTATTTGCAATCTCTGTCAGACTCAGACAGTGAAATGAATCCCTTATGAATCGTATTGTGGAAAAAAATATGTATGCAGGGACACTTCAGCCACTCATGTCATCCATCTGAGCAGATCTCATTTTTTTGAAAATCCAGCCAGTGAATTCTACAACATCTCATGCCCTATGTCAGTTGATTTGCAGGCGTGGGTTGTGGCGGCAGAATTTGGTGATAACTATCTGACAGTCCCACAATTCTGATGCAAACTGTCAACAGATGCCAAAACACATGTTTCACAGTTTGATTTGGGACCACAGGTGAGCAAGGTTTTAACCTGGGACGGCCCTAAATCTAAACTGCATAGCCTCAGTTTAGTCAGATGAGCTTATCAACTAAACTGCAATAGCATTCCATAAATCAGTCTTTTACAATTTTCTGTCTACAATATGTGCACTCACACACAGAAACACACTCTACCTTCTAAATTTGTTGGCTGAACTATGAAGACTGAGGTTGAGTGTTCCCTTTTCATTTCCATCCTCAGTCATATTATTGGTTTGGAGGAGAAGACACAATTCTTTCTCCTGTTTAATATTCTTATCTCAGTTTTCCCGCTATGCCTGCAGTGTGCGGTGAAGTCTCTCCCCCTCTCTATCTCCCAGCCCCAGAGTTCCCTCTCATTGACGGGGAAACTGTATCAGCACAGATACACATTGAAATGAATTTTGGGTTTATGAAACGCAAGGCCTCATATAAGAAAAAAAAAGTCCCACAGACCTAGAGAGATAAGTTATCGTACAATGGATTTAGTCCTGTTTCGCTCCAGTCATTATCCTGTATCGGAGCATAGCGGCTGTGATGGTGGGGAGTTATCCCCCAGTGTGTATGGTGGGGTGGGGGGGTGTTGCGGCTATCACGGCAGACATCCCTTTGTCATCTGCAGCAGTTGGCAAATGCTTAAGAAGAGTAGTATGCAGTGAAGTTCCAAGTAGGAAAGCAAAGTTGGGCATAAAACACAAAGCCAATATATAGAAAAAAAATCATACTTTATTCAGTCTGTTTTATCAGATGTCTTTGTGATGAATTAAATGTGAAAATTATGCAGATTTCTTTACTAGAACATGCAGCTTTAGCCACTGTCCTTCAGTACAACATGTATCTGTAACCTTGTATAAAGAAGATCCATTTCACCATTGATTTCCATTTATATAGTAATTTTACAATAAGCAAATCTTATGTGACTTCTGCACTGATGTTAACTCCAGCTTTGTTTGTTATTAATCATTTGGCTCTCCATTACCTTCCACAAAGACAGCAGTGGCTCGTCGTCCAGGGCTCCGCATGTGCTGTTATGGATGATGCCAGGAATGAAACGCTGCTCTGCGATTCCTGTCTCACTCTCTCACAGTTAATAATGACAGTGCCCACCCTGTTGGATACGGATAGTGCCTCAGCTTTTCACAGCAAACTCCAAAATCGGAGAGCGGCGTCTGCTTCATTCTCGCCAGCACAGTGCACGTCTGTGTCCCCAGCTGTGTCTGGTGGCTGAGTTCTAGTGTTTATGCAGGTGCTGCAGCTGGATCTCTGCTATAGGTCCCCCCATGGACACACTGCAGACTGGCTGACTAGCCTAGAGTATTTCTTTTCTCTATTTACTCTGGCAAGTCAGGTCTGGGCCCTGCTGAGAGCTATTCTTGAGGTGCTTAATTTTTGTCACTTTGACTCATCTGGTGATCCACACCAGGGCAGGCGCGCAGACAGTCATTCTTTCTCTATTTATGCCCATTCACAACACACAAAAACACACACACACACACTAACTCACTCCTTCAATGAAATACCAGTAATAATCCACATGACACGCACACACACAGCCGTTGTACATAATCCTTGCACCACCCTGCCAATGAAATTTGGTACACTCCACCACTACCTTGCCTAGTTGTCATGAGACAGCTGCAGAGTTTTGACATGTTAATTTCAGCCCTGAGTTGACCCCCAGCTAATTATCCTTCAACTCTGTAAACAGTAGTAGCACCAGTTAACACCAATTAATGGCCACTAATCATTGCCAGATGCTGCACCTTGAGTAATTTGCCCCACTTCCTACACTTGCACTTAGAATTTCACACATTCTCGTGTTACTGGATTTCTATGGTTTGTTGAACCCTCGCTCAGGCTATTAAGTGAGAACATTTGTGCACCACTGATTTCTTGCATTCATACTGTTTCACAAACCATTATTATATACCTAGGCATTTATACTTATACTTACATACTAATACTAAAAGCCAAAATTTCGAATTTCATTTGATAATCACACACAAAGGTAATAGGTATCACAGATATTCCAGTATTTATTCAAGCACATTTAAATAAATCTGTTCTGTACAGTATTAAAATGACTCATATAAGCATTGCCATAGAGACAAAATAGATTGCAGATTTCCTCAAGCTGACAATCTACAGGTGAGAGATGCATATGACAAGTGTCCATATTCCTTTAAAGACACACAGAGAAAGGACAACACAAAGGAACAGTTAAGCACTATGAAAAACACATTTTACAAGATCCCAAAACAAAATCATTTCTGAGCAGCAAATAATCAAAAGCTTTCTTCTCTCCCCTGTTTCTGTCTGCTCCAACATTATTCTTGATTTGCTGCTTCATTGTTTGTATTGATTAGTCGAGTGCGTACCGCTAGCTGTCTTGCCTGCCAACTGTACTGTTGCCAAGGGAAAGCGTGAACAAACCTCTGCCAGCACCAGCCTCCGCCGGCAACAGCTGTGCCACATATGCTGCCGATCAATATAAACAAACATGGCCTCCCTGCACCAGGGATAAGGATTGACAGGTATGATTCATCTTCTGTGCCACTGGTGGGAGGTGGAAGTAATAATAAGCAGAGACAGATCTTTTCCCGTTGTGGTGCGACCACTGGGGTTAGTAGGGGTAGGTCGTGGAGATCATTCACCCCCCAAGGTAACTGGCAGGGTTCCCCATATAACCCCTCGCAGTTTTGCTGAGGATTAGAGCAGCGTGAGTCCACTAGGGCTGTAATTTGTGGCGTTCCGTACACAGAGCGAGCAGCGAAGATGAATGTGGAACGGGCACGGATCATTGGTGCTGTGCCAGTCGCGCTGAAAGTGAGCATATTCAGCACAGACAGTGGGGAGGATCACAGTATCCAAGTGATTCATGACACTTTGCTTCTTCTTTTTTTTTTTTTTTTTAATAAGTACTTTGTACGCTGCACCATTTCAGTGTATGAACATCTCACCAAGTGAATGGGGTCTGATGCGTCTCACTCCCCAAAATAATGATGAAATTTCTATGCAAGCACCATTTAAGGATTTTGATCATTGCGCTGTGGTCCTCTGGGGCTACATGACAGGAGTTCAGCTTGTACATCACGTATGCTGTTGTCTCAGGGGCACAGCTGAAGACACGGGCCATGGAGGACAATAGCTGCATAGAGTGGGTATGACGTCCCCTTGATGAAGAGTAATGGCTTGAAACAATATTTCCCCAAGGAGTAGAATTGAAATCTGAACACTGTGATATGGTTTCATCGCTACGCAATTTGGAGACGTCAGATCGGTTTTGCCTGGGCCGGCACTGTATGAGGGAGCAAAGCACCACCACAGGAGGAATAGATAATATAGATAGTGATAGTGCTGTTTTCATCAGCTGCACCAAACCAGGGATATTTCTTTTTTACTTTTTCTTAAAATAAAGTGAGTAAAGTTTACATTAACTTCCCCATACTGCAATGTAACATTAGTGACTCATTTATTAATTGAGTCTAAACTCAGTAACCTGTATGATCATATTACAGTTGTATGTCTCTAAATTTGTGTTTTTACAATATTCAACCGATCATGAGTATGTCATTTCATCAAATCACGCTCTTTATTTGAAACAAATGATGTGATAGAAGGTGTATTTTACACATAATAGACAGATTTTAAATATAAATGCTCAGTCCTTTCTTTTGATGACCTTTGCCCAGGGTGATGATCCTTCTTCTTAGCCCTTTTGCCAGCAATTAACCAAACTTTAATTAAATTCCATGCAACAATTTGATACTCTTTAAATCAGATATATTTGAGAACACAGCGTTTCTCTGAGCTAAGATTATTGGAATAATTAATAACAAAATGTTTTTAATCAGCACCACTGATATGGAGCCACTTAATAATCAGGGTATGATATTTAGATAAGGGTTGATTGGTGCATTTAAATCAGGCCTATTGTGCGGTGCAGTCATTAACAAGACCATGACTCTGTTGGAAACCTCCATCACGCAGGCTGTCAGAAGTCACAACTGACGGTTTCCTCTGGCAACCTCTTTGCTTCACACACTGACGTCACCGCTGGGTGCAGCTGTAACGGATGGAGCCAAGGGGAGCTGAGGTGCAAGATGGTAACATTAGTTAACCGCTGGTTTACTTATACTAATGGGAAAAAGGAAGGTGTCCCCTAATGGGCAGAAAAGGAGAGATTTAGGAGATGTAACAGTCATTGCAACATTAACCAGAAAGGCTCAGATGAAAAGAAAAGATGCTGTATCCAAAACAACAGCATACTAATCAAATCCTCAAGCAAAGGCAGTCAAAGTCACGGCAGCAGTCTTCTTCTCGCTCACTCTTTGACAGGAGCTCCGCAGCTGTGGAGATAATTTATTTGTTTACTTTATTTACCAGTCAATTACATTTTAATGTGACTCGCCTAATGTCCGCATTCTGTCTTCAGATGTGGCCTATGTAATGACTGTGATAGATAAAAGACAGTTTAATTACACGAGACCCTAATTGTGCGCAAGCAAAGCCTCCATTATGGCCGCCTCGAATCTATACCATCATCGAGGGGGAATGAGGATAATTTGAAGTCTTCGTCTGATGGCTGATGTTATGTTCTCCTTAATATGTAAGGTGAATGTTGCCCGTAGGGCCGCGAGGAGTGACAGCACGAAAACAGACCTGCAGGTGGGAATTTGAAAAAGCTGGAAATTGGACAAATGGATGGGATGTTTGAGCTGGCCAACCCTTCCCCTCAACACACAACAGCCAGCGTAAAAATAAAAAAAAAAGATGATGAAGATGTAATGCACGTTTTATGGCAACAACAGCTGCACTCCTTTCTGTTTCCCGGCGACACACACAGCAACCGCCCACACGGTTATCATTCTGTCCTGCACACCACATCACCAGTGAAAAGTTGTTAAGAGGGAATAGAATATTCTGGTCATTCCTCCCAGTTGCTGGGTGTATTTTAGTCCCAGTGTGATGCCATTCATTACTGCCCTGTCTGAGCTCTCACGACTCGGGGCTCAACAACTAATTGAGATGACATTTCCAAATACACACACAGGCTGCCCACGCTGCTAGGAGCTACTGGCAGTTAGACACACACACACACACACACATTCACAGAGAGCCCTATATATTCAAACAATGACATAAAACCTTTATCAGAGGTTATGTCAACAGAGAGGACTCCTGGTGCAGCAGAGCCTGCGTCATCTTCATTCACACTCGATGAATAAATACGCCTCCTGCTTTTGAAACTTTCGGTATTTCTCTTGATCTTTGATTCCCTTTCTGGTCCTGTGCTCTGTGAGTGTTTTAAAGGGGGAGTTTAGACAAAAGGAAAGGGCATAAAGAAGCAGGGGTGCAACACAAACAGAAGATCAATTTATTTTCCCAAACAATTTTACCATTAATGTATTGCCACTGTCATGCCTTTGTTTTCTTGAGTTCGGTGCTTCCTTTATCTTTTCCTTTAGCTCCAGTCATAATAAAGCAGCTTTAAGGGGAAAGATGCATTATATGTCTCTATTAAATCATGGTGCAGTATACAGTGCAGCATTAATAAATTCTGAAAGGAAACGCTCCCAATGATTTTCTATATTTTTATTTTCTTTGTTGTCCACATTGTGATATATTACATACCTTTTGAAATTAACATTAATCATGTTTGTCAAATGACTGTAAATCCATTCATAAGAGGCTGCTCAGTTTGTGCTCAGTAGAAGAGGTAACAGCAAGTGCAACACTTTTTATTTTAGATTTGTATTTTCCCAATACTTTCACTTTTACTTATGTTTCATTTACATTTCCTAAAAATACTGACACCCTAATTTTTTATCAGTTACAGGGGGACAGTGTTAAATTATGTATCCAGTTTATCCATAAATGTTATTTGCTAGCATGACCTAAAGAAACATGCACAGCAGCTCAACTGAACATACCAAAATGCCTCCACAGTTAGTCATACATAAATGAATGGGAATTTGCTTGGATGCTAATTCTATCCCATTCAAAACTGGTAACAATAATTAATACAAAATTACAGTCATTTTCAGAAAACTCCATGTGATATAATAAGAGAAATGTTTAGGAACACTGGGGTTGTGGGAGTAAAGCGTTTTTATGTCCCTTGCCGTCCCCCTAACATGCACACCTTCATAATGAATTATCCACCGCCTTCCTCCATCGCTCTTTGCAGTGAGCACCGCTCGGAGGAGTCGTAACACGTGGGCGCTGAAATGGGTTTCACAGCGTCACGGCTGCAGGTTGGCACGCCAGACACTGCAATCGCACCGTTTCTAGGGTGCGCTACCACACGAAGGAAGGAGACAACACGTGGGGCCGGTTCAAGCTTTTAACTCAAAACTGAAAAATACTTACAGGGAGAGACATTAAACACACAGCATTCCCATCAGTTGTCTAACTCATTTAGCTTTCTTCACATTTAACTTCTCAGGTATTTTCTTTATTGCCCAGAATAATGCTCTCTAGCAGGCCCCTCACAGTGAAACATCATCACAGTGAAACAATGTTTTTCTGTTTCTATTCAATGGACTTCAATCATTGCAGAGCAGTTAGAGTATAAAAGTGAAGCCCAGCTTGACTGAGAGACTGAAATACAGTCTGTGTTGTCAAACATATCCTGTAAGTCCTGTGTAGCATTTTGAAGCAGTGTTTTTGAGCGCTTGAATAACGTTCTTGGTGGATGAAGGATGGTTATGGGAGTGCAGCCTCGTGCAGTACAGGAAGATAAAATACACAAATAATAATTAACTCACAAACTGAGGCACACTCCTTCTTGATGTGGATTTGAATACACTAATCTGGATTTAGCAGCAAAAAATATCCTCGTCTACTACAAAGGTGTTGAGTGTGTCAAAAACAGAGGGAACAGCATTGGTAAAGTTTTAAAAGAAGGATTGTACAGACACACACACCTGGGCATGTGCACACACACCGGCAGTGAGTAATAAATAGACACACACACACTGAAATGCATCATTTGTTCCATTCATCAGTGATGTCAAGACCCGATGGTCTTCCCATCTGTGCTGCAGCCTGATGTCTTTTTCTGTTCCAGGCAACCCCCAAAAAAAGCTCCAAACCCAAAGACTCTTCCTCTGATCACTGGTACACGACATTTCACTCCACCGGCACTGACAGTAGAGCGGGATCAACAGGTCACGCCTGGACACCACGGCCACAGCACAGTTTTCTGTGAGGCTGAAGACCAGCCCAAATGTTAACATACATTACAACATATCCACATGGTGTCTTTAGTCTTACTCAGTGTTAAAAATACATCAATCAGTCTTGGTATTAAGCTGCAATTTAACATAACCACAATCTTTATGTTATCAGCAGCTGCTGTTCTCCAAAACTGCAAATTTATATTGCTTAATTATTAAAGGTATCTACAACACAAAAAAATACCAAAATGATAAGAAAATCATCTAAATCAAAACATTAGCAATTATTTTGATTTATTTATCTTTTTTATTAATTTATTTTAATTATTTCTTATTGTAACAACTGAGTCGAGTTATTAAACCAAAACATGCTTGTTTTCAGATCCTCTAATAGGAACGACCTTGGGTCAGATCTTTTAGTTTGTTGTTTCATTTGTTAGTCAGCTAGAAGCAGTGGGAAAACATTTTCATTCGTTATTGACTGATGGTGCTGAATAATGATTTGATTAAAACACAGACACGCATGCACACACACACACACAGGTCCACATGCACACATTCACACACACTGTCCTCAAAACCTGGGAGACATCGCACATGAAAGGTGCTCGACATCAGAGGGAGTCAAATTGGCCTTGGCTGGGAGGATTGGTCCAATCAACCTCCAACCGTATAATTAGTAATTAGATTGGGATTAGAGTCAACTCTGAGTGGAGGAGCGTGGCCAATTCAAATCAGCATATGAAATGTGATTAAATTAATAAGAGAAAAATTGAAATATTAATGTCCTTTTTTTTCCAGTGGGTCTCAGTTTGATTTGTTTGAACTCTGGTTAATTATGGACTCACAGAGAGTAAAAGATTGGTGGCTATATTTGATAATGTTTATTTTATTGTATGGACCATCTTATGTGAAGAAACACAAGTCAGTGTTACTGATCAGCATCATTCACATTTATGTTTATATGCTGTTGTTAGGGGATTCATTTTTTATTGTATAAGGGTATTATTCATTGGTAAAAGCTGAAAACTGTTCCTGTTTTTAATATTGGGAATTTGTGTGAAATGCCCAGTCTATGTAACCTGAACTGCAAAAATATTCATTTTTAATTTTTCATTTTATTTTTCAAATATTTCATTTAAATTTTGATAATAATGAAAATAGTTCTCACAGTTTTACTTTTTCCTCATTTATCAGGCTCATGTGTTTTTCTATCTCTTTGCTTGCTGGTTTCCTTTTCTTTTTATTTTAACATTTTAACATATTTGTGCTGCCAGTTCGGTCCAGACTTTCCCCCAAAAAGTGATTCTGATCTCAAAAGAGGTCAAATAAAATGAAGAAATAACAATAAATAAATAAATATATGCCCGACTCACTTATCTGAAAAGAATATACACTGGAGTGATAGAAATAATCCCTTACCAGCTGATTATTTGGAGGAAGCAGCAGCGTTACCGTGCTGCCTCCTCCAGCCCCGGAGGGCCTGTCCTTCCCTGAGATGGTCTAAACTTCTCTGACATGTTGCAGAAAACTCCTGCTCACCTTGAGTGTTTGCACTTAGTTTCCTGAAGTTTCTGCCGAGTCGAGGAGGTCAGAGTGTATTTCTTGGACTAATGGCCATGGAAACAGGAGTCAGCACTCGCTACACAGTGAGACAAGGTGATTGAGCTCCTTTTGATCCAAGCCATAGGAGCCGCAGATAATTTACAATCAGCCTCCCTTTCACTTCTCCGGTAACCATTTATGTCAAAAGTTTCCTGCGTGATTACTGCTTAGGCATTAAAAGAATTCATTCTTAACAATATGCCTGTCATTATGATCCGGATTTTTAAATAAGATTTAATAAGCGCAGTGACCAAAGGGGTTCTTATGTGAAGCTGACAACCACTCATTTATAGAGGGCAGGTTTTTCTCTTTGCCTATTAAGACCTAATTTAAAATTTGTCTAAATTCCACTATTTAAGCTTGCACTGTTCAATTTAGTCTTGCAAAAAAATGTACATTGGAGAACTTCTTTTGAGACCCTCTATTGAAGATCTATCCACACTTTTGTGGCATGAAAGTGACAGTTGAGATGGATCTAGACTAGAAAATTTGAGACCAGCTTCCAGGTCCCCGTGGATTCTTGTTAAATGGCCTCAAAGGGCAGAAGGTAGAGTCAAATGGGACTGATTATCATGAGATTATCTGAAATGAACTACTGTCTGGACATGGTGAAAGTTTTAGTAAATATGACTAAAAGTCTTTTTAAAAAAAAAAAAAACAAGTTACTACTTCTGCTTTGCTTCAATAATTTATCACATGACTTAGAGCTCTGCTGTATTTGCATTTAAACCTGTGTTAGACACTGGTAAGCTTTTGAGCATGCATGAAAAATTCAGCCCCAACAAGCCATGTATGAAGGGAAGGAGTTAAATATTGAAGATGGAGATGTGTGTTATGTTGTGTTGACTTTCGACAACAGGGAACAGTGGATTTTTTACCAGCAGCCAGGTGTATTTCAGAGAAAACAATAACTATGAGTAATTCCTATGATGGTGGGATTGACAAATAGAAAGACAAAGAGAGGGGGGAATTATGGGCAAGAAAGACAGAGAGAGAGAGATAACTTGTGTGCAAACGCACAAATAAGTATGTGCTCTGTTTGAGTCCCCTGGCTATGCCCCAGGCCACCTGCCTCACCCTCAGGTAACTTCTGGTCCAGCCAATAACTTGATGTTGTTTCTTTGCTGAAATACATTTACAGAGTTCCAAACTCAAAACAAGTTCAGGTGGAAATAGAGGCAATTATTTTCCAAAAACACACCTTTTCTGGTAACACGCATTTTAATGTGAATATCATTCTGCATTGACCGTTACCATCAACTCAGTTCCTATAATCAGTGATTTAATATTACCTATTTTTAAAGGTCTATGTGTAAAAGGTCGTTATTAATGATGGACTCACAGAGAATCACTGCCATTTTAACATACAGCAGGCAGCAATTTCAAGCAAAAAAATAAAATAAAATCAGAGCTTAAAGAAGAGTGAATATTGTTTTTGTGAGACAAACAGGAATATAGCTGCAGTGTAAACTGTAAAAATGAGAATTTGTTAAATCTGAGTAGACAGTTTGTTTCCTTGATCCCCAAGTTGATGAATATTTTTTTAATCAAACATGAACATACATATTACTTATATGACTACACTAATCTATATAAAGTTAAATTCAATTCAGCCTTTTACAACAGAAATATGCTACTTCACACATTGATGCACCAGAATTAATAACCTCTTATCATAATATAACAGTTCATTCTGAGCACTTTTCCTTTTGACTTACATGGTAAAGTTAAAAACATTAGCTTACCTAAGTAGCATTTTTATTGGACAGGTCTGTTTTTTGTAATACTGTATTTAAAGTGTCCTATTGGAACTTAAAACTACCTAAAATCATTTTGTTGTGTAATTTTTCCTTTTTTTGGACAGACATTGTATTTAAATGCAATTCAGCTCACTGTTGGATTAGCATTAAGTGCTGAAGTGAGCAGAAAATGAGATACTCGATGTACCAGGAAACACTTTCACTGTGAAATTTAAATGTTTTTGATGGTTTGATCACAGCACCAAAAGATGTATGTATGTCGCGTTCATTTGTATGGATAAGAGCTTTAATGCCAGGCTATTGTATACTACATTCATTGAAAGGGAGTGATTCTTGGCAGAGGCATCTATTATGTTTTATTAATGAAAATGCTTGTACTACAGGGGGAGGGGTAGAAAAACTCGCACCGCTTGCGGGACGCGATCACTCAGTGCATTAAAATGTATGATACAAGGGAGTTAGTGAGACAGTTATCCACATGGAGAAAAAAGATGAATAAATATTGAAAGATCTTTATGAAATATTAACACCAACACAAACAATGAAAGTAACTAAGGGATTTAGGAGTGGCCAAAAAGCCCACAGGGGATACATTTTCAAAGGCTGCAAAGCTGTATACAGTCTTTTAGACATTTTCCACTAAGGGGGAATAGGAGCAATTTTCTGAAGCATCTCAGATGAACACCTTCACAGCAGGAGAAAATAAATATTTCTTTGAGATCACAGGTTTCCCTTCAGAGAATCCTTTGTTTTTAATGCATCACCGGGAGACAGAGGGGCGGAAAAAAGAGCCACGTATTAAATATGATGACTCCTGAGATGTTTGATTTATGGTGGGTGTATCCTTTGATGCCATATTTACCTAAAAGAGCGTTTGTAGGAAGAGAGGACTTTTTTTCTGACGGACAGGTTTGTCATGCGGCGCTGTTATCAATGTATTCATTGTTGAACTGGTAGAGTTTCCATCTGTTCCTTTGATTTGCTTGTCATCCCATCACTCCCTGTTGTAGCGATTATGCAGTGTTTGTCTTAAGAATGCGCATCTCATCCCTTTTTCTTTTACATCAATACCTGCTGTAAAATAAATATTGAAGGAGATTTTACATCGAAATGCACTGTGCATGTGTACTGACTCATATTCAACAGGTCTGTGCTCATGTTTGAGCAAATTGCAGGACCATTTGTCAGCGTCATGTTATATTTTCATTGCCAAAACTATTTTAGCTCCAACATATTTCCCTTTGTCTCACAAAAGGTTTGTGCTGTGGATGTCAACTCTTATAGCAGCTGATATTGTTACATTGATTAAGCCGGCAAAAACATGTGGAATACTGAAGTCCTCTTGGGATTAGAAAGGGCAAGACAAGTGTAACCTCCGCAGACACGCTCTCACTGCAGGGGCACAAGAAGGAGACAAAGTCAGAATGCTGATTGATACACTTTTGATCTCTGTGCAATGCTCTGGGAGCAGAATTATTATCCGAGGTGAGTTTTTGGGGAGAAACTTTCACACATTGCTCTTCTGGAGAGTGAATGGGATGCACATTTCAAAGTGATTACACACTGAATCTATAAAAACACGCATATCGACAGGAATTCGCTCTAGACAGTATGATTTGTACCGGTTCTTATCTAGGGGTTCAATAATCCTACTTCATAAATGTAAAGAGAGTAAACCAAAAAAAAAAAAAGAAAGAAAAACAGAGACAAGAGACACATAAATCTCTCACTCACCCACATAAGACAGGTGTAATTTCTGTGGGTCATATGATAGATCACTAGCTTGCCCCATTCTTAATCATGCCTCGAACAACATGCCAACTGGTCTGATGTCAAAAATGGTGGTAGCTGCAATGTTCAAATTTAGCTTACCATTTTTCCTGAGGGCTAATAATATGCAGCCTGTTGTATATGAATATATATGAATTACATGTGGACTGTATTTTTTGTTCATTCAACAAACTCAGCCCTCCTTCTCTCTTAAAGCCTTCCCTTTCTTTTCCATCTTTACCCTGACCTCTCAAACCACACCATTTCCCCTTGTTTTTGCTGCGCTTTAAGGCCTTTTGGTAATTGTCTGCAGGCTACCCACTGATCCCTTCATAGCCTACCTAACTACGCAAGTACAAAAGGACAGTGACAGGATTCCTGCTGTGTGGCAGAGCTGCCGCAGTGCATGGCGTCTCCATGTTCTCCATTCAACATCGAGGCGAGCATAATGTAGCGCAGGAGTGGAAATTAATTGTCGGAAGTGGAGGATCTAGTAGAGGATGAGAGCGACATTCGGGGCAAATCTATCCAGAGGGTTTTGCACAAAGCTCTCACTATGGCAAACAATTTAAACAAAATGTCGGAAAAGCCTGATGTGATGACAAATGACAGCGAGGTACAGGATTGTAACTTACCTCCACTCAGTGCAAGTCCTCCTGCCTCTGAATTTAATTGAAGTTCTGACAGCATCAATCATTTTAATTGGATCAACTGTAAGGTAAATAAAACCACGCTGTCTTATTAAGGATCAGAATGCTGCTTTGGTAGCAGGGTATCTCCCCTCTTCACACAAACATGCACATACATTAAAAATAATCATGCAGTTTGGCATTACAGACACACCGCAGGCAGAATATAGAGCACACGTTGCTGTGTTAGTCAGTGAGGAAGACAAAAGAATGCAAGACAACAACACATTATCCCCATTGCCCAGGTCACACCTCCTCCTTTCCTCTCTACTCCTGTCACACCACCATAGGATACCAGCCTCTCTACCAATCCATCCTACCCACCTCCACCCCTCTGCCATTTAAGTACCAGACCCTCAGGTGGGAGCCCGAGGGATGGGAAGAAACGTGCGTGTCTCTCGCGCGTAGGAGTCCACAGCTGCATGGCGCGTCTGCTTCCCCTGCCTGTAGACATGCTGCCATTCATCGCCTCATTACCATGGAGGAGAGGAGCAGAGAATGGGTGAAGGTAGGCTGCACAGACTGCAATCAGCTCCCTGTTGCTGTTTCTTTACGCGCTGCATATCGCATTCCAGTTTCTGCATGCTCCACAGCCTCCAGTCCCAAAACTTACCTCAGGCTGACAAGTAAAATAAAATTACCAAAAAAAAACTGACTGTGGTGTAAATCAGGAACTTCATTCGGCAGGTCGGTGACTATGTATTGATTTTACACAGATGACTTGATACTCATGATGCTAAGGCGCTGCTATAGTACCATCTGTATGTTACTGTCTCACATTATGCATAAATGATAGTGTTATTTGCCATCATGTGTCGTTTATTATGATTTATGGTCTTGCTCTCTCTAATGACCTGAATTTGAAAGTCCACTGCCAGCCTAATGGTTAGGAATATTGATTTTGTGATGTCGCCTGTACAGCCTTTAATCCCCTAAAGGTGGATTGTCATTGCGGCCCACAGACTTCACTGACTTCGAAGCAACTCCTCTGCAGCCCGTGTTGGACATTATCACATTCAACAAGGCAAGCCATTTGGGATGGTGTGTGTGTGTGTTTGCATGCGTTGGTGAACGGGAAATAAATAAGGACAAAATGAAATGCAGCAAATGGAAAAAAAAAACTTCTCAATTATGAGTTGTCAAAACATGACAAACGCAGGATGTGAAATTATTCTGTTTATCACCGTCACGATATTGTTTAATTACATTGCCTTAGACTGTAGGTTTCAAAGCACGCTCGCTACGCAAATAATGTAACAAGATGAATTTTCATATAGTGGCGTCTCCTGTGTTTCAGCGCTATTTAAAGTTTGGCCATAAATTAAGCGGTGATGCATTATTCATGACGCCACTTCTACACTCTCCCGGGGGCTTTATGTAAAGTGGGGATCGCTCTCTCTCTCTTTCTCTATCTATCTCTCTCTCTCCTTGGCAACTGTCTACATTATCTCGCTAATGGTCTGAATCAATGAGTCACTATTACACTCACACATGTCAAAACCACGGGATCATACAGGTTGTTGAGACGAAGTTGGCAGCCAATTCATTGTCTCTTTAGAATGCAATGCAGAGTGTCACATGGGAATTCGAAAATGCTGGATATTATTTATTTGATTTGATTTGGATGCCAGACACCCTCCTGCATTTGTATTTATTTGTCATATTAATGTTGGTTACAGTAGCACTTTTCGAACAGCAGCAGCACAGACAGTAACAAAGAAATCATATTTCATATTCACAAGACACTTCAGTCTAATTCAGCCGCAAACTAAGGAGAGCTGTAAAACCAATTTGTTCCCAGACTCCTGGTTTTGTGCAGCCA
>JAOXYL010000048.1:10447413-10459845 GCA_028564955.1 Terapon puta
ACGATATAATAAAGTGATATTATTCATTTTTTTCATATGAAAGTCCAGAGTGAACACAGATGAAGTTCATAAAAATGGGATTGATTGAACAGTTTTGGAGAAAAAAACAGTGGGTATTTCATAGTCTGGATATCTGAGATGTCACCTTACTTTATGGAATATCTGAATTTAGTTTGTAATCTCATGAAAATGGAGCTTATTATATGGCAATAATTACTTAATATTATAATACTGATAATACTTTTTTTTCTTTGTGTAATTAAGAAATACATTGTTTAGATGATTACTTAATTTTTCCCAACTGCATTTCATTAACTGTTGTATCCTTATTTGCATTAACGGCATTAAAACTCCATTCATGTACTTACAAGATACAACTTTACAAAAAATGAATGATAAAAAAGATAAATAAATAAGCTCGCTGGACTCAAACTCCCAAATAAAAGTATGTCTCACTGAACACAAATGCCAATGGGCAATTATTTTCCTGCCAATGTTTATGCATGTTCAACCCCTAACCTTTAACACCACCACCACCCACTACCTCACATTCTCTCTCTGCAGCAGTTTCCTACGTTAGTACAGCCTGAGAGTAGAGTCACACCAGCACGCTCCACTGGGCCTTGTGAAAGGTTAGTGTGAAAGGTAGCCCGAGGGACTGTGTGTGTGTGTGTGTGTGTGTGGGTGAGTGAGTGTGAGTGTGTGGGCAGGTAAGTGGACATCCAGGTTATCGCCTTGTAGCTATGCCAGCTACAGTACATCATTACCTGTGCACTTTGATGGGTGTGACATTCACCTCACACTCCACTCTGGTCATTCATCCACTCAAAACACACACACTCACACACACACACACTGTCGTAGGTATACTTTGGGGACACATACAAAAACTACTACCCTACAGGGACATCACTTTCTTTCTGAATAGGTCAGAAAGAAGATTCGACCTTCCATAGATTATTTTTAAAGAAAATAAATACTTAAATAATATTAAATATTACATATCTTAGATAATATGTTCTTGTGCCAATGTGAGATAATACCTTCAGTTTGGGGACAAGTATTATGAAATTTAGTGAAGGAACCTACTTGAAGGGAATTAGGTTCATAAAACCTTTTTACTTTTTTTTATTTTTTACAGATGCCGAAAATGGTAAGAAATGTGACACAATAACATACTTTGATCACTAGTATCACAAACATTGTTTGTGTGAGTATGGTTGATTAGATATTGACAGCAATGTTGCTCTGATACCATCTCTCATCATTAACATATTTGCTTTCTGTTGGTGGAGATGTGCATAATTTAGGGAACTCGGATACATGTATCTGTCTTGTCTTAGAGTGACTGTGCTCCAACATGATGAGCCGTTAGCCTTTTTTTGGTATTCACACACACGCACACACACTATTCCATCCTGCTGAACTACTCAGTAAGTCATATTCTGACGTCGTGCTGTGTGTCATTTTGGCAGCCTGAAGGCAAAACTGAGTTCTTCTCCTTTGATATGCAAAGGAAACACTTGACAGAAAGAGCTGCAGTTTGGGACCAAGGTGTCATCGAGTCATATTCCCCACATACACAAATTCTTCCTATACTTGTGATTTATTACACACATTTATTTTTTCCCTTCACAGCACATGCTGCTTCAGTGTCTGTTAGGCCACCGATGAATATATGAGCTTGGATCCATTTCTCCATTATTATTTTTGTCATTTTGCTGATGTATCTCTGATAACTTTTAACAAGGTGTATTTTCTGTAATAAATGAATAAAGATGTAGCCTGTGAATATTCTCATTCATCCAGGTCAAAGAAATTCAGTCGGACACAACTGGATTCAACACAGCTGGATGCTCATGCTTGTCTTCAAAGATATATAACCAAGTCCATTTGCATTTGATTGAATTTCCTTGAAATAAATAAAGATGTAGAGGAAATAAACTGTGGAATAATAAACCAGAGACGGTGCATCAAGTTTTTTGATTTGCATAAAGAGTAACAATGATGGAGCCCTCTTGACCGAGCCATTACAACACATTGCTGACTAGTGAGATCCTATTAGTCATTTTTTACATTAATTCACACTAGTTGGTTCTGAACATCTTTGTGTTGTATCAGCCCACGCAGTTCTTCGTCATCTCTCAGTGTTTCTGTGTGAGCATTGGAGCCATCTGTTGGGGTAAACGCGTTGTCAGAAACAGTGAATGTGAGATGGCAGCGAAGAGACGCTCGCCCTGAGGCACTTCCTCTGTCATCACTCCTAGAATCCCGCTGTGCAGACCATGAACATTAACTTCCGAAAGCACTCTGGGTAATCACTTGCTGCCTCACACTAGCCAAAACAAAGATTGCAGGGGATTTTCTGATGCACACAGTTGGCACGTGGCGCTGGAATTGACAGTGAATGAACACTTCATTCAAGAATGTTTTATATAAACAGCGAGTGTTGAAAATCAGGGAGACGTGAAATAGAAAAAGTGACTTAATTTGGGGAGCGACCAGCATGGCAGATCTTTTGTTGATGTTCATGCTGACGCTTGAATGGCTGAACGCTTATCATGAAACCATACCAATCTCTAGTAAGCATTTATGTCCCTCAGGGCAGTGTTTGGCATCAAACAACAATCTGTGGCACAATGCTAAGGTGAATATACAGATGCTCTAATCCACTCAAACATTTTTTTTTCCTCTGCTGCTTTTTCTGATATAAAGACCTGCAGCATTGAAACATCTGCCACAATACAAAAACAGACAGGCTGATATATGAGGAACAAGACAGGCAGATGTTGAGGAGATAAACAGGTAGGCAGACAGGTAGAGAGACAGACAAACAGACAGGGAAACAAACAGTCAGATGCACAGATACAAACTGCACACACAAGTATGTCCAGTGTGTGCAGCATCATGGGCTAATTTCTTTTCTTCGAACCCCATCTGGACATGAGACAAATAGAGTCATCTGCCGGCCGGTGAGGTGACTATAATTTGTTTGCCTGCATGGCTTTAACATTCAGTTTCTCTCCAGGTTAAAACACAATTACTTCCTTGCAAACACGACAGGACTAAATCGTCCACGGCGCCCAATCCCACCATCTGTTGCTCGCTTGCAGCAGGATGTGAGCATGACTGGAAAAACGGCTAAATGTTCCACAAAGATGATTCTCCGCCCTCATCTGATACACGTGTGTACATTTCGACGTCAACAAACATCTATGAGCGTACAATGCACACAAAGATGCTTGTACATTGTACGAAATGTGGTAGACAAAGAAGTACACACAAACAAATGCACACACACACACACACACACAGATGCAAACTGGAGCCTGAACAAGGATTTGATGTCTGAAGTCTGCAATCTGGCAGAAACAGAAGCAACCTAGAGTTGCTCTCCACTATAAGACTCAATACATATGGAATGTGTTTTCACCCGAACCCAGCTGGATGCCCAATCACCCAAAAGTGTCTTCTCTTGATTCTGCAAAAACTGCCAACTCCAGCCCGAGAGATAACTTTTAAGGAGCGATTTTCCATATCCACGCGAAAATGTTTCATCTCCCGATGCTGTGCCTACCGCTGTTTTGAATTCATGCTCTTCCAAAGAGTCCTGCAACATCTTCTCTTCACAGTATTACAGAGATCAACCTTATAAAACTGCAGCATTGTTGAAATTAATCTAGGAAACGGCGAGAGGAGAACTGTAAACATAATCTGTTCATTAGATTTACAGTGCTGTCTTTATGCCAAGAATCAGAAGCAGAACACCAGGGGGATGTTGTTAGGTTTTGTTTTACATTTGCCGCAGAAAGAAAGAGTCCTCATAGCAACAGCAATCAGTCGCAGCACTTCCAGCCCTTTGTGTGCATAAACCATGGCAAGAAATGGCCCCTTTCTCATCCCAAATTACACCTTCTTCTGGTGCGGCCCATGAAGAAATTAAATAAATACAATATGCAAAACCATGCCTAAGCTAATTAGCAGCAAGCTCCCTCACAATGAATGAAGAATACAATTAATCAGTGTGTGTGTGTGTGTGTGTGTGTGTGTGTGTGTGTGTTTAGGGGCTTGCCGATGAACACATATGCTCGCTTTTTATTGACGCTCCCTTTGTTTTGCCCCTGCTAATCTCCAGCCTTGTGTTTTTATTCGACAACATTGTTCTATGAAATCAGTTATTTGCATGCTTACAGTTTTGCATATGCATACGCAGAGGCAATGTGGGTTTATTCTAAATGCTATTCTTATGATAGATAATGCATTAGGAAAAGTCTGTTATTTTTAATGACATCTCCATCCCCTGGTAGGTAACATACTGTATGAGATAAGGCGGCTCGCTGTTTGCTCGCAGCTCAGTGCAGCAGGAGAGCGTCCACAGTTGGACCTTTTCCAGATGCAAATCACAATGTAATGATTCAGGCCTATTAATAGATTAGATACAGACTTGTCTGCTGCAATTTATTAAAGATGATTAAACATCTTGGCAGCAGTTCCAGCTCTGCTAACCAACCCTGGAACGAAACATCCTAACTTCTCAGAGTTGGAATCAATTAAGTCATCAGTTTGATTGTGTCTTTTTGTTTATTATAGTTTGTAAATTAAATGTCTTTGTTAATTTATAGTAAGTCTCAGCAGAGCAAACGCTCTCATCACTGTCCTCACTGCACAAAGCAGCCAAATCATTCCTCATTAAATGGTGTACTTCAAATACATTTAATATATTTCTGATGAAGAAACCATTAGTCAGGATGATTTTTATTATTAGGCTGAAATGTAAAGCTTATTAGTTTTAATGCATGAGGTGTAGTGAACTACATAATTTCCTCTCTGCATTTCATTCTCACCTAGTGAAAATAACAGCTCCTGAACCATGACAGTGCCAACATTACCACTGTCTGATGTGAGCTGGGGTTTGTAGAAACTGTGTGACAGTGAATGTGGACTGCATCAAAGTGTTTTGCAGTGGCAAAGTGCCGCCCGTAACAAAGGGAGTCTTATGGCCGGGCCCAGCGGCCCAACATGTACCGCAACCCCCCCGACCCCCGTCAGCCATCAACACATCAGAACACAGACAGACAGCGGAGGAGAGGCTGGACCTCATCTCACCTCTCAAAGAGCTTCATGACCCTGTTGCTCCCAGCTGCATTCACGCCGCCTGACACCAAGTTCAAAGTAATTTCTTCTCAGTGTGTGTGTTTGTGTGTGTGTGTTGTGTGTTTTGTGTGGGATGGTGAGAGAGAGAGAGTAAATTAGGAGGACTGTTCAGGATGTAGTGTGTGTATGGGTGTGTGCGGACAGTGTATGCGCAAGTGCATGCTTTGAAACACTTGTGTACATATGTGTCTCCACATTGTGTGTGTGTGTGTGTGTGTGTGTCTTTGTAAGTGTGTGTTATTACAGCCCCTGTTTAGCTGAGATGAACATCTGTCACAACAGCCTGCTCTCAGGTTGATCCGTCTCTAGTGGAAAGAAAATAAAAATATTCCCCCTTCGGCAGCTTTATAGAAGTGGAATGATATTTCACACATACAGTATACAAAAACTCATAATTCGCCATATTTCTAAATGTTTAATGTGAAGGATGTTTTTCTTTTTTCATCATCAGCTGACAATCAATGGCATATGAATACACCCTAGATTTTTTATAAGGGAAAGAATGCTGCGTAGGTAAAGTCATTTTGTAGTGTAATAAAAAAAATAAACTCCCTGTTTAGTATCATCTTATCGAGAAAAAAAATCTTCCATGTGCAGCACACCCTGTTTTTTCACACACGATAGAGACAGCGAGAAAGAAAGAGAAGATGAACAGATGTAGGTTGATGCACCTCGAAGGAGTCGTCTTAACCCTATTCTCTCCCCTCCATTTATTTCAGCACAAAGGCAGTCTCTTCTGTCTACAAGACCCATTTAACACATGAGTGGCAGCGAGCTCGCGAGGGGGTTGAGGGTTCATAAAATTGATGTACCTCGACATCAGCTGACCTCTGTCAGATAGGTCTGTCTGCCGAGGCTTTCTCTGTCACATAAAGCAAGCTTCCTGTTCCGACTGAGCTCAGGCGTTATTCTTCTTCTGTAAAACATCATCGCTAATGCAGTTCAATTTAAATCCACCTCCAAAATGCATTGCCCCCACGAAGCCATTTTGTGTATTCAAGACCTGTGAATATCGAGCAATTTTTCAGAGGTAATTGATCATATGTTTGAGGGGAGCAAGCCTTCAATTTCATCGCAGGAAATTTGTATGGGGGTGTTTTTAAAGTGAATGGATTTCACAATGCAGATGACGGAAATAAAGCAGGCTGAAAGAAACTTCACTATAAAGAGAAGTATTTCCAACAGAATGGTAGGGTTAAATAATACTTGTCAGTATTCAGCAAGAACGGGAACGGAAGATATATCATCAAGTCAATCCTGAGAAGGCTGAACCAAATGGAATAAGATACCATTTCAAGTAAACTGCTGAACTCCATGGTGCTTAGTCAGAGCTGACTACCAAAGACACATTTTTGACGACGTCTACCAAAATTACTCTCTCTTTTAAACTGGATTTGCATCTGAATTGGCCAAACTGGGGCTAACACACTTGTCACATTTCATCTTGCACGGAGCACCATTGTGTAAAACATTTTATCATTTTCTCTCTCTTGCTGTGTGCGACTGCAACTGTTCTTGAAAGAGTCGGTGTTTTTTAAAACGTATGAATGCCTTTATTGGCTTGCAACCTTAATTCATTGTCAGAGGTTAGTAGTTTTGTTTAGGCATGACTGTAAGCAAGATTCATTGCATGATTAATACACCTGGAGTTGTATCATTTTACTTTTGACTGTAATTCATCAAAGATGTGTTCTAACTAAAGACTGAGCTCATTCAAACAGCTCGGCTAGAGTTGGAGCTCAATGGATGTTTTAATGCGCTGGAACAAAATTGAGAGAGCAAAGCAAGGACGAGCTATCAAGAGTTGACTTCCCTGGCACTCTCACAAAGCCCACAGTAAAGCTTGAGACCTTCCGTGTCATGGCCGTGAAACTAAAGCTTTAATTTGTCATTGTGTGCAGTGCCAGCAAAACATGCCAGCAGAGAAAATAAATAAGACACAAATGAGTTCCTCTAAAAAGAGCCACGGCGTATAGAAGTGAGCAGAAGTAATTGACAAAACGTTCCTTAATAGGCTTTTCATCGCGGCTGATTGAAATAGTGGCTGAATTTCTGCTACCACGTCAATTAGTAAAACTTTTCTTTCTCTCGCCCTCTTTCAGCTCTGAAAAGACTATGAAATTGCCACCGCCCGGCACAGAGAGAAAAGCCTTTTATTACGCTTGCCTTTCAAACAGGCTGTCGACAAAACAAGTTTTCTGCCTGCAGAAGCGAGCTATTTAGGACCTGAGAGGGAGGAGGACGCAGCAGTCACAGCATCTTCCCAGAAAGGCTTGAATTGCGCGTGACAGCATTTGCATCAATGGCTCTCTTTCCTATGTGGCTCTGAAGATAAACCTCCTCTCTGATTAACGAGACTGATGAGTTTGCTAAATCAACTGGATGATTACATCAATTTACTTTCTATCAGTGGGCAAATAATCAAAACATGTATTTTTAATCAAATGGTTTAAATCAACAACAGTTCACCCCATGTTCTTGTAAAAATTTGCTGTACAACTGTTTATGTGTAGGTGAACAAGAAAAGATTCTTCACTCAGAACTTAAGCCAATTCAAGGACAGGAGGCAAGAACACTTACAGGTGAGAATAAATGTTTTCAGACAAGCCAAGGTTGGACTTGACAGAGGTGGGGTTTTGACTTTGAAGATCGATGAATTTTAAAGAGAAAAAGCAAAATACAGATTCGCCTGCCTGTTCTTTCCTTGGCAAATGAGTCTGCAGCATCAGGATCATCCAGCGATGCTCTGGTCGATATGAAAAACTGCTGTTTTTATGCATGTGTGGGTGTGTGTGTGTGTGTCAGTGTGTGCCCACATGTGGCAGACAGACCCTGCACCCCTGTGTCTCCATACGGCCGGCAGCTCAAAACGGGCGGAGAGTGCTGATGGCATTAGGCTGCAAGGGGGCCAGGGAACCAGCTGGCCACCAGCTCTCAGCAGCCCTCCCAGCCCCGGGACAGGCATGAAAGGGCCCCTCAGACCTCTGGGGAGTGCTTAGTGTCTTGTCGGCCATTGTGGCCCTAATGGTCCCCCACAGTCACACTCAGCATTCATAGCTGGCCATTATATTGGACCGAAACCAATCGCTTTGCCACGCCTGTTGGAGTCAAGAGGGGACGTAGCCTCCTGTTGAAACTATGACGGCGGGTGGAGCTCACTCAGACTCGGACGGGGGACTCTCTGGTTTAGCTCTCTCTAGCTCTGTCACTTCTCCTCTAGTTTCTTTCTATTTCTTTCTAGTTTCTTCGCTCTTTTGTCTCCCACCCTCTCCTCTCGCCCTCCCTCTCTCGCCTTCTCTTTCCCTTTCTCTCTGGTCAGCTGCTGGACTGTATGGGGTTGACAGGGCCCTCCAGGCCCACCAGTAGCCACCACCTGTCCACCTTCCAGAGGATGAAGGGTCACACAAAGACACAGCGGACGTCCATAAGTCTGGAGGGCAAAAATAAGATCCTAAGAGGCCGCTCTGAGCTGTGAGCTAAATTGATTTTTCACACTTTTTTTACAAGCTGGGGATCATTTTCTTTTATTTGGGTCTGTTTAGAAACCACATTTTTGTATTACATATTTACAAAACATAATTTAGTACCAACACAAAGGATAGGACACAAAGCAAAACAAAGGGAAGGCTCTGTTGTTATTGCTGACAGTAATCTATCATAGCTGCACTTTGGATTCCTGTCTGTCTTTATTGTAAACTTTCATTGAGGCTGATTAAAGACTCACAACAGGGCGCCTGGTAATAGTATTTGCTACATTACTACAGAGAGTACAGAGGAAATCACTTGCAAGTGGAAGAGTAAAATAACTAATTCCTCCCTAAGATCACACAAATAGCGAGGCAGAGCCGGTGTGCAGCCGCTCTTTAGCGTACAAACCACAAATCTACGGTCTCAAAGTCACCCCATCAGAGCTGTTATCTGCCGGGCGGCAAAGCACTTTGATGTCCCAACTGTCTCTCAGGTGCGCGCGGGCCAATTAGTGTGAGTTCTCTTTGTGCGGAGGTTGTATACAAGTGACCTGATGCTTGATGTCACAGCGAGTTCAAAGGGCTGAGGGTGTCAAAGAAAGTCCCCGTGGGGGCTACATGAGTGAGAGTACAGCCTCTGCTATGCAAACACAAACCCCCCCGAAGCCCCGGAGCTCCAGGCAGGGGAACAATATCATGTCGAGCCGCTGAATCTCTAATGCGGAAAAGAGGAGAGGTGCACACACACACACACACACACACACACACACACAAACACACAGAGATGAGGGGAAGACTTTGGAGATTAATTCAGGTTTGTGTGCAGGGAGGCAGGTAAAGTGTGGATTGAAAGCCAGAGAGTGGAGAGAGATTTTGTCTATAGGGAGGAATGATGGGAGAGTCAGAAATACAGTTTGAGAAGTTGGGTAACTCGTATCGATTGAACACATGGCTTCAATTCAGCAGTGCAGAAAGGGAAAACTTTTTATTATCTTTCACTGTAGTGTGCCTCATAGAAGTGTGCAGCAGTAAATGTCATTTGAGCCAGGATACATCTTAAATATCCTAATAGGCCTTAATAAAACTGGGGTGTTTATATTTTAACAACCAGCCAGTAAAGTTTTGAAAAATTTGATCTACAGCAAAGCTAATGAAAACAATTTGTCTCTTGAAATTCCAGCAGTCTGGCTACATGGGGTGCTATCAACAAAGTCCCATTTTCGGTTAGGACCCTTATCGGGGAGAACCATTGTTGATTTCATTTTTTCCAAAAATGTCTCAGCAAAAAGAAATCTTTGTTGATATTGTTGTTAAGTGGGAATGCAGGTAATAAAACTTCTAAAGCATGTTTGGATTTCTTTGCACAACTGCAGTCTGGGGTGGTATTCAAAAGTAAGGGATTGATGAAAGCTGTCTTACAGCCAGTGATTGTTCACTGTGTTTGCACCCAACAGGGACACACAGAGAGCAGGCTGAAATAAAGTCAGAGACAGAGCTGAAAGATCAGAGGACGATCAGAATTGAGCATTTGACACATCCGGTAGAGTAGAAAATGTTACCTCCATCGGATGTCAGCATCATTAGTGCAAAATAATACGACACAGGGATGTGAATGTGAATTCAAATATGCTATCAAATTAATGATTAATATGTCTTTTGAGAATTCTGCGGTCTCTGGGCTGTCTGGTGCATAAATATCAGATTAATTGTATATGAGGATTTACCACTCAACCTGTGAAAACTGTTATATAATGTCCTCAATGGCTTTGGAGGGAGCCTCCTAAAAGTCTAAGCAAATAATTCATGTGGTGTTATCAAGGTTATATCAGCTTTGGCTTGAGACTTGAAATTTTTAACAAAAAGTGTGCATTACAAAGTGGGAGTGGGGGATTTTAACGATGTGGGTGTTTACCAAGTGGGGACTGTCTAACAGTGGTCTAATTGAGCGGCTGTGGCTCAGCAGGTAGAGAGGGTCGCCCACTAATTGCAGGGTCGGGGGTTTGATCCCTGGCTCCTCTTGTCCACATGTCAAAGTGTCTTTGGTATGGTAGCAGTGATATGTGTGAACGAGATGCAAATTACAAAGCAGTCCATTTGCTGTTAATTATAAAATATAAAACTGCATCCAGCAGATTGAAGGATCCAGTGGCCTTCACTTAAATTAGGCACTTGAAGTAAGGATAGTTTGACATCTTGTGTGTATTCAAACTTTAAAAAGGTGCAAAGTGAACTTACTGTGGATTCTCAATTTGATATAACAATACTTTGCTTTAGGTGCCAAAAAAGGTCAGAAATGGTAAAGATTTTATGAATTATTCAGTCATTTCCTCTTTCACAATACCTTTAACTATACAGGCACAAAAACAGTAGCTGTTTTTTGCTACAAACCAGCAGCAGAGTTAACCATGAAGGATTGGATTTCATGAGGGCATTGGTCAGTTTGTGGTTTCAACTGACTCATTACATGAAGCACTGTCTTCATTAAGATTTTTACTTTTACTTGTACTTTTTATGATCTACTCCTCTCTTTAGAGTTATTCAGTAAGTACTTTTTAGTAATTCTTTAATTGTTTAATTTTGTTTAAATTTGTGCAATTTAATTGTTTAATTGTTTTAGCTCATTTGTCTTTCTTGTTTCACTTGTGTCACCAAAATGGCAATACTTTCCTGAATCTGTGTAAAAACACACATTGTTTGTGTGCTTCAAGATGTATTCCTTTCACTCAAACATCTACCTGTGCTGAGGTTTACTTGATGTTCAGTATTGTTTTCCTGTGAGACGGCAGCATGTAGTCTTGTTTACATCCCTCACACAACAAAACATGTACATACTGTATAGTGTGTGTACACACACTGGAGGGCCAAAGCAGACTTATTACAGAAAATACTAGAACCTGAGCGCAGACAACAAGCCCAGAGACAAGGAAGACGCAGACCAGGTCGAACTTGACGTGCAACGATATAAACACACACACACTTTATGTTCCCTCTCAGCAGTGCGGATAGGAAGTTGGCCCCCTGCAGCATTACCTGCAGCAAAGTCAGAGGGCACCATTAAATTTCAACATGCTTTCGCTGGCCCCCCCATGACCCAGGAAGTGTTTAGCATTCGGCTCACACGCCAAACACCAACAACTCCAGCTCACACAATCCATCCCCTTCCCTCAAACTGCTCTCTGTGCAGAAAGATATTGTGAATTCTAGCCTATGTGCATTTGTTTAGTATAAAAAGAGATATTTTGCTGATAGCCAAAGGCATTTGTGTTGTGCAAAAAAGTAGATGTCTGTTTACGTCTCTTTTTCTCTCTCCTTTCCTTCTCTTTTTAGGTTCAAGGACGTAGCACTCTGTGACAGCAACGAGAGAAACTGCCGCACCATTCCTCAACACTTTTCCTCCCATTATTACGTGTCCTATTCTATAAAATATTCCTGTACCTTCTGCAATGAAGTGAAGAAAATAAATAACAAGGCAGGAAAAAGCCTGCGGGGGAAGTGACACAAAGGTTCAAGCCATTTTTTTTCTGTCAATCCCCCAGAGATCGAGGGAAGGAGAAGAAAGAATTGAATGTAGAGGAGAAGTGTGGGATCAGAGGGATGAGGGGTTAGTGGAGGAAGATGAGCTGTAGAGAGTGGAGGATGCGATGTGGATGGGTTTGTTTATTGGTGAGGGCTGAGAGAACATGAATCCAGAAAATCAAAATGAAAAAGAAAAAAAAAATTCCAGTCAGGCATAGCTCAGTTTGGTTTATGATAACACGACACTCACAAATCATTTTTAAGATGTGGGAAAATGGCAACATCTTTAGCAAAA
>JAOXYL010000048.1:10498716-10510336 GCA_028564955.1 Terapon puta
GTGTGTGTGTGTGTGTGTGTGTGGGTGGGTGTGTATGTTCTACAGCCTGATTTTGATGTATGGTTGCATATCAAACCATATATCTTCCTGAAAAATAAAAGACTTGGAAGAGGCTGGCCGTGCCTGTAAAAAAGATTATTCATCCAGATAGAGATTGTCTTACAGTGTGATTATAAAATGAGAGCTCACACTGGTTGCTAGAGTTAGATGTGGAGTTATAAATAAAGTCAAACACTGGACGCTCTGTCTCACACAAGGCAAGCATGTCTGAGGGCATGCGTCTACCTCAATTTGTGTCTGTGTATCTATTATGTGTTGAACCTGATACCCCCCTCCCCCTCCGGGCTGTTAATGATTTCGAAATCATCAGCTTTGAAAGGAATGGGAAGGAGAGAGAGAGAGAGAGAGAGGGAGAGAGAGAGAGAGAGAAAGAGAGCATACACTTGCATCTATGTGTTGCGCAAAAGGCTTATCAGACGGAGCTGTGTTGTGATCAGCGAGGGAGGCCTTGGCTTGGGCCTGTTCAGAAGCACAGTGTCGCTTCAGCCTTGGCGTGTAGCTGTGTGTGTGTGTGCACGCTTGTGTGTCTGCTTACTGATGGCTGCCTTGTTTTTCTGTCCCGTGCCTCTCATCAGCCAGCGGCCTGGTATCAGTGGGTCATTATGAGGTTGTTTGCGTGTTGGCCTAACCTCAGGCTCCTGCCAGGTGAGCAGCAAGTGTGTGTACAGTTGCTCAACCACTTCCTAGTACAACACTGTTCTCCTATCAGCCATAACCTGCCACAAATTACTGTTACTGTATCTCTGCTGCAGTCCATTACAGTATCAAACTACTTTTATGAACCTTAACTGCACAAACATTTGTTGAACCTTGGCCATGGATTAATTTAACCACTGACCATTGAAGAAAAAAACAAGAAGAACAAGCTTTGATTTTTGCTCCATGTCAGTGCTTTCTCACTGCTTGGAAGAGTAACTTAAGCTCTGCTCCACCACCTGTTCTGTGCTTTGCATTTAACTCAAAATGCGAATTTATTTAAAGTAGTTTAGATTGCAGCCACCTGGCGCTTGTTGCCCACTCAGTGGTGTGTAATAGATCCTCATGTGAGTCAGGAGCAGAAGATGTGACGCAGAAAGACACACAGACAGGATGAACACACATTGACTCTTCTTTGTTGTATATCTTACACTGACGGCAGCTCCAAGGTTGAAGCAAAGACAAAATACAATGAATATAGCAACACTACAGACATACATCATAATATGTTATTATTATGTGCTAATATCAAAATAAGGGTATTGCTCTGCAAACAGAAGGCAGAGGCTGCTACTGCTCTTCATGTTCTTCATGCCACAGGTAAGTTATAATTCACAAGAAAGTGTGAGGTGGATGAATGTGCACACTGGGTCATGTGGGGAGTGGGGGAAAAAAATATTTGTCTGCACTCTTGCACAACAAAGACAGCGCTCTCCTTCCACATTTTGCAAAATCAGAACAGAGTGTTTCGTTGAACGTCGCATACATCCCCTCCCCGCCGCTCCACTCCTCTCTCACTCCTCGGGCTGAAAAATAAAGTGAAACCAAAGACAGAATGTGACATGAGAAGCTGTCAGGCCCAGCTCGGGTCAATGGCGGGGGGTCAAAGCTATGTCTGGAACCACAGAGTCACTGAGTGATGTGTTAAGTGTCTCTCAGGGATGCTTTGGTACATGACAGCATGGCAAAAAGACAGGAGGGTGTGTGTGTGTGTGTGTGTGTGTGTGTGTGTGTGCGCACGTCCAAGCATTTATAATTTCTCCAAGGTTGCGAAGAGTCCATCAGGCAAGCTAGTCCCTTTGAGAACACCTCACCTCCTTGTAGACTCTTCTGACCTGCCCATGCTCCCTTACTAAGTATCGAGCAACATGTCAAAACACGGGCAGCTAGCCAGCTGCAGCAGTCTAACCTGTCTCCTACAACTACACACACAAACACATGACACAACAGGAGCATCGCAAAATGACAAACAACGGAGAAGACCGGTGGAGAGTCTCGTAGGCAGCCACAAGAGGACACGGACACAAAGAAAATGTGTGAATGTGTAAACA
This sequence comes from Terapon puta, assembly GCA_028564955.1. Taxonomy (NCBI): domain Eukaryota; kingdom Metazoa; phylum Chordata; class Actinopteri; order Centrarchiformes; family Terapontidae; genus Terapon; species Terapon puta. The sequence goes on from JAOXYL010000048.1 coordinate 10,500,804, forward strand.
AATGCTTTCACCTACTCACACACACACACACACACACACACAGTTGCAGCAACTATGAGACAGCCTGGGAACAGCTAGTCCACTAATGAGGTCTATCCCATGAGGATTTAGTACTGCACAGAGGAATGCAGGCTCTCCGCTCTCATGACTGACCTGCCCTGACACACACACACACACACAGGCGCACGCGCACGGAGCTACTTTGCTGTCCGAGAGCTGCCCTCTTACACATGAATGAGAAATGATAGAGGGCACCCGAGAATAGGACACTTGTAATTTGGTAGGTACTGCATTAGAAACAAACATAACAAGCACACTGGGGAATTTGACACTAATTTGAGACGAGAGCGAGCAGAGGCAGGAAGAAGGGGGGAACGGGCTGAGAAAACAGAATGAGAAGGAGGAATAAATAAACAAGGGCACAGCGGGGTCAAAGAGAGAAAGCGGCGCAGAGGCACCCGAGTTACGAGGATACAAATTTGCAGAGTTTTATTTGCACTTAACATTTGTTCTCAGGATTGGCTCGCGGTCTGGGTGCGAAAGCCAACTTTGGGCGAGTTTACTAGAACAGATCTGGTGTCTGAAGCAGACAGACCCCGTCGCCGGCGGCCTGTTGACGGTGCCGGCTGCTCGCTGATAGACGGACAGCATGGGTGTCCGTCTCTGTCACGACTCTCTCAGAGAACACACGGACCAGTTCTCCACCGTCGTGTGAAAAGTAGAACTTTGAGATGAATTACTTTACTAGTGTGTTTTGAAACGCTTTTCAAAAGCCAGTGCACCAGCAGTCGGCTGGCCAATCCAAACCATTTGGAGTGTGGATTCATCATTCGAAAGTACACAAACTCTACTGTGTTCAACTATGAATATAAACAACTTTGAATTTTGGTGCTTAGATTGTGAGAGTCTAAAGCATCATTCATTCGCGAGACGGCAGAGAATTTTTTGGGTTTTTACAGTTTGAAAACTAAATTCCAAATGCCTTTATTATTGTACTGTGAGATGTTGAAGTCTTAAACAGTATTTAATTAGATATGTGAGACACTCATAGATCATGACTGGAAAGAGCCTACAGCCATGCTAGTGCCTCTGTTGGACTGTATTTGATCACAGTGGTACCTTGGGCTGAATGTGAACAATGAACTTACTAACATGCTGAAATTTAGCAGGTGTAATGTTTGCCCTGCTCACCATCTGTTAGCATTTTATTTAGCGTTTATAAAGTACAGCTGTGTTTGATGGGATTGATATTTATGTTGGGGGTCGAGTTCAGGGGCTTCAACATCAAGTAACCATGAATATCTGTGCAAAATTTAATCACAATCTGTATTAGTTGTGAGGATATTTCACTGGTGGTTCTGGATGAAGACACGACATCACCAGAGTCTTACAGATTCATCCATGAATGTCACACATGCAAACTCATGACAGTCTCACCATGTGTTGTTGACTGCTGCTGACTGCACCGAAATCCAATAGTCCAGCATTTTTACACCTGAAACCCACGTGGCTAGTGTAGGTGTATAAAAAAGGGTATGCATTGCACCTTTCTGTTCATACAGTGGTCTGGTTAGTGTTAATTATGACACAACATTAATGTTATAAAGCACGCCTGTGTCTGTGTGCTCACAACTACCCTAAAAGTGACAGTGTGTAACCACCGTGAACCCATCCCCAGAAATAAACAGTGGGCCACTGCTAATCGTCCCTGTGTCAGCCATGCGTAATACCATGTCACAGCCGCCGCGCATGCTGAATACCTCACAGGCCTTTGTTTTGGAAAATGTGGCAAGGGTTGCCATGGAGCCCGTGTTTGATCTATTGTAATTAACCGAGCCCATTGATTGCACAATGCTTCCCTCTGGCTCGCCTCCATCAGCGGGCAGCCCTGACTGGACGTCTCATCAAACACCACGTAAACCACCGTTTATGCAGTCGCCTCCCCACAATGATTTGTCCTTACATGGCCTCCCGGGGATGAAAGGAGCACACGGAGTGGAGGGAAGGCTGGGCAATAAGGATTGCTGGAGGATCTGACAAAGCCGAGGTTTACTGTTTGACATTGGTTTTGATTGTTAGCTCAGGAGAAGTGATAAGCGTTAACTGATTACTGTTGATTAAAGTATGCATGTGTGGGGGCAAAATGTCCCCATTTACATATTTGTTCTTTCATTTTTCAGAAAAAAATGCTTTCTGAGGAACTTTGTTTCGTGTTTGTTTGCGACATATATAAATGGTATATAAATGTAGCTGTCATGATATCAAGTGTGGGAGGGGGAATAAGCATATTTCATGGGAAATACTTGTTAAATAATCATTACATTGTTCGTTTTGTGATGACTCTAATTCCCCTGAAATCCAGTCAGTCCGTATATACGTTCATACAGAGGAAGTTCTCATATGTGACCACATCCCTCTGTAAATTTGTCCCTTGTCTCTCACGAGTCCAGTCACTGTGTCCTGGTGCGTGTCATGTAGCCTGGTTTAAAGTCAATTAGCCCCGCTTCCCAACCCCAGGGGTGACAATCTGGGGCTCACATGTCCTGTCAGGGCTGACCTTCACATGAGGGACTGAGCCAGCACTCACATATGGCCGAGCCCTGGGGTGGGAAACTGCCGACTCTGGCCAAGGACAGGACTGTGCATACAGGGCTGCATATGAGGGGGAGCTTGTAATATCTAGAGAACACACAGCTATGGCAACTTTTTAAGGTATACAGGTAATATTTTCCAAGGATTACTGTTATGGTTGGACTTTGACAAATATGCATGAAATTCAAGGTGGGAGGGAAATAAAAGCTAAGTTCAGACATGTGTTGAAGAGAATGGTTTTCACTTTATTGAAGTGAAAGTGTGAGCGTCGCTTTTCTAAATACAAAGTACTATGAACTGATCTGCAAGGGATTTCCAGTTAAATGAACTTCTACTATTTCTAGGGCTTGTTCTTTGAACCTGCTTGTTGTATGGCGCAATAACCCCACAGTTGAATTTTTATCCTAACAGCTATTAAAGTTATTATTTGGAATCTAGACTACGTAGACATAGTAGGCCCCGTGACTTGAGTCTGGACTTTCCCAGAGCTGCAGTGAAAGCAACTTCACTTTTTTCATTTCTGTCTTGGTAATCCAAGGTGGATCAGGAGGGGTATATCCCCTGAAGCAACCATTGAGATTAGCTCCATGAATCTGAAAACTGGGCATAAAATATGAAACAGAAGACCACCCATCATTAAGCTACTGGGTATGAGGTCCACCCAATGCCGTTAATCTGGACCAGATTTTCATAAATGCGTGTTTCTGGATGAATAACAAGAGCTAAAAGCAGCTTACCAGTCAGAGGAGATTCCTGTGATGTAAGATACAAACAAAGTTAAGATACATAACACGTCTGAAGCCATAACACATTTTCACCAGCTTTAGGGGTCAGTAAGCAGGGACTCTTTATGAAACTGTGGTCTCCTTGTGTTACAGTTTTAAAACCACATGGGAATAGGTGTGTGAGATGGCTCACAGAAGTAAAACAAGGTGTTTCTAATTTGAGGGCCTGTTAAATTGAACTGAATGGAAAAATCATCCTGTAATGCAGCAAATTGCCTTGGCTAGCTTTTCCAAACAGTGTTTACTCCACTTTGTGCACGTCCCTAAGTGTGTGTGTGTGTGAAGTTTTGAAGTGCTGGTGGCTGCACAGTTGTGCAATTGCAGCCCATTTGCCCAAAGCAAATAGCAACATTCTAAGAAAGAGGAAAGGGGGGTTGTGCTTTTGCAAAGGCTTTTCGCATGTTGTTTTATTTTTTTTAGTTATATTTTCCACCAGTGTCGTTTGCGTTTAATCTTCAGGCCTTGCACAATTTTCTGTTACATTTGATGTTGAGCAACATGTTGATAAAGGGCACAAGCAGTTATGGCACTCCTTTCAAAAACACCTTGCTGAAATACTGTGGGGCACGGATATGAATCCTGTGCAGAACCTTTTTAATACTGATTTAGTCATCATGGTTTTTAATGATAGGCTACCATTGGTTCCTGGGACATTTGAAAAGGTCAACCAATTTTTTTGCACAAATGGCTTGCTAAATAGGTGTTGGCTCAACCTGTAAGAGCCTGTAAGTCAGCTTGCATTCCTGCATAACCATAACCTCTGGAAGCCACAGGTGAAAGCCTCAAGCTTCAGTCTGCTCACACATCTGAAAAGTAAAAATGTAAACTATGGAAGAAAATGACAGCTGACAAAAAATATGCCATGAATAAATTGTTGTCCTGTACAAATTAATAATAGCTAGTACATAAAAATATATATAAATAGATTTAACTGGACACAGTAAAATGTTTAACCAAACTAGAACAACTCCAAAAGCCACTGTTAAATTTGTCTCATCACTCAGAATCTCGAAAGGGCTACATCTACAAAAAATGTAAAAAGCAATAAACCTGTGTGATGGACATGAATTAGATTTATTTTAACCTGCAGTAACACCTGCCTCAACCACAGCAAACAGGAAAGCGGAACACCTGTGTCGAAAGACAAACATGAAGGGTGATGAAACAGATGTTTCGGCAACAAGGTTACCCTGTCAGCACAGAAGTCAACGCTGAACTATGCGTGAACGTATGTGTGTGTGTGTGTGTTTATACGTGTGTTTGCGTGCACTCACAAAGAAGTAATATCCTCTCAGCCTTCCTGGCAAATCTGTGTTTACTGACAGGGCCACATAGCCAGAGGGATTTTACCAGAAAGACTAACCGGAGGATGTGTGTACGTGTATGGGGTGGTGGGGGAACACCACTTCAGGTGAGTTCAGTTTTCAGTCCTGTTGTGAAAACTTGGCGAGGTCAAGCTGACTCCAGATCTGTGGCAAGCAGTGGCACCCCCCCACCCCTCCCCGGAGCCACTCAAACTCTGTTATTGCCATCGCTAAGGGGAATCCTGTATTTACTGACCACACAAACACCAGCCAGTGTCTGCAACCAAGATTGCTTACAGTCACTAAGCATACATATGTCAGCCTGTTAGTCAGTGCACTTCCCCATGCAGTGACATACGGATGTCTGCTCCTCCTATAATCAGGACGTAAGTCGGTCATCTGTTCAGTGGTTCTCCTCTGCCCAGTCTATTGCTAATTGTCACGTGTCTGTAATTACTGTCCTGTGGCAACAAATATGGATGGTTTTGAGAGAGAATAAGTGCAGAAATGAGCAATAATGTTAATTATGAGGAAATACACAATGTTCCCTTGTTTACTGTTTACGTCTTTTATATACACAGTTACTATAACTGAATGAATTCCTTTCTCATTATCACACATTACTGGGACCTAAAGTCATTTTTACCATTGCGTAAAGACATACTTATTTAAATCACATGTTGTATAGTGTTGAAAAGAAGAGGTGGGTGGTTTGGGATGTTTGTGCATGTGTGTGTTTATGTTTGCTTACATTCCTTTTGTTTTCACAAACCCCCTTTACCTTCATACGATGCTAATTGTTTTCCAAGTAGCTCATCTAAACTCAGGATCACAAGCCACATTGTCAGTTTCTCAACATATGACGCATAAATTCACATATAACCCCTTCCCAACATTGAGACCCAAGGTCACATTTTAATTGGCTGTAGCGCAGATCTGATACTCTCATATTCCCAGTAATGATGGGTTTCCAAGCTGAGCAAATTCCTAACCACCCGTTTGTCACTTGAGTCATCTCGCCCCGTGCAATCCTTTGTCTGCCAGCCCTATACAAGGCATAACCCACAGACAGTGGAGCTTTTGAAATGCAGCAAATTTGAAATGTAAAAATGTTCCTTTCTTTTTGTTTGATTAATGCCCCAGACCACACACTGTGTGGGGGAGCAGTGGAATTTTTCTCCTTAATAAGCATGTTTCAGGTCAAAACAGGCTGTTTTCCTTTCATTCATATTCATGTTGCAGTGTCTGTGAAAACAGGCATGTCTGAATCATCATAGCACATCACAAGGCAACTGTGTATGGATGGTTACTTCAAAGTGAACGCCGTTTACTTCCCAACATCAAAATCACAGAAAATTATATTCATTATCTGACTGTAAGGAGCGTTTGGTTTTCCGAGGCTTCATTACACTGCCGTGTGAAATTGTTCCTTTGGCTTTTAGCTTCAGTTCAAACAAATCTGGAGCTCAAAACTTTTTCAGAGTAAAACAAAAAACAGACACATCATTTGCCACATAGCTAAATGAGCACGTTCCCATGAATAAAATAAGGTTTTAATCATAAATACATCCCCTTTGGCAATTAAAAGCAGCAGCTATGCAGCAGACAGATAAGACTCTTGTTTTCCCTTTCTTGTCTGTCTTCCCCCAGTTCAAACACAAAGGCTTCGGCCATGACTCTCAGACAATAAATGGATAGTCTGTGGAAAGAAATATCAACACTGGAAAGTATGCTCATCACTTGAAATACACATTCCACCTTCCCTTTCAGATACCTTATCTTGACAAATGTGTCATTACAAGCATTTTTCTGACGACCGGAGTCTATATTAGGCATGGAATGCTGTCCTGTATACAACAGAGGAGATGGACAGGGACGCTGATCTTCAAGAGCCACATTAAACAATTCATTGTTTGTTAAGTTATGACGGCAGGATCCACGCTGGCATCATCTTGTCTGCCTCTTCCGTACCATTGTCCCTTTCGTACTTGTATACACTATATTTCTCGCTATATTAATAACAGTCTGCTCTTGTCAAAACCTTGTCCTCTGTATTGTTTGCAGTAGACTGGAGAAGGACATGTAGATCTAAATATAGAGTCTATTTAGCTCTTCTTCCCTTTGTGTTGATATTCTATCACTAAATAGGCTTTTGTTTTTGGACTGTGGTTGGTAAATGATGTTGTGTTAACTAAGGAAGTGGATGTGTTTGCCTTTTGTTAGCCCCTTGCTCATGGGCACTGCCGCATACAGAGGAGGATCTCTGGAATAAACCAGCCTTTGTGATTGATGGATCTTCTGCTGAGCCAAAACCACTGCGCCATGTCGAGCTCTGCCCAAGTTTTACGAGCCAGCGTTTTCATTGCATCAACACACAGAAGTCCGGTTGACAGCACCACTGTTGTCTGGCTTCAGAAAAATGTCTGTATTCACATACCTGGTAGGTCAATGATATGCTCACCCCCAACCAAAAATAATGACATGAAATATTTCACAAATGTTTCACAACCACCAGATGTTCCGTCATCTTTCACCATCTATACTGTGGGCTTCAGATTCCTTTGAACATTTTCCACACACCAATACCAATGAAGCTGATGGACATTCTTTTAAGGAGGTGCAGGTGATCTATTTCAGTTATCTGCTCTCTCTATTTTCATGGCCAAACATTTCCAGTTCTAAAAATACGCATTTGCCTCAAAAAAAAAAAAGTCAAGCGCAGGTGTCTGCTCTATTTCCACGTACACACACTGGAAATAGGGAAGTTGGTAGATAAAAATCTCAGTCATTATTTATTCAAAGTGACAAAGTGGATGAAAAAAAATCACTGGAATCTCTAAATGAAGCCATAAAAACATTTACTCTTAATTGACGCAGTATTTTTCAAAAAACCATTACAAGTCAGTGGGACGTACTGGCGCTGCAATCACTGGTTTCATTTTACTAACTGCTCACATCCCAGCTGTAAGAGCAGATTTTTGTCTTTATTGTTATGGAAACATTAAGACAGGATCAAGGCTTTCCTATGGTAATGTCCCCCCAGGGTGAAAAGAATATGGGTTTTTTTGTGTAGTAATGGTACATTGTATTATCGCTCATGTCTGAGTTATATGTTTGTCTCAATGCATTTTAAATAGAGGACCTGCTCCCTGTCACTGGCCAGCCAACTTCAGATTATCTTCAGTTTCTCTGGAGCTTTGAATCTTGCAAACTTTTAAGACCTACAGCAGAGCTTTGACTCCGTAGCCAGTTAAGCCATTTAAGTTTTGGGATGTTTTGCAGGTGGTTCTCTTGACACACTTATCCCTCTGCTTTACCCTGGATGAGTTCAGACGTTGCCTCTTCCTTGCCTCTATTGTTTCCTCAATAATGTAACGCTACAATATGCAGCCGACTCTGAGGGGAGATGTGTGCGTTTGATCTACGGCTGCTCGGAACATGTTCTGTCTGCTCAAGGTTAGATTGTTTCATTACACCCCATCAATCATTCAGTGATGTAAACATCCCCTGAGCATAGCGTTTTGCCAAATGCCCTTTACGGAGCGAGCTAACGGAAGGAAGGGAGACAGGAGGAAAGAGAGAGTAAATGCGCGGGGAGGAGAGAAGACAGATGATTACCAGAGAGAGAGACAGATGGAGTGAGGAAGCGAGAGACACTGAGTCAGAATGAAATAACCTGACTGAGAAGTTAATGGAGATTTGCCGAGTATCCTGTTCTCCCAGTGAGGGAGAATTTGTTTGGGCTGGACAGGATATGGGGGCAGGGGGGATATACAATATCTCTTTTCCTGTCCTGTGTGGGGCAGGGACTCCTTTCCCCCTAGAGACCTCTACAACAACAACTACACCAGGAATTAGAGAGATTCGAATTATAATTCCACCTATTTATACTTATGCATACTTGTATAGCTGTATCCACTGCATTTTGGGCATCCTTCCTTCATTAATAAAAATATTGTAACTAACAAAGTCAGATGATCATAAAGGTTTTATATTTGTTCAAACAATGAAATAGTAAGATTACTGATAATGCTGTGTGTTGCAAATATCCATCACTGTTTACACTCAACACCCTCAAAACACAACCTCATTTATTCTCTGCAGCAAGAAACTGTTAGAGGTACCTGAGACAGACCTGTTACCTGGGAAAATTAATTGGACACCTTTTTTTTTTTCTTATACACAGTGAACACTCAAAAGCAAAACAAAGCCCTTACATGAGTGAACACAGGACTGACAATAAATGAGGAAACAGCTAATTGGATTCAACAACAAGAGCACACTGACTCACATAGAATAATTCGATAAAGTCAGAGCTGCAGTGCCAAATGTACCAAACTGAAATATGACAAACTAGCGGCTGTCCATTCCTGAAAATCAGTATACAATCACACAGATTCTGATCTTTATTGATCAGTATAGCTCACAAAGCTCTAAACCAGACATTAACGCATAGTCAGACTTTTTCTCACCTTCCTCAACAAAAACATTTCCCACTTTACTTATAAATCCAGGATTATTCCTTTCGTCTCACACACCTCGACTTGAAAAATGAGCAGTTAGCATTTTAATTCGCACTGGATTAAGAAAATGAGTAGGTGAGTGTAAAACTAATTTAGCTCAAAGGCTGCCTGATTCATTCGCTCCTCCTCGTTGCCTGCTGATACTGTTTTTATGGAAAAAAAAAAAGAAAAAAAACACCCGGAGGCCTATCGGCTCAGAGCCTGTGGGCACAAGCCCATTGAACCCTGCTCAGTATCTGCACAGGTCAAAAGCCATGTTTTTATCAAGCAGTTCAGAAGTTTACATTGTCAAAATCTGATGGCACCAAAAGAACCAAGACACATCACAC
>JAOXYL010000048.1:10526714-10545510 GCA_028564955.1 Terapon puta
TTTGCATACACGTCACTGCGATAGCTACGCCACGCCGTGACACACACACACACACACACACACACACACACACACACTCACACACACACAAATGCAAACATGTGAGACAAAGGGAGGCTATCGTGAGAGGGATCTGCTCCGATAAGGCCAGATCCCTCCGCTGTTTCCGAGATCCATGTGTTTATTTTGCATGACAGACCTGCGGGCGTTTGGCTTTTTTATTATTAATAAAGTTAATCGCTTCACGCTTTGGCGATGCATTTGTCACGCTCATGCAAAAAAGCAGCGCACTAGAGTCTGAATCAAAGCATATCCCACGCCTTTTTTTAACTGGCTGCCAAATTTGCATGGCTGTTTCCTCAAATGATCATTAAGAACACAGTGACCCATCCTCCTCCTCTCTCTCTCTCTCTCCCTCCCTCCCCAACATCCACCCTGCATCCCTGTCCCTCCTCTTCCTCTGCTCCTCTCCTCCTCGTCCTCCTCCTCCTCCTCCTCTCCCAGGTCTTTGATATGGGGGTGTACCAGGAGAAGATCAGGCCCTACGGGATCCTGCCAGCCCACAAGAACGTGGCCGGCATCAGAGACATCATCCTGGGCGAGCGCAGGGCCTACGTGTTCCTGGACAAGGACTTCGGGGACATGCACACCCTGGTGAAGAGCTGTCGCAGGCTGGACGAGGATCACGCCTGCAGGCTCTTCCGTCAGGTGGCGCTGGCCGTGGCGCACTGCCACCAGGCGGGCATCGTGCTCGGCGACCTCAAGCTGCGAAAGTTTGTCTTCGCCGACGAGAAGAGGTGAGAAGAGACGTCCCTCGCAGCACTTGCGGGGAAACAGACTCTTGTCTGATGACACCTTGAAACAAGTTTCACACACTGCTCGAGCATCCACCTGCTCAGCATCCTCCAAAGCAGCTCTAATAGTAACTTTCAGGCTCTCAGACTTCAGTGTAGTGGGACGAGCACGGCAGCAGCTGACACTAACGCACGCGCACACACACGCACACACACACGGGCCATGTGTGCAGATATCAATGTGGGCACAGATAGAGTAGGAGGTTCTGTACTTGTGGAGGCAGACTGCATAGCTTCCCAGATTTTCACCCTCTCTGTCTGTCTCCCTTTCTCACTCTCGACGTGTCTCTTTGTATGCGTGCTGCGCGTTTGTTTTGCATGCGCGTGCGTGCGTGAATGCGGTGGGCGGCAGCCTGGCAGAGCCGCGAGACGAGGCTGGTGAATGAGACAATCATCCCCCTTCTGCGGTCTATATCTTAGAATATATTTATTGCTCATTATTTATTAATAAATTACATCATGACTATGCTGCTGCAGAATAACTGATGCGCCTAACAAGGATTCATTCAAACACACTTTCATGCATGGAGGAGGAGTTCAAAGCGCTCTGCTTTGAACTGGCACACACACACACACACACAGCACACAGATGCCTTTACGTCTGCATCTCTTGAGTGCTGCATTCTGTTCAAGAAGACACACAAAACCCCTGCTTACAAAACTATTTGTCGCCTCTTTGCCCTTGCGTCATTCACTTTCCTGTAAGCACCCGCTGATAACCCTCCCACCCACCCACCCTCGGGTTTTCCAAAGACCCCCTTTCATGGAGACTTTTCAACAGTAACATTCTCCAGCCATGACCTCTGGGTTTGCAGGGTCACGGCTGGATGAATGAGAGCAGACAAGCAGTGAGAGAAGTTGAAGTTGGTCGTGTCCCTCTGATAGCTATACGGCTGCAGAGCGATGAGTCACAGTGTATATGTGCAGAGGGGAGGAGGGGGGAGGGGGACTGGGGGGGGAGGCTGCATAGCTTATTTGCTGTCTCTCTTTGTGCGTGTGTGTGTGTGTCCGTACATGCGTGTTTGTCTGCGTGCTGATTGCACATTGAGAGCTGTAAAGCCCTGCTCCCCTGTGAGCTCAAAGAGCATTTGTGCTTGTAATTGAGCGTTTTGTTAGGCGGCTGCCAACACTGCAACATTAATGCTGGTACACTGAGACACAAGACCCACTTGACCCTGGAGTTGCGGGGTGACATCTTTTTTTTTTAAACACTGACTTCTCTTTACTCTTGTGTGTATCGCGCTGCCGTGATGTGACTGTAATAACAAAGCCGCAGATTTGGCTGACAGCTGACAGAAAGTCTGCTGTGCGCGCCCTGACACCGCCGCCGCTGTCCAATCACGGGCCGCCTTTTCACGCGCGGCTCTCCTCGAGGCGCTGCGTGAAATTCTGCGTGAGTGACCTCATTTATTCCACCGCGCATTCCTCCAAAACCCACAATCAGGCCTCCTTTAAACTCCGACAATCGCGCCGTGACGCAACGTCCCGGCCGACAGAGACAGAGAAAGTCACAACAATTTGACAAATGCTATCTCCCTTCACACACACACGCACACACGGTGCAGTTGGAAAAGCCAGTTTAGGGAAGGTGACTAGTACCACGAAGCATGCAGAGCTCCACTGCCGGGCCAGCCTTCCCGTGCGTCACTGATGTGGCAACAGCCATTTGAGGGTAATTATGGGATGGCTGGCGCCGCGAGTGTGGGACCCAGGTGCAGATAGCCTCGGCTCGAGAAAGAGAGAGCGAGAGAGAGAGGGGAGGAGAGAAGATATGTACTCTCAACAGAGGGATGAGTCACTCTCTCCACCCCTCCAACTCTCTCTGTTCTGTTTCCTTTTCGGTCTCCATCTCTCGCTCTCCTCTCCTGACTTATCTCCTCCACTATCTTGGTGTTTAAATATCTGTTGCTTTCTATCTTGGTCCTCACTCCCTTCATCCTCTCTCTCTCTCTCTCTCTCTCTCTGCAGCCTCTCTGTCTGACAGATGAAGTGTCTCTGATAAAGCAGAACGAGTTTGACTTAAATCCCCCATCGCAGTGTCAGTCTCTGGAGCAGATCTCGAGAGGCACATATTAACCTTTAATAATAATAAAACACACACACAGGCACACAGTATGAATCCCCCCTTAAATTATTTTTATCATTACTATTATTATTATGATTATCATAATCATTCCCCCCCATTTTCCCCCATCGATCATTTCGTGGTGGCGAACGTATGGCTCACAATCCGAGTCGCTCTGGTGCTGGTCTGAATGGATATCCTGTCATTAACGTGGCTAAATATAGTGTGGTGTGTGTGAGAGCTTGGGGGGGAGGAGGAGGAGGGTGCTGGTAGTATATTTATATGCGTGTTTATGTGACCATGTGTGCACCAGAAAGTCACTGGGAATTTGCAGCTCTGCTCCTTGAGTGGGATTCACTGTTGCGCACTTGGGTCATAGCAAGTTCATGTGTGTGTGTCTGTGTGTGTGTCCATCAGTCTGGGCAGCTAAAGGCAAAAACAGGGATGCTTGTTTTTCCATGATGCACACAGTGACTTATATTTAACAGACATCTAAACATTTGACGAAGTCACTGTTAGAAATGGACTCACACACACTCAGTGGTTTACTGGATCAGAGTGACGTGTGCTTTAAGTATTGGTGTATACAGGAACTCTGAGGACATCATTTCCAACAACAACATGACGGTGTGCAAAAAGTATTCTGCTTGTCTGACGCGTACTTAGATGGAGGTGTTTTGAGCTGAATGTACCAAACAAAACATTTGTCAGTATCATCTAAGCCCTTAAACCGTCCTAATGTCCCTACTGTGTTTTTGTTTTCTCTTCACAGAACACATGTGAGACTAGAAAGCCTTGAGGACTGTCGCGTCCTGGAGGACCCCAACGACGACTCGATGTCAGACACCCACGGCTGCCCCGCCTATGTCAGCCCAGAGATCCTCAGCAGCTCCGCGCCCTACTCTGGCAAGATGGCCGACATGTGGAGCCTCGGGGTCATGCTGTACACCATGCTGGTTGGCCGCTACCCCTTCCACGACCCAGACCCGGCCACGCTGTTCTCCAAAATCCGCAGAGGCCAGTGCTGCTTGCCAGAGGGCCTGTCGCCCAAGGCCAAGTGTCTGCTCCAGAGTCTGCTGAGGAAAGATCCCTGGGAGAGACTCACGGCGACTGAGCTGTTCGCTCACCCGTGGTTCCACCAGCCGCCGTCATCACAGGAAGTGGCGCCGGGCGAACAGGAAGTGAGCTCGGCGGAACAGATGGTGCCGTCCTTTGACGCGGAAGAGGACAGTGATCTGTTCTGCTGACGGACTCAACTCAGCTGGGTCTGACTGAGGGACCAAAAGAGACATTGCTATGAGGGATTCATTGTTGATTTTTTTTACATTGGCACTTTTTAGAAACCCATTTGTGTACTGTTGAGTATACATACACCCTCAAGCTTTCTACAAAAAACTTACTGTACTGTATTTTGTTGTCGTATATGTGTTACTTGCTAAGGGCATTGTTCACAATGATCATTCATTGTGTTTCTATATGTGCGTTTTTTGAAATTATTTGGTGCTAAAAAGAAATAACAAGGACTTGCCAGATTATGCCGACAAAATAATCCCTGCAGGCTACTATGAGTTTATCACAGAAGATTAACCCATGGCTCACAGCAGTCACCAATCCTTGCTCTCAGCCTGGACTCACAAGGCCTTCAAAAAGCATTAGATGGAGACTGATCAGGGAGGCGAAGAGAGCGGGATGTTGTTCCTCTCACTCTCTGACCAGGCTGGAGGCTTCACCAGCTGACTCACCGACCGGCTCAAGGAGGGCCCAGTGCGAGCTCGACGTCTCGCAGCAGGCGGTGTCATGGAGTGCGAAAGATGGTTAGCGGAGGACTGATGTGTCACACTCAGCGGGGATGCTACGGAGATGTTTCACTGCCAATCTGGCAGCTTCTCAGCAAATGGAGAGCATTTACAAATCTCACACCATAGCGCACAAGGTTGAGAAAGGCGGGGTGTTACTGATGAAAGACTCAGATAAAAGTGGGGACAGTTTGTCACACACGCACACACACACACACACACACACACACACACACACAATAAGCAGCGGCACTGGGCTAACACAAGTCTTTGAATATGGCTAACAGAGAAAAGTACACCTCAGTCATTTTCTCACTTTCAGCAGTTAAAACTAAAACTTACCTTTTATAAACACACACTCACAGGAGAATATATCACATAAAGGCTGCAGCCGAACAGGAAGTGCCCATTAACGGGGTCTGACCTTGCGGAGCTGACTGTGATCGGTCAGTCCGGCTCTTCTGAAGTGCTGTGCGTGCAGCTGGCCACAGATAAGCGTAACACTAAGTCTTCTGGTTTCAAATAGAAAGCTGAAATGTTTTAAAGACTTGGTCACATACCTTTGCAGCAACAGAGCTAGTTGGCTCATTCTTATACCTGCAGGCATGCTACAGCAGAATTTCCTCAGAAAAAGTTCTAATTAACCTAAAGAATTCAAGTGGCCCTCCCTGCTGACACAATCCGAATGATCTCTCAGTCCATTAATGTTTGTGTTGCAGTGAGAAATGTGTCACATATCCAGTTAAGGAACAGTCAAACCAGAAGGAAACACGTCGCAGAAAAAAATGCAGACTTTCTCAGTTGAGCAGTTGAACCTGTTTTGTTCATTTCTGTCGGAACATTATGTCAAGATTTGTTGCTTTAACAAGGTTGAGCTGTGCTGAGTGTTGTGCCCGTATCACTGTGTTTCATAAACTGAATGGCTCTGAATCAGTCGCAGTCAGGCGATATTTGATGTTGGTTGTCTGATGATGACTCAACACTTGAGCGTGTCTGCAGAGAATGGTCCTGACCTTGGCTGGAAGAATCTGTTCTGACTGTTTCACCTTTTTAATGGTACTTTCTTTCCCTTCCTTTTTATTTTTTCAATTTGTTTTGCCTTTGAGGAGCTGTGGATCCATGGAGACTAGTCATCATAGTTAGTGACATGATGTACCACATTCTAAAAGATGTTTTATCTTGGGTGGTGACAGGCAGATGCTGTGCTCCACTGACGTTTAGCCTTGCAGGCTACTGCAGGTTTGCAGCTAGCTGTTTCACTAGCAGTTATTTGGTCAACGGTACTAAATCTGGTACATCTGAGAAACGCTGCGCATTCAAGTTCTGGGTCGCAGACTGGGCTAATAAAAACGCCTGTTTCAGTTCTTTAATTATATTTTCTCCCATCTGCTTGAGATACCGGATGGGAGCAGACGTGTGACAATCTGAAATGTTTCTCACAGGAAAAGTAATTTAAGAGATTTACGTTTTTGTTTCTGGTTCATAAATGTAGAGTGGGTCACACATTCATGTGACATGTAGAGTAAACTGACACGGGTGCACAAACTTCATATTGCACTGTGAATTATGTATTTGTGACACAACCTAGAGGCTTTTAGTAGTCCAGACAGGTTACACACAAGAGATATATTCATTGTACAAAAGATGTAAATATGTATATTTGAAATATGTGTGGAGATGTTGAATAAAGATCACAGTTTTTTCATATTCACATGGCTTGTTTTCTTTTGTTACTGTTACTGCTGCTTGTCTCTCTCTCTCTCACACACACACACACACACATCACACAGCTCCACTGCATGCCTCAAAGATTTTCCTGCAAGTATTCTCTGAACACAGCTCTTCATCAGGGTGAGAGAAAACAATACATTTTCTCATTTTCCTCAGACACTCTCCCTCTCACTCCATCGCTGCCTCCAACCGCTTACTCTTCTCTGACCTTTGCGTAATGTAACATTTAACTCCTCAAACACACAAATGTCAATAGTGGGTCAGTGTCTTTTCCTGGAAAACACAAGGGAGGAGTGTATCTGCCTCTCTGTCTTTTTTTCCTCTGCTACGGTGGTAACCGGTCGCGCTCAAGGTCAACCCATCAAACACCGAACCCGAGCACTGTTCAAACTCAAATGCATATATTCTTTTTTATCTTACCCACTTTTGCTCATGAATCACCGTTTGACCTATAAGAGCTTGGCATGTCTCCACCGTCTGTGTGTTATGACTACCCCAGGCATGGCTGGCCGGGGCTTGCGTAAGCATCGTGTGCGTGTTCATGTGCATACCTGCCTGCATGTCTACATTTGTGTGTGTGCGTGTGTGTGTGAGCACAAGAGTCAGATTAGGTATCAACAGGGTAGCTGGAGTGTCTCAGCTGCTGGGAATCTGCCAAACCAACGATTGCCTAACACGTCAGAGCCCAGTCTCCTCCAGGGATGACAGCAGGCCCCCAAAAAGTAGGCTAGTAGTGGGTCAAGTAAAGAATATATGAGGATGTATCTGTATGTGTGTGTGTGGGAAAGGGTGTGGTGAAGAAGGGAGGTGGTTGCATGAAGGTGTGTGAGGGAGGTGTAATTTGCGCACATGTGGAGGTTTGTCATTCAGGATTCACTGGATTTAATGATAAGGAAACACATATTTGCTTTCTTGTTGCCACTTAAATGAGATGATTGATACTGCTGTCATGTCTGTAACGTTCATATGGAGCTCACCGCTTATCTCAGCAGAAATAAAAACTCAAAAGAGGGGGAGACAGAGGAAGACCAGTCCAAAGGTCACACCGCCTACCACAGCATTTAAAGCACACAGCCCCCTCAAAAACTGTTCCTTTGTTGTTTTCACACTTCGGTTTTTGTTGGGATTTAAAAAAAAATGGATAAAGATGAGAGATGCTATTAGAAATAGAAACCTTTATGTTTTAAAGTCAATTTTTTTTAACACACAAAACACTACAGCATGCATAAACATGTTTTTTCATTTACACAAACATAACCATAGATAATATTCACAAACACGTCGTCTAAAGTGTAATTTTCAAATGTAACTATAATATCTGCAGTGAACTTCTCCACTGTCTGGTCCTGCTGTTATTTCAGACATGTTGGCGTTAACCACTGCTCGCCTCTTTAGTTGAGCCGTCACCTGTTAGTTGAGCGGTCTCTCACTTATGGGATAAAGGATTTGTTAAATGTAGCCAAAAACAGAAAAATTAAATAAACAACAACAGTAATGGTGCATTTTTAAAGTGCTGTGCCTATTTAAATAAATAGAGTGAACAACAAGGTTATGTTGGAAGGCCAAAAGTTATTTGCTTTATTACAAATGTCAGTGGGATTTGAAAATGTGTTTTCCCACAACTTTCTCTTTGGCTTTCTATGAAATGTTACGTGTTCTCAGACTGAGCCAGGCAAACTGTTTACTGTTTTCGGTCTCTTTTCAGTCTATCAGTGGCGTCATGTTTACCAAACAAAGCCGAGTGTGGTGTCAGACCTCTGATCTAACTTTCAGCTACAAGGTGAATGAGCATATTGGTCAAAATGTTTTTTTTTAACTTAATCCTTAATGTAAGCTGAAAGTTGTGGTAAGGATTCAGGTGGAGGAGAGGTTTTGCGGCGAGGAGTAAAATGAGGTCAGGTGTTGGGAAATGTGCTCAGGTTGTATTATGTGCCTGCGTGATCTCATCCTGTCCCTCAGCCGCAAGTGTAAACTTTAGCCGTCCTTGTGATCCGGATTCATTAAAGTTTCCCAAGCATGTAAACTTTTAAATAACAGACTTCACAAACTTCCTCATGACGTGTTCTCCCTGTTGAATGGGAGTCTAATAAACACACTCACACACAACAGAGTGTCATCAGATATTTCCTTGATCCTCCGTGACCTCATTTGATAGAACAGGAATAATAGAGGATTTGCTGGCCTTCAAGGGGGTGTTTTTGATGTTTCAGGTTATTTTACGGAAGATTCCAAAAACAGCATTGCTACACTCAAGCATATCACAATACATTGCTGAGGAATTGAAAGTTTTTACGTGTACTCTATGTGGGTTGTTTGTGACTATTAGTGTGAACTAAACTGGAAAAGGGAGCAGCAGACATAGTTGTCATCCTGCCCTGTTTTTCCTTATAAGCCACACAAGGAACTGAAGAAGCGGATCTGAGATTTGACACCAAAGCACCTGCTTCTGTCTCCACTCTGAGATGATGTTTAGTTTTGTGCCTCTTCCTGGAACCCTTTGGCGCATGGCGAGCACTCCGCTGATGCAATGGAATTACCCCTCTCTGTTTAAATGACTCTTTGACCTGATTTATGTCATAATGCAAATCCTTGGAGGAATGTGAGACATTGTTTTGATCATAGCTCAGCGAGGAGTTTGAATGCTTTGTGATTAGTCTGGTATTTTCCAACTGTCATCTTGAATCAGAAAGACATACCTGGAATTCATTGGGATCACATCAACTTGTGATCTCTGCTGCCACCTTGTGGAGGTACAGCAAGCTGCAGCTTGGTGGACGATTACAGACTGGACTGAAACACAAGTCCTTGATGGGTATAGTACTAAAACAATCCTTTGAGGAAGCGTGCTACCATCATATAATAAGACATACAAGAATAACAAAACTAACTGTTGTTAATTAATTAACATTGCATTTGCAGATGTGATTACTTAGAAAGAGACAAAGAAGTGAAGTGAAGGTCAAGTGGATAATCTGTTCACCTGGAAGTTGTTCCATGTTTCCCACATCCATATTCATCATATACGTCTACAATCTATCAATATTTTGCAATTTCCAGACCAACCGATTCATTGTACAGAGATGTCCTCTTTGAGTTTTCTTGTATATAATTCAAGTACGTTCATGCAGTGTCTCGCCTTAATAAACAGCGTGAATCTTTTAGGTTTGATAAACATTTCCTTCTTGATAAAAAAGATCCAGTCGTTTTTCAAAGTTGACATCTGCTTTGTTTCCATTCAAGTTCACCAGCTATCAGTGTTCTTCTTTGCCAGTCTGGCACATCGTTGTTCTTCCTTGCATACTACCTCCATCTGTGGTTATATGCAGGTATAATCGTGGGGAAACACTGTAACTGAGTCACCCATATACTTGTGTGTGTGCGCAAAAGCAAATACACACTCGGACACACTCTGCTTTCGTAGCACTATTGCTGGTCAGAAACTCCACAGGGTACCTTTAAACAAGAAAACAGATTAATGAGATTAATCTGCAATTACATCAACCGTTAGACTCAGCTCCAGTAATACAGCATAATCTGGAATCATCTTTCATCCTTCTCTGACACCACAACTCTCCACTGGGGGCAAATGAGAGTCTTGTGTGTTGTCTAGGTCAACAGGCTCTTGAACACAGACAGGAGGTGAATGAGGAGCGTTTGTCTGATGAGGTTATTTCAAGCAAAGTGGCCCCTCAGGGCTCCATGTTGTCATCATGATTGTTTTCTATCAAGACAAATAAAGTGGAACAGGAAAACATTGTTGAGATATTAAAATATGCCGCTGACAGGCCCTGGGTGGCCTGATTTGCAGGGTTTGTTTTTCATGATTTCTCTGACTGAAATATTATAAAAATAAGATTCTCTGTCTTTATCTGCTCTCCCATTGACAGATGGTCTGAACCATCCAATTGATTCCAACAAAGTCTTTTCAAAGCCAAAGTCTGATCTTAAACTGATTCACCTTATTTAAAAGGTTTTGGCCAGGTCAACTGTTTCAGAGGCCTAAATCCTACATGATACAAACTAATACAAGCTTCTTACTCTCAAGTTGAGACGATGTACTTATACTCTCTTAGTTGTTAGATCTGTCCCAAATACACATTAAACGATGCTTAAAATCACTTTGTGTGTTTCATGAATTAAGGTTAACCTGTTAGAACATGTCATGATAGCAAAAGTCCAGAAGAGGGCAGTGTGCTTCATTTGTCTTCACCTCTGCAATTAAATTATCCTCTTTCACACAAGGAACAGGTGGATCAGAGGTTTCTCTGTCTTTGATGTGAGATTAAAAAAATAATGATGATATTAATGATAAAAAGTGTATAACCAAAGCACATGTGATCACAGAGGCTGTCATCATAATACACCGCTTGACTGTCATTGTTTCCAAGGCAATAGGCAGTCTCACGCTCCCACCTGTGTTTTTATTTGGGGCGAACAACATGAGACAACTCCTTATTTGGGTTTTATGGGGTCTCAAACAGCAGCAGACCAAATCTGTTTAAATTGTTTGGTTGTAAAATCACCCATCTGTCTGTGGAACCAATCAGCCTTTCCTGGCCTGAGCTCAGCCCGCTAACAATGTCGCCAAATGAGCCAATCAGAGGAAAAACACCCGTTAGCTCTTAAAACTTGTCTGAATGTACGCAAATTTCAAACAGCTGAGTTATTCCCAGAAGAACCTGAAAGAGTCCAGGTAACAGTATCAGTGTAAGTAAGACAAGGATGATTCCTACATAATCTTAATGTACAATTTCATCGTTTCATGTCACTTCATTAGCTGTTCCAGAACTTAGCCTTGAAAAAGACTTGAGCTGAATTAATGTTTACTGGACAAGCACTGTTTGCACGCGCACACACACACACACATTACTTTGCCTTGACTGGAGTATTTGCTCTGTATAAACATGATATGACTGAAAAAGATGCTTAAAGAGAGTGGTGAGGGTTTGATTTGACCTCCAGCATCTCCTCTAAAAAACCTCTCCTGTAACTACAGTTTTTGAACAGCACAAACATAAACTGTGGCCTGAAACCTTTTAGCAAACTCTCAGCGAGAAATTTCATCTGTCGTCTTTTTTGTAATATGTGTATCCTTCATTTGTCACTCCTTGCATGTATCAGGGGTCGCTTCCCTTCATTCAGCGCAACACACACCTGCTTGAATTGAGCGATATATACATGTGAAACTGTGTGAAACTATCTGCATTGTTCAGGTTATTCCTCAATACATCAGTGAACTCTGGTTACCGATTGAAATAAATGTTTCTCTTGCGGGTAAAAAAAAAAAAAGAAGACCAAGACGAGGAGATCTATTCAATTGCCACGTAACAGATGCAGGAGAGCAGGAGATAGTGCCGCATATCATTTCATCCATGAGTTCCACAGTATATTTCATTTCACGATCCTAGAAACGTTTTTTTTCCACCGCCGCCTTCGTGCACTCCAGGCTACAGCGTTAACACATCAGTGAGTCACGGCTGCAGCTAATGGGGCTAATGGAGTGAGCCACAGCCTTCTCTAAGAGCTTTGTGTCATTGATAATATCAGGCCGACAGACAATTCTGAATATTCAGGAGTTTTATTCAGACATGGTGTACTTATGGTACCAAATCTGAATATTTCTGGTCAGAGACATGGGGGACTCCAGCTCCTCCCAGCATGCACTCGGGAGGCAACAAAACCCCTCTGCAGAACCACCATCAGCTGGTGTTGAATATTACACATTTATTTTGGTTAAAAAAAATATATCGTAGCTCTCCTCAAGTACGTTTTGTATTTTTGTGTTCTAGGAAATACTGAAATGAGGCAGTACTCTGTCATCCCGTGGAGTGTTTTCACTCTCTTCCCTCTCTTGCGTGTCACTCATGCTTCAAGGGGCACATGGTAGCTTGTGCTTTCACGGCTGCCTTGTTCAAAAGGTATAATGTCAGCCTACCTCATTCTTGACTTTTTTGGTTTCCCCCTACAGACCTGAGTGCCTGAACACAATCACCGCCAATCTCCCTGTAAAAGACCCATGGCTGTGAGGGGAATAGAAATTAGACGACTTTGTGTTTTTCATCATCCATGGTATGAATTGGAATTTGGCCTGGCCAGTTCAAAGATTTTCCAAAATGCAAAGATCTTGAGGAAAACCAAATACTGAACAATGCAAATACCAAACCAGTTATGGACACCTGACATTTGTACAGTTAGATGTGGGTGCACAGTTTATACATGTATAAGCTGCTTAATTCCTAACTCCCTCTAAAATGATAAATCAGCACTTTTCCTTACTGATAGCAGAGGGAAAATAGTGCAGCGGCCAAAGAGATTAGCTCCAAATTAAACAAAGAGCACAGTGTGAGGGGATTTGCTCTGCCACACAGGGCCAGGTTGACTGAATGAGTGTATGGTGGCTGTGGCTGCAGCCTTTGTGGTTTTTCATGCCACTGAGCTTTGTAATGATTCTTATTCTCTAAAAATGCTCATTAGCCAACTTGCCGCTCGGTTCAAGCCCATGGATAAGATGTTGAGTACATAGGTCCCATTGTACGTCGGAGAATACACACATATCAGCCGTATCCAGCAGCGGCATTAACCCTTGTCCTGGCTGTACGAAACTAGAACTGCAGGACTGGACTACCACTGTGCCTGAACATGTAACGAGTGAACCCAGGGCATTATTACATAATGCATTTACACACAAGTGCTACAGTTAAGTAGGTAAAATATTTAAAATACATTTTAGTCATAATTGCTAAAACTGTCACAATGTTGTGACAGAAATACGAGACAAAAATCAATTGACAAGAATCTACAATGAAAAACAACAAATCACAGCAGAGCATGCTCTAACTCAGAGTGGATGTAAAGGAAGATAAACAACGACCAAGCAATGAGAAAACAGTAGTTTACAGGAAATAAGTAAATAGGACAGGGGCAACAAAGAAAAAGAAGAAAAAGGGAGAATTAGATCAGATGACTCAAGGAGGACTTTGGAGTTGACAGTAGTGCACTGTAGAGAGGAATTTTGAAGGAGTATTACTGAACATAAATGTCTCTCCTAATATACTGCAGTTCTCCACCACAGTTTATACTTCAGGTTGCCATTTCTTATATAAAACATCCATGGTGAAGAATCAAAAATAATAATTGCTCAACATGAGTTCATAATTTAAGCCTCTCACAGGGTCAAAGGTTTACCTTTTGTTGTTTTCCATGGCACCAATGACATAAATCATAATCACAGATGTGATTTTGAACCATAATGGCCATTTAATCACAACCCAAACAGATAAAACCCATAAAAACAGCACACTCACACCAGGTGAGTTGAAGAGCGAGTCTGTTTCATTGGAAACCTCACTGTGCACCTCTTGTGATTTTTCCAGGAAATTTCCTTTCCATTCTTTCCTTTCCTTCCATTTTTTCATATTGTGGTATTACAACTTTTAAGACTTATAAAGAATCTGAAGACTTCTTCCACCAATGAGCACATCAGCTCATATGAGAATATGACAAGCATGCAATGTCTAATTGAAGTGAACTTCGTTGATCCTCAGGGGAGGGATTAAAGACACACGTTCCCCTGACATCATGTCTACACTCTCATTTAATTTGCAACTGATGCTCGCTCTAACTAAGAGGATATAGGCATTAATAAGAACATGGTCTCTGAAATTGAAGCTTGTGCTAGTATGCCTCAGACATCGGGCTCCAAAATAGGTGAGCAAAGCTTTTATAGATGGTGGTTCGGCTGCTTTAATATGAGAATCTGGCTTTTGACTTTGTGCAAACCAATCATCGCCGCGTCATGTCCCTCCTCACTGGCTGGTTAGCTCGTGTCTGAGTGGGAAAAACTGTGAGCACCAACTTCTTAAACAGCCTTTCATTAGCGACAGCACGCACGCTGGTCCGTGTGCGGTGCCTGAATTGTGTCAAACATAAAAAGTTGAAGAAAGGATTAAGTCACCAATCCACATAGTTTCACAATGGCCTCCCTCCCTTCCCTTCATCTACTCTGAGCTCCCCACGGGTGAGCCAGGGGTGTTATGAACAGGGGAGCAGTGAAAGGAGTAATCTTTCACTCCTTTGCATAGCATAAAGGCTTAGCTGGAGATAAGCTCACACTCCGCGGCATGCATGGCAAGTAATATTAGATAGACACCGTTCACTTTAAAAGGGAAGTTGGTCGCACATCTGAGAGATCTGAGAGCATGTACATGAGCCAATAAATTATACATGCAGAGATACAGGAATACGCCTGTGTGTGGGCACAAGAAGGTAACACAAAGACCTAAAAGTGTTGCGCTACGTGGCATTTAAAACTAGCACTATAATGACTTACAAAAGTGCAAAAGCTTCAGATAGAATCGATTTACCTCGCTCTGCTTTGGAATGTGTGTGTGTGTGTGTGTGAGTGTGTGTGTGTCACAGGGTTGAGGGATGCCACGGTCCATTCATTCACTGCTTCTGCACATAACAGGTAGCCACTGCGTTCATGAGTCAGCGGGTGATGGATGGAGGGGAGGAGGGAAAAAAAATCCTCATAGGCTGGAGGAATGATGGACAGATGGCGAGAAAAGCAAGACAGGAGTTTAGAGGAAGCTGGTGGGCAGGGGGGGAGGGAGGGAAGGTGGTGGTGGGTGGGTCGGGGGGGGTTGTCTAACAGAAAGCAATGCAGCAGCAAGATGTGGGAGAAAATGAAACAAGGGCGAGGAGAGAGAAAGGCGAGAGAGAATAATAGAACAGCGAGGAGTCAAGGCGGGGTGTTGTAGCAAGCTGGGAGTGCAGTTTGCATGGCTCCACTCTGCGGGCGACTTTAATTACTTTTCAGCGTCAATGCCTCTCCTGGTCATGAGCTGCATGCTCCGATCACCAGCCTCTGATTATCGGGCCTTTGTGAGGGCCTCTGCCCGCTGTCAGGCCGTAATTACGTTTGCGCTGGAGAGCATCGCAGCACGTCAGAAAGCTTACAAAGCCATTATCCAAGTGCTCTCCTCGTCTATTGGCTTGAACTGCATGGTGTGGGGGAACTCAAAGGTTATGGCCCTACGTAAACAAATTGTGTCAAATAATGTTATTAGTGGATTTTTATGCATAATTATTTGTGTTCCTGTTCTCTGGGGCTGAAGGTTAACAGCAGGCCCATTTGCAAAGGCTGGCTTGCAAACAGAAAGGTAGAAAATAAAAACAAAAAAAGACATGAAAATTATTGCAAAAACAAGTGGTGATTCATAATGAGACGGCACCATAAAGCACCCAATCATCCAGTCATTGTGAAACGCTTAACCACACTCATCCTTCCACTAACAAAAGGAAGCATTGCCTCACACACCCAACCTCCTCCACGGTGCACACGGTCAGCCTTCAGCCCTGAGAGTGACAATAAAGTACATGTTTCCTCTTACACGCAGCCGTCCCCATGGCCACCAGCGGGCCAAATGTGCCAAGGTGGTTACGTGTCTCCCAGGTGCTGCACTATGACTCCCTAATCTTCCTCTCATCACACCTTTTAAAAACCTCTTCACTTTACTTTTTATGTGCCAGCTCAGATCGTCATTGCAGTAACTTGCATGCAATCTTACAGTGGTATGAAAAAGTGTTTGACCCCTTCCTGGTTTCTTTTTTTTTTTTTTTTGCATGTTTGTCACAGTGTTCCGTGTTTTCACCATTTGTGGATAATGGCTCTAACTGTGGTTTGCCCAAAGCTTTAGAAATGGCTGTATAACCTTTTCCAGACTGATAGATCTCAGTTACTTTCTTTCGCATTTGTTGCGGAATTTCTTTGGATCGCAGCATGACATCTAGCTTTAGAGGATCTTTTTGTTCACTTCACTTTGTTAGGCAGGTCCTATTTAAGTGATTTCTTGATTGGGAACAGGTGTGGCTAGAGAAAAGCCTGATTAACCAGGGGGGAGGGCAATCACTTTATCATAGAGTGCCATGTAGGTTTGGATTTTTTTCTCCCTTAAAAATAAAAACCTTCATTTAAAAGCATTTAGTGTCAACTTGTGTCATCTATGACTAATATTACAATTTGTCTGATCTGAGACATTAAAGAGTGACAAACATGCCAAAAAATAAAATCACGTAGGAGGCAAACACCACTGTACATCCTAGATTTCTTAGATGCTTCTCAAAGTCTGAAGGTGAACAAGTGTTTTCTGCGAGACTGCGGGACAGGTCAGTCCTTTATAAAGCTCTGTGATCAACACTTTTTTTTTTTTTTAAACATGGCTCTGGGGGGCAACAGTGTCAGTCTGGCCATCATCGCTTTGGTCTAAACTGAAACAACTCAACATTTATTAGCTGGACTGCCATTTTATGAGCTACAGATAATCCAGTACCCCAGGGCTACATTCAGATGACTTTGTTGATCCCCTGAATTTTCATCTGGCGTCACTAGGATGCTGAATATTTGTTTTTTATGAAATACATGGACTTGGATTGTAGTGGAATTTGGTAGAGGTATTCATGTCCCCAGGAGATTAACTCTAAAAACTTTGAAGCCCTGACCCTTAACCCTTTAACATCAAGTGAATCATTTTTAAAATGTCGTTTTTGAGACCTCTACATATTTTTTTTCCTGACAAACCTGATGTATACAATCAAAATGCCAGGAAAAAAATGTTTCAGTAAATACTTTTAAACTATTACACTTTTCTGGCAATTATTTCGTGGTTCAGGCTTTACAGGGTTAATTTAGCACCATCATCAGGTCAAATACCTGTAAAAAGTAACAACTGAGTGCTAATCACCAGATGTTAGCCTTAATATTTAACTAAGGCAAGCTAACCTATCCTTGTTTAAATGTGTCTATTAATAATTGACTTCACTTGACTTGAAGTCATACTGCAGCTTCAAATCTAACCTCCTGTCCTTTGTCACATCTGTGTGTCTGATCTCTGTTTGGCCCATCTCCCTAACCCCACAATCCTCTCTGTCCCCCTGCAATCATGCTCCACTAAGTCACAAAAAAAGAGCATATGGAGGGATGGAGAGAGAGACGCAGGTGTCTGCCGAAGTGCTCTCCAGCCAGGGAGCTCACCTCAGAGCGTCCACATCCCACAGGCCCGCCGATGCCTGTGTTTGTCTGAAGGTCGCACCTGGCTGTGACGTTATACACAGCTGCTTTGGGCCTCTGAGCCCCATTCTCACCTTGCGGTCCAGCATCTGCCTGCTGAGAAAAATCAAAAGATTTGGGACGGACCTTCAATCACACCAAAGTCGGAAGAGCCGGCGCTTGTTGTGCATCTGTCAAGAGCAGAGCTGAGGAACCTCTCCGCGGGGCACTCACCAACCTGATGTGTGTCTGCGACGTCTGCCTTTTTGTGCTCTCATTCACTCGATTTATGTCAAGTAAAGTCACAAGAAAGACAAAATTATGAAGAAAGTAATGTTAAATAACCTGGCAGAGTCGTGCAGAGCGAGGACCACAGGAGTATGCATCATCAGTGGGGTTACATGACACAGTGACATTGCTCTGCAGGATGGAAAAGCAGAGTGTGGAAACTCCCCGAGAGTAACAGCTATTATTTAGATGTTTAAGGTTCAGCATGAATACAGTGTAGTATAGTATGACGTACGCAATTGACCAGCTTCAAGCTCTGAATATTGCAATCTTATGTCCGGTTTTGCTGACTCAGTAAGTGGTTTTTCAAGCCAGACTGCACACTGATCGGTTCATTCTGGGAGACAGCGGGGGAGTGATGAGGGACATCGACAAGATCGTGATTTCATTCTGCCAGCCAAAACCCCCCTGCTACGAGACAAGGATGAGGTCAGCCTTTAATTAATAGAGTTATGACTTACCATTTAGGATAGAAACTCTTTGTAGGTCAGTCAGAAGCATTTTATAAAGGTAACCTGCACTCCCCTCAGCAGAGCTTTGTAGGTGGCTGGAAAGTGAGTCTCCCTGTGCACCTTTAAGTCTTTTTTACCACAGCTTGGATTAAAAGGTTAAGGACCAAGCAGAGGTGTAGCTGGAAAAGCTAATCATACAGATTACACTTTTTTTTAACAACTCAGGGGCAACAAGCGAATAACACATCACTTTGTAACGTTAACAATTTGCCTATGTAAGTCTAATATTCACTTTTTATATATTCGCTAAAACTTTTCTATTTCAGTGTCCACCTCGGCAGCAGTAATACCAGAGATACCTTTTTTTCCCTTCAGGTATTCTTCTTCCCGATGACTACATTACCCACAATGATTCGACTGCCACAGTTCTGTTAGAGATTATTATAGCTTTGAGCCGCAAGATCCAAACAAAGATGAGGAGCAGACTGCAAAGTTTCTTTGTGGCTCCACACCTCCAGATTTTTTTTCCATTTTCAAACCTGTAATCTTTAGCCCCATCCAAC
>JAOXYL010000048.1:10558083-10570134 GCA_028564955.1 Terapon puta
CTTTCTCACAATCCAAAGGGATGTCTTCAGACATCTTTTTTTGCACGTCTAATGTCAAAAGTCTGAATACACTACATAAAAAAAAAGTAAAACTGAGAAAAAACTGAGAAAGGAGAAGCTGGAAACGGTAAATGTTCACACCTTTCCACTTGAAAACAGCTATAACAACCAATGACTATCAAAGCACCTGTTGGTTTCCTCTCCGTCTATCAGCTGAGCACTGAGTCGCCCGTTTGTTTGGGCTCCGCGACAGAATCAGATGCTCTATTTTTTTTCAGAGTTAAGTGCTAAGGAAGCAGGTGGCAGCCCCGCAGCATAGGTTACAGCAGTGACACCTCAGTTATAAGTGAGCCAACTTTGTGGAACCAAAACATCGGGATTAAACCGCGGGCTGGCTCGTTACAACCCATAAAACCTGCTTTGAGCAACAGAGCATTGGATGGATCTCCAGCCTACTAGTGGTCTGAAAACTGTTACTTGGTTACAGCCAAACAAATAAAACAAAAAAAATGAGTCAGAGGGACTTTCCTGACATCTTTGTGTCACCACTAGCTGTGGTGGTGAAGAGGCGGCACGTTTTCAGGGTGACTATTTCCTGATAATTGCATGTTAAAAATAAACAGACCCTGAACTCTAATCATCAAAATGTTGTCTACGGAGGAAAAAAGGGTTCAAATCTCATTTTCTATATTTCTAGCACATTAAGGAAAGTACATCTTCTGCAGCAGGCCTAACCGTTGACCTTTCAAACCCACCGATTTGTAAAAAACACTTGTGAAATCACATGAAGGTGACGGGCATGTTAAATTCACAGTACTCAATCATCAAACAGAGAGCGGTGTGCTACGGGAGTCAAATCTTACTCTTGTGCATGTGCATGAAAACAACACGACAGAAAACTCACTCCAAAAAAGAGAGAGAGGCGAGGAGGGTTTACTTGACCTTTGGGTACAGTTAAAACAGACTTTGATCAGCATGACACAAACCGGCTCCACAACATTTTCTTCAGACGTGCTGGTGTGAGAATAACCCTTACAAAAAAAAAAAGGGGGGGGGGGGGCAGAGGGAACCCTTCTTGTATTCAGCGAGCAGCTCCGGCACTTTGCTGCCTGTGTGAGCTGAGGGGGGGAGGATGGAGCTAAAACCACACAAGGATCAAGTAACAGGACACACCATGAATAGAGAAACGATCACTCTACTTACAGAATCGTGATGGGTTTAAGACTTTTATAAAAACGAAACATTGTGAGTGGGGGCCGCAAAGGAGCCTATCAACTAATGCAATTATTCTCACATGATTGAATTCATAATTGCTAAGGCCATTAAGCATGAGGATGTGGAGGCTTGTGGCTTTAAGGCAGTAACATCACATGTGAAAACATGGGACTGTAATTGAAAAAGGACAAGTGCAGATGATGACAGGTGTGCTCCAGTTCTGGCTCAAGTGGAGGAGTGGGGGCTTGCTATAGATTAAAGCTGGGTGGAACAGTTCATCGTGTTTGGTAAAGGCTCTACTAGTCATGAAGCAAATCATCTGAGGAGCATTGAAAAAAAAAAAAGAAGAGGTGGGGGGGGGCAGACATCAGTCCGCGCCCGGCTCACTTCTGATCTCCTCCACGCTGCTGAAGTGAGTGGCCAGCTCCTGCAGCACGGCTGTCCTGCCCAGGTGATCGTTCCTCCTCTTCTCCATGATCATGTCCTCCAAACTCTGAAACTCCAGCACGTGCGACTGTTTGTCGGACATGAAGATTTTCAGTCTGTACGGCTGCTTGCCTATCCGGATCTCTCCGCCCATTTTGAACTCCCTCTTGCCGAACATGCACCAGGCTGCGAAGCACTCCGAGTTCCTCCAGCTCAGCTCCCGGTCCTTCAAGCCCACCTGCTCCATCGCGTTCTGCACCACCACGTCCGGACCGAGCGCTTTGAACCTGTAAAAGTCGTTGACGATCCTGCAGCGCCTGCCCTGGCTCGCGTCCGTCAGGAAGCTGTTCTTCACCTCGGCCCTGTGCAGGTGGACCACCTGGAAGTCCCCCACGTACACGGCCCAGTGCGGGAACTGCCCGGTGGCCACGAACTCCACCAGGTCTCCCGCCTTGCATTTGTTGAGCAGGTTCTCCGGGGAGTACACCTCCAGGCTGGCGGACTTGGCGCTCTTCTCGTAGATGCACTCGTCTCGGTTGTAGACGGCGCACTCCACCTCGTCCCGCGGGTCGTACTGCTTCTCCTCCTGACCCGGGTCCCTCTCGGTGCCGTCCGCCGCGCAGCCGTCCTCCAGCTCGTCGTCGTCGTTGGAGAAGATGTAGGAGACGCCGATGCGCGGCCCGTCCTCCGCGTCCGCGCCGTGCGGGTCCACCGTGGGAACTTCTGCGTAACTTAAATGTGACAGCTTGTCCATCTGGTTCCCCATACCGCTGCTCACCGCCCCTCCTCCCCTCCCTGCCCTCCCCGGTAGCAGCCTGTAACGCGATCTGATGCCGAGAGAGCTTGTTACCGTCCGCGAAACATCACCGCCGCGACGCGTCACAGCTCCAACTTCCTCCGCCGGACAGCCGCTTCATCCAAATTACGCATAAGAGTATCTGCCGAGGGGGGGTCCTCGGCTCCCCATCAACAAGTGGAGTTAAAGGGGGGAGGGAGGACACAAAAGTGGGCTTTAAATCCAACGAGGATCCTTCAGGTGAGCCGCACACTCACCTGCTGCTCCTCCTGCGTAAACTTCCTCCGCCGCTCGTCGTCGCGCAGGAAACGACCGCAGTTTAAAAACAGATCCAGATCCTCGAAAGAATAAAAACACATCACAGGACACTCCGTGTGTGTGAGCGTGTGTGTGTGTGTCAGTGTGGAGCTGTAAGCCGCAGAGACCCGGCCGGCGGCGGACCGGAGGCAGGTCTGAGGCTCAGCACCGCGGCTGCTTCTTTAAAGCGGAAGTGCGCGCCGCACCTTAAATATCCGCCTCTCATCCGAGGAGGGGGAAAGTTTAGGTCCAAATACGTGTTTGTTTGAAGAGGTTTGCAAAATCATGAAGCTTTTCCGGTTTGATGGCTGACTGAAAAAAGACTAATACTTCTCCTTTGTGAGTAAATAAACAAAGGAGCCTTTTTGAAGGTTTAATAATGAAGGATCAGGTTCTTACAGACCATAATATCTATAGACAGAGGGTTTTATCAACTAATTTATTTTGATTAGCTGTAATCTATAAACTGTAATTTACTTAGTTCGTTAGCTATATTTATATAAGTAGTCATTTTCATCTATTGATTATGTTTATTTTATTCTAATTTTGTGGTTTTATCTTTATTTTTTTTGGGGGGGGGTTACATTATTAGATTTAGTGATTCATTTATTAGTCTCTTTATTGATTTTTAAAATTTATTTATTTATCTATTTATTCATTTATTTTTGTTAGTCATGTTTATTTAATTTAGTTAATTTAGTATTTCATTTATTTTTTGAAACTTTTTTATCCATTTATATTCTTTTTTATTCTATTTTATATATTTTTATATTGATTGATTTATATTGATTGATTTATTCTATCTTCCTAAAATGCAGAGTAAGCAGACCTCAGTCCTGGGTTTAGTGGCTGCCTGTGGCCCTGTTACAAGTAACAGATCTGTTTGGCGACAAGGGGTCCGACATCTGCGGATATTTTACTGTTTGGACCACCTGGCTGTCCTTGAATGAACTGAAGCTGCGCAGTCATTTGCTCCCTCTCCATCTCCTGGTGGGACCATAATGTCTCCATTACGTTTGTAGTGGCTCGTGGCTTGCCTTTCAGTTATGGGCTATTTTCTCTCACTACTGTATCCCACAGGCAAGGGGAATGTACTCAATGTGTCCCAAAAATGGCACACGCTGCAGCAGCCTCTGAGTGAAAAACACCTGTCCTGGAAACGGTGTGTCTGTGAGTGAGAGACTGTGAGAGTCGACGAAGGCTGCGAGCATGTCTGTCAGGCTGCAAAGGGGAACAAAAGTCGAACTCTGTGAGGGAGACAGAGACAGACAGAGACACAAACCTGAACCCAGTTTGACCCCAGCACTGAGCTGGCTGCCCACAGGAGGGACAGATTATAAACTGACTGCAAAGTCATCCAGCAGAGGAGATATGACAGAGGACGTGTCTCAACAGAAGGAATACTTTCTGTCTTATCTTTCCATCTAGTTTAAACAGGCGGCGTGGCCTCATTGGCCACAGAGGATTCGGCAGATTAGCATGTGGGCCTTTGGATGGGCCTCCTTAAGATTATCAGGTTAATTAAGAGACTGAGCCCTCCTTGAGCTGCACAGGATCACACTGTGTAATTTTCCAACATGGCATAATCCACGCTGAATGTTTTCCCTGGTTAGTATGATAAATCCTCGTTACGAGGTTCAAATCAAATGTCTTCATGGAGGTTGAAACGGTTTTAGGTGCACAACTACGCTCCACCACGTGTTTGCACAGACATTCATGGTCCCCACGAGATGAACCTAATGACTTGGTCTGTTCATTCATGCCTCTAATACCAGCATGCCAAGATTTTCACTTATACAAAGACTTGTCTCATCTACAAGTTGGCCCCCGGATGCTGAAAACCTCAGAATGAATTGTGATAACTCTCCGACCTTTTAACCAGCACCATGCCAATGAATGAATGGTGAGCATGGTAAAAATTATATCTGCTCGACATCAGCCCAAAGCAGCATTTAGTGTTATGCAAACAGATTTATGTGTCCGTTTAGTTTCCTTTTAGCAATGCAGACAAACTATTAATAAGTACTCTCGGAGTTTGGGTAAGTTCAACACAAAAGCACAAATCTATGACAGCCTACACTAAGAGGTACAGGCTGAGGAGCACTGAACTGCGGGAGAACAGTGCAGCACAATTCAAAGAAACATTATCTAAGATGTTGTGCTTCCACTTTTGCTTGAAATGAGGCAAAGATAAAGATAGAGCATGACAAAGCATACGAATGTGGTGTGCAAGAGGCCGGTGCGATTTCACCATAATCCTCGCTGACCTGAAGTTTATGCGTCTACTGCGAACGTTTTATTTTTTCTTTCTTCTATTTACAGCTTGTCTCCCATTTCAGCCTGAAGCCGTGCAGCAGTCCCAGTTTGACGACGCACACGATCGAAGTCAAAAATAACAAATCTGCGGAATGAATTCGGCAGATGTATTACACCTTTCTCGAGCAGCGGTGCAGGGCCGAGGGTATTAGGAGGGAAATGAACTGCGAGAGTGGTGACATGCAGCCTATTTGACCGCCTCTTGGAGCTTCTTATCCCCGGGTGGCGTGACCCAGTTTACGCCCCTGATGCCCCCCCGGTGACACACTGTAATTTGCGGTGCTGGGAAATTACTGGAGCAGGGAGGCCTGGGAGACATAGTCAATTAGGCGGGGCTCCACCTGTCCGGCGGGGGCACAGCCAGCCACAGAGCGACACCTTAATCCTCCTCCCAAAAATGTGGGGTATTTCGCAGCTTTCACACGCTTCACACGCAGGCATCAGACATTGTTCTGCAGCTCAGCGTCCATTTAAATCGACCGGGATATAGGTGAACAAGTGTGTACTTGAGGCAGATGGACAGAGCATCCGGGCCGCAGCGTCTTGCACACCATCTGTTCCACCTGGCTAGGAGAACATCTACCGCGCACGGCTTAATATCATGTAATGTGATCGGCTACCATTCAGAGACAGTGGGGGCTGGAATCAGTGGTACAAAACCTCAAAGCTCATATCAGGAAAAAGCAACACTGCAAGACGCTTTCAGGGAGGAAAAAAGTTATTACATATTTATTTATATTTTCATATACTTTTTACATATTTATTTGTAATAATAATAATAACAATAATAATAATAATAATATGTATTTGGAGCAGATGGAGCAGGGAGCATGGAGAACAGGGCATGTTGAAGGAATGTCACTTTCTTCTTTTTTTGTTTTGTTTTGTCTTTTTTTTTTTTAAACCCATTTAATTGCAAGAGCATCGTCATTTTCAACTCGGTCAATGATATTCACAGTCCCATTAAACAAGCTACAACAGAGATTTCCTAAAATGTAGGCTGACATATAAAACTAGCAATTTTTTTAAACACTATTGTGGATGTATAACTGGGGGAGGAGGGGGGGATTTGGGATGGCCAAGTACTGCAACTAGATAACAGACAGGCAGGACTGGAGAGAGAGGGAAGGTGGGGGCTCTTATTGTGAAAGGTAGGCGTGTACGAAAATACACAGAGTGAGGTGTACAATACGCACGCATACACAACATACACACAACAGTTTCTACACAGTCATCATGCTTCAACGGGACCTCATGTAAGTCTCCTTTTTTTTGTCTATTTCAGCATCACGTCATTAGAAACAACAACCACAAGTGGGTCAAAAAATGCAGAAGGCAGATTCCTTCCACAAAAAAAAGTTAACAAAATGGGTTATCAGTCTAAATGCAATAAAAAGTATTCTTGGAGCCACCCTGAAAATTCATGACAGACTTCACACACTTTTTGGGGCCATCGCATCTCTGAGACGCCGGGCATAGCATTAGCATTTCCTTCCCATGGGTCTGTGGCAGCCTTCACAGAGAAAGCTGCCTCCTCCTCTCTAGACTACAAACCCCATTTTTCAAAACATGGTGTAAACAGAATCCCTTGGAGAGTATGGCAGGCTGGCCAAGAGTGCACTGCACACACGCTGGAGCGAATCCAGGGAGAGATACTGGCAGGCAACAGTGGCAACAGGCCTGGGTCAAACACACAGACCTGACTGTTTCTATTCTATACAATCAGGTACGCCTGGTTAGTTGTTATCAAATTCTTATACACGGCTGATGGTTGGTGGTTTGTGACCCAATGCTGTTGCTTTTATTTGTTATATACACGTCTTCAAATTCACAGAAACCATTTGTAAAATCTAAAAAAAAAAAAAAAAAAATTAACTTAACATAAGCAAATCAAATCCAGAGATCTGATCAAAGACCTGGTCGTTTCTGATTGGTTGAGAGTAATAAGGCAGCAAAATGAAAGGAAGAATAGTGAAACAAAAGCAAAATCATTATACAGAAAAAAAGGTCTTTGGTGTTCTCTTGTGCTGAGAAAGAATGATAACAAAGGATAAAAAAAACGGCTTCTCTGATACCCAGTCAATTTCTAAGATGTGTGAGTTTCCAAGAGGAAACACTTTCATGTGGTGAGCTCTAAAATCATGTGCGTACTGTGAAAGGGATGCAACACAAAAAAAAAAGAAATTACATGACATTACTTCATCCACAGGTTTGGAAAAATCCTGCACAGTGCAAATAATAAATGCCCCCAATATTGATTATAAGTAAAGAGGAAAGTATTTTTTTATGGTACGAGTTGTGCAACAGTATCATGCATCAGATCATCACTTAACATGAGACAACACAGGGAGGCAGCGGGGGTGGGAGCAGATTGGAGGGGGGGGGCTGTATTTGTACTCCATTTGTAGACCTGGTCCTAGAATATGCATATTGTCAAATGATTCCTGAAGAAGTCTTTTCAATTCTTATTTTTAACATCTATACAATTATCAGCCACTTTACACTCCGCTCCCAGGGATCACAAAACATCCACTGATCGAAGGGTGTGGTATGGGGAAGGAGGGGAGGGGGCTTTCAGTGAAGTACTTGTGTTTCCAGTTAAATGCTCTTCCAGGTTATATGCTGTTTACCTGCATCACTGTTATATACTGTGATAATAGCACCACTCCAACAGATAACACTGCCTTGCTACGAATACGAGGAATCACAAGGGGGGGGAAGAGGGGCAGCGGGGGGGTTAAACTAGTGTGTACAACACTGTCAGAAGGATGATTCCTCATACAGTAGGTAAATGATTGAGTGCTGGCGGGGCTAATCTTCCCATGACTGGATACTAATGGGCAGGAGGGGCGAGGCTTCTGGATGACGAGTGTCTCTTTCTGGTCGGACGTGAAGATGCAGGGTTGGACCTCGAATAAGAATCGCCTCGTGACCAAACATGGAAGTCTTGGGGGGGTGGGTGGGTGTGGGGGGTTTATGTGGGCTGGTCCTTCTGCAGAGCCGAGATGTCCAGAGGAGGAGGGGCCCGCCCGCTCCACTCCCTCAGCTGCCCGTCCTTGAAGAGGAGGTTGAGGGCGGGCAGGGGGACACCGGACTCGGCCGGCGGCTGGCTGAGAGGGTTCGACACGCCGCTGTCCAGGTCAGAGGGCTGGCTGCCGTCCTGCCAAGCACAGAGCAAATGTCGCAGATCAGACCATCAGGTGGAGCGGATGATATATGGAGCAAGGATAAATCTCGCTGGGATACATTTTTTGGGGTTTTTTTTTACGTTGTCAGTTTGCTTTAGAAAACACAAAATGGTGCGGCTGAAAACTTTCTTTCTTAAACATACAGTACAGTGAGGGTCAGTTACATCAGCAAGGTCTTTGGCAGCACACAAAAAGGACAGGGTGTTCAAATTTTGAACAAAAAAAATACATTTTTTTACCACATTCTTTTACTTTCTATTAAATAGTTTGCCTCTAAAATTGTTGTCTCTGCTTTTTGTGGTTTTTTCCCTCTTCTCTTTCCCTCCTCACCCTCACACACATCCTGGAATAAACAAAAACATTTGCAAATCAACATAATACCTCTTTTATTTTTATCTCAACCCAACTCTCACATAACCCCGTGTTGCTGCACTCAATTTCAACTATGATAATTGCCTTGTGTTTTTGCTCACTTTTCTTTCTGTGTTGGTTTATTTTCTCCCTGGACTACAGGTACGGTTCCTTTTGTTATTAAACTGTCTGTGGATCATCTCATGATAACAAAACCTTTATGCGTTTAACAAATGAATTTAGATGCCTACGACATGGTGATTAACTGACTGAACTGTATGCTGTATTATTTAACCAAAAGTGACAAAAGGTTTCATGAAAAAGCTAGAAGTCAGATTTTAAGCCTGTTATATGAAAAACATGGCTGGACTATCTCATATTAACACTCATATTGATTCTTTTATGCTGTTATTCCAAATTAAAAATATCCAATTATATTGTTTTCTCATGTGAAGCGAGCTTTTTCTCAGAATTGCAGCTTAAACATCTCATTATCTTAAGATCACAAGTTCACGGTTTTTGCTTACATTGCACTTCACACTGACTAAAAAGTCCCTCCTCCCTAAAAGTGCAGCCTCTTGTGGCTCATTGCCTGACTGGAAATTTGAATGGACAATGACGTTGGAGAGCAGAGGACGGCTTCAAGAGTGCCCAAAGTCTGTGCATCGGCATACTGCAGACATTCTTGTATGCAAACCAGATCAAAAACAACCCTTCTTTAAAAAAAATTATAAATTATTATTTTCATCTATCTTTATCTTGATCACATGCATGAGTGCATTCTGATGCATTCTAAAAAACTAAATCTGTATTTCACTTCCTGACCACTGGACATAGTCTGCGAGTATTAACAACTGTATTTTACCTGGAATGACTGAACGAAACTCAACACCTTCAGCGATAGCTTTCGGCTTGAGTGAAGAAGCTCTTGAAGGCTGAAAAAAACAAAAACAACAGTACTAAAGTACCTCAAAGCAACAACACACATCAACATGTTGATTTTAAACAAAAGAGAAATTTGCGAGGATTGGGTTGACTTATTGTTGTTTTTTTTTTTACCTTTCATTGCTGCACAGTTTGTGAGAGGCGATTTTTCGACACACTTTGCGGTTGAGCTCAGAGCTGAAGAGGGGCATACCAAAGCACAGTTCAAGAGGGACCCACTCATCTTCAGAGGAAAGGGCTGAAAAGAAGGGATGCCAAGAGATGAATATAACATAAAACACTACACCCGACACTGACACATTAACATGCTGGTTTTGAATCTGACATGAGACTTCAACCCTCAAACATCCGAGTAAGTGAAGTTTCTTGAAGATATCCTAATGACTACGTGAATGAATGTCTGCATTAACCAAAAAACTAGACCCACTGTCTGTCTTTGCTTTGCCGTCTCCGTTGTTCTCTTCAGTCACAAGTTCAAAGGACTCGGTGCTGCCATTGGTGTCCAGGCCTCCACCAAGATGGGTGTCCCCTTGAAGGAAAGCAACAAAACTCCATCAGCATCAAGACACAGAAAGGCTTCACACACCGTTAGAATACAGCTTAAATGCCCTTCAATTAAGCAGCTTAATTAAACTTTTGGAACATTTTCCCTCATGCTGAATAAACATCAGAGGTCTGTCAATTAAAATAAACTTGGCACCATCATGTGTATAAATATTTATGTTAGACAAAATGTAGAATCAATTACGTCAGCGAGATTTAATCAGTAAATCTCAAGGTAAAGGCTAACACTGTTCGATCCACAGCCATTAGCAAAGGCTATCACACTAAAGGGACACAATTATGCAGACAAACAGCATAATTAAACTGGACTGTGAGCAATCTTTATCTAATTTGCACCATCAGTGCCAATGGCCATCAGAGGCAAGGACATTCAACTATATGTCTCGACTCAAATGTTCACATTTGCATGTGCACACAATCAAACAAAAATGATTGTTTGTGTGTGTGTGTGTTTTAGAGCTCTTACCTCTGCACTCAGTGCTGTCACTGGCCCTGCGACGGTGCCTGTTGTTGGAGTTGAGCATGGTGATGTAGCCACACTGGTGCTCCAGGTCCACCTGCTCCTTCAGCTTCTGCAGCGCCTTGTGTGTGCACATGTTGGAGTAGGAGAACTCTGCATGGGGAGAAGAGAGAGACAACACAAACAACGAGTGAACAGGACTCCTTAGATACTCCTATTAATACCCCTGCATCATGGCAGAGGATGTGATTCACTGAAAGCAAATGTATTAAGGGGGATGAGACCCCAGTGTTACTGTTAAGCCTCACGCACAAATTCACAAAGAAAAGGATTTGAGAGGATTCGAATCCTTTTTATGATGTTTGACGAGTTAAAACCCTCAAAGCCAAAAACCGGATATTTGAGTCACCAAAGAAAGGAGCTTGACTGAGGTAATGTTAATCACCTACGCACAACATGGCAATGACAAGATACTAATGTTGTCACATTTCTCCCTTTTACTTTAGTATCACCTCTCATTTTCTTCCCACTACATAAACCACCTTTGAAAAATGCCACCATACTCAGTTTTTGTATGACTCAGTAAAAAAAATGTTGTTCTCAAAGTCTTGGACTGACTTAGTTTAATTGAGTGAACTATTCTCCCTGTCAGCTTTTCATGACTCATGTATTTGAAAATCCAAAGTGATTTCATGGTTTGATCTTCATAGAACAACTCACCTGCTTTCAGGTCTTCTTCATCAAAGGGGAACGGGATGTGAACGGTTTCCCCATGACCATGCATACCATGACCCTGTGGATTACATACACACATGCGCACACACACAAAAATACGCAGAGAGTACAGTTTACATATCCACACATGGTACTTGCTGCTAAATATGTTATTATTGAAAACAGAGGAAGAGTAGATGTGTGTGTTTACCTGGATTAGTACCGCAGAGTGTGTGAGGGCATCGTTCAGCATGGTGAGGACGTTGGACGTGGGCACCACTCCAGGGTCATGACCCCAAGACGTGATCAACAACCTGTCGTAGACCTGAGAAAAGAAAAACAGGTAAACAAAGGATCTCTCCACCGTTGCTTCAACTGATACAGAGCAGATCACAAGATTCTTAACACAAGGAAGCAAGAAAAATCAATGAGCAGGAAAAGGAAGGAAAAGCAACACACAAAGCTATGTTTCAGTACCTCTGCCCAAAGGTAATAACATTTATGTTTCTACATGTAATAATTCATTTACTAGAACTACTTAGTAGCAGATAAATCTAGAAAGTGAAACAGAAAATTTAAGGACAGGAAAAGTCACTCCTTGATTAAAGCTAAGAAGTCATCTTCTGACTTCACCAAACATTAACTTATTAAAATGATTAAACCTGCCCCTGTTGATGATTATACATATGATGTTTTTTGAAAAGCCTCTCTGTAACTGAGTCAGAGCCTTTCCATTAATTTCTTCTTTTTTGATCGGTTTATCATTTTCATTTTCATTT
>JAOXYL010000048.1:10587764-10609941 GCA_028564955.1 Terapon puta
GGCTTGTCTGTGCTCAGATGATATTAACCTGGCCCCTGTTTTGATGTGTTGTAATTCGATTAAAGTGAAACTAACTGAGGAATGCAACAAACAAGCACACAATGAAATGAAATGATTAAGATCTTAAAATTAGATTTTAGCAGGAAGACTCTTTTAGACAGAGCCTCAAAGTCAACAAACCACCTTTAGGCCATTTTAGTCAGTATTTCACACAGTGTCACATAAGTGAGGCTCACACAGTTGTAGAGCATTCAGAGTCCTGGAGGTCTGGGGTCACACAACACTTTCCAATTTCCACTTTAGGTACAAACTGATGGAAAATTATGATTATTATAATTATAATTAAAAACTCTGAAGGAAGTTCAAGATCAAGTTTATCTTCATTTGTGTTTTGTGGATAAAACTATTTTTTAAAAAAAGAATAATAAAAAAATACTGCAAAATAAGAAATCACTTCAGATCCTATTTGCAAATCAGTTG
This sequence comes from Terapon puta, assembly GCA_028564955.1. Classification (NCBI taxonomy): domain Eukaryota; kingdom Metazoa; phylum Chordata; class Actinopteri; order Centrarchiformes; family Terapontidae; genus Terapon; species Terapon puta. The sequence goes on from JAOXYL010000048.1 coordinate 10,588,245, forward strand.
ATTGCACGTTCTCCTCATTCCAGCTCCCAAATAAATGCTTCTAAGTTACTTTAAAACATCATGGGGCTGTTTGCCACTATAGAAAAACATTGAATAGAAAATAGTGCCTCTTAAATGAACTATGTTTATCTACGCCTATCACTATTTGTTTATTTTGTTAATCTTACTATCATTAAGTCTCACATTAGCAATAAAATTCTACATACAAATATACCTTTAAACTGGAACATTATTGTCAAAATCAAGCAGAGATCATTAACTTTTTCTTTAAAATAGAAGATGTGTTTTCATTTGCTTTTTCAAATTGCTTCCAGTAAATCTGATTTTAAACATGAAAAATCACAATTTGCTGCTGCACACCTTCAGTCTTCAGCTCCCTCACTGGATTTAAATAAAAGTCCCCAAAGCCATCATTATATTATCTGCATAAGAAATATAAATGGATGAAACGGGTGAGGTTTTAGACCAGTGAGACGAAGTGAAAGTGGAAAATTCTAATCCTCATCTTTCACCTCAACCTTCATTTTTGTCAGATTTTCAGCTTCGCCCCTGAAGCAGTCTGACGTGCACACCGTGACCTGCGAGCACGAAGCTGTCACTTGGTAACTAGTAACACAGTGTAGGATTTCACCCTGTGACAAAGTCCACCAAAGCTCCGTGTACTCACATGTCATGATGTCTGACTTGCTGACAGCTGACTTTCTTACAGTTATGTCATTCAGTCTGTCCAGATGTATCTCCAGTTCCTTGACATGCGCTGCAAAACAAACATGGCAATATTTCATCTCACTGCCTCAAGCGCTGCAAGGAGTGCAAGTGAGAGGGCGGCTGAAGATAAGGCCTCTTCTTGTGGTAAAGAAATGACAACCTAGAGATATCAACTGTGAGGAAAAGGAGACTTTAAGTGCCTCAGATGAATATCTGTTTCTGGAAAGTGTGAGTGGAAACATGAAGTCCTAACATAAAGGAATATATATATATATATTTTCCCTTTTAATCTCGCCCATCAGTGACTTCAAATAATGTTAAAAGAGATTATCTCCTGATTCATTTTATCTTTCAGCAAGGTATGAGACTATTCTTTTTATTCCTCTGTATGACTGTCTTCCAGCCTTGTACGCATGTGACCCTTTAAAATTAAGTTATTTCTACCCGTGACCTCTCGTCAGGTTCTGGTTTCAATGTGGACATGAGCTGCGAGCAGTTTTCCTTCTCAGACTGCTTATTTTGAAAATGTTTAGAGGTCTGAGGAGCTGAGGGCATTCAGTGTTTGACAAAAAAGCAAACTTTAAAAAAAAAACAGAAAAAATGTTAACATAACAGGGTTTATTGTCAATATATTTATAAATGTAAATTAAATGAACACAGTTTTTTTTTCTCAGAACAGAAGAGTTATACTATTTTCACAGGTGTTTTGATTGTTAGTGACAGAGTCCACTGCTATTCCCACCCTACAGTCAAAGGGATTTATATATGAATGAGTATTTATTGAATGGAGTAGTATAGTAAAATAACACCAGCCTAATTGTGGACTCGCAGACAATCAGAAATTAGCCAAATGTGTCACTGAGACCACAGAACATATGTCCCAGCCCGTTGTATACAGGATTGACAGTAATGGATTGGATTGCTACACGGTAACTGACACCTTAGACCGGTGAGTAGTAGTAGTAGTACCGGTGGTGATCTCCAGTTGTGCACACTCATATACCAATGCACTGAAACACTAGCACATCTTGAGGCAGCGCTGAACCCGGTTCTTACAGCTGTTTCTCCTGATCAAGCTGGCCCATCAGCGCCGCTCTAAATTTACCTTCATCCTGGGTTACACACATGTGGGAGGAGGAGGAGGGGAGGATTTAAACAGCACTGGAAGATGGACAGGGGTTAGGAGCTCAGGGGCAGCTTGATTAAACACCAGCCTGGGTGGGCTCGACGGCTGAGTCAGGACCCTGGGATGATTCTCCCTCCCCTGGCTATTGTAAACACTCCCTCCACTGGACCCTGGCAGAGCTGTTAAGCCGGCAACGGGGTACCAAACAGCTCTGTGTCACATGAGAGGCCTGGCTGGAGTCACAGTGGCCCGGGATACTATTCTTAGCTGCAGGAATGTACACAGTGGCCTCATGGCGAGCTCTGCAGTGCCTAACTGGAGAGCCTCGCCGTTTCTTCGTGTCATGCTCCTTTTCTCTCCCTGACCACACTTTCCACTTTCTCTCCGGATAATGGTTTGTCTCTTTTCTGTTTGGAAGTAACATTTCTTTCTGACCGGGCTGACCAGACATCTTGGATACTGTTGATTTCCTGAGGGCAGGAGGTAAGGATTCACTCCGTCACAGATGTTGCTGGTGAACAGGCAACAGGTTCACCAGCCAGACGTTTCTCTCACATGCCTCAGTTTTACACAAATATCATTTACTGAAGTTGTTTATTGTGGGACAGTGCAGCTGTTTGATTTGTTCAGCAATATCCTCAGTATTTGCCTCAATTGTTTGTTCCTCTAATGAATTTTGATCATGAACATCCAGAATAAGACTATGCTTATTTAATCCATCTGCGCCACACTTACAATTAATTAAATAGTTTTTGGATTATTTTTAATAATAATATTATTATATATTTTTAGAAAATGCTTTTGCATTTGGTCACAGTATTTTAGCTGTTTTAAATTAGCAAAATATTACAGCACACAAAGCTATAATGGTCACATAATAAATGCCCAGAAACGTATTGATGACTAACTAAAAAGTACCCGCAGCCATTTAATATAATGTATACATGAGAGTAACTCAAGCTTTCATTTGTAATACTATTTATCATTTGGAGCTATTGGCCTCTTTCAGTTGGTCTTATTTAAAACAGTGAGTTGTAAAATGTCACATCGGCATTTCATTATATACAATAATGCTCAGAGGTCCAAATATATCTGACAGGCTGGGCCCGTAAGTGGGAGTAAATCAGTAGCTGTCGCGGGGGTGATTAGAAGACTTAGTGTTGCTAATAGCCCAATGAAATTCCCGGTCTTTAAACGGCAGGATCATCACTAACCCACCAACCCAGGGAGAGACAGACTGAGATTATGCAAGGGGAGGAATATGTCGGAGGAAAAACAACAAAATAGCGACAGGGATAGGAGGGAGAGAGAAATTCAAGGGGATGGAGAGACAAACACAGATGGGCTGTTGACACAGTTCTGTTAATGTTAGCTGTGATGGGCTGCCTCATAAGAGACATGTGGCCTAATGCTACATGGGTGCATCAAGATAATTTAGAAGAAGTAAAAATAGAAATCTGTGAGTCAGTAATTGCCACACATTAAGGACAGCTGCTCTACAGGAGTTTTAAAACTTTTAAAGAGGGCCAACAAATGAAAGGGTCTGCAGGGTTTGTCTGAGGAGGAGGTGAATATATGGTAGGCAATTCTACAGCGTATGTTGTGTTTCTGTATATATATTTTAACTCATTTATTGAAGATTAAAGTGACTGATTGCTTTATACGCAATTTAAAATAACTAGCTTCACATGTACACCAGCTTTTCCATGGGAAGAGTAGTTTTAGAGGATTTTTTTAATTTGAAGGAATACATGGTGACTTTCTGCCTGGCAACCTCTCAGTGCAGCTCCAGGAAGTCACTTTGCCAGGGCAAGAAATAGTCCAGCACATAACTATTTTTAAATGAGGTACGATGATTCACGATAACTCAGCTTTTCTTAATAACAGCATCCAAGTCAAATTTCAGCATATCAGCTCTCTTTTCTTTACCATTCACACAGAATGGCCAGCAGAACACAAGAAGTCTTCTCCTTCAAAGACTCTGAACTTCCCTCCCATCTGCTTACTCAACTTAACATCCTCCGGCAGGAGCGCATCCTGACAGACGTTCTGCTCTGCACAGAGCACCAGGAGATCCCCTGCCACAGGAACGTCCTGGTGTCCAGCAGTCCATACTTCCGAGCCATGTTCTGCAGCAACTTCCTGGAGAGCAACCAGGCCCGAGTGAATCTGAAGGGAATCTCATCCAATGTCCTCTGTGGCATCGTGGACTATGTCTACACAGGCTGCATCACTATCACCATGGAGATTGTGCTCCCCCTCATGCAGGCAGCATCTATGCTTCACTATGGAGGTCTCTTTGAGGCCTGTTCCCTGTTCCTCCAGGACCAGCTGAGTCCAGAAAACTGCCTGAGCATGATCCGGCTCTCTGAGATCCTTCACTGTGAGAGTTTGAGGGAGAGGGCAAAGGAGATGGCTGTGAGGTCCTTCTCTGATGTAGCTGCCACTGAAGACTTCTGTGAGCTGTCTCTTCCTGAGCTCATGTGTTACCTAGAAGATGACCGACTTTGTGCAGAGGAGGAGCAAGTGTTTGAAACCCTCCTGGCCTGGATCCACCACGACCCATTCTCACGGCGCGGTGCTATCCACGATCTCTTCAAAAAAGTCCGTCTTCGCTACATCCATCCAACTTACCTCTTCCAGTTTATTGCCAACGACCCGCTGGTGCAGTCCTCCACCCTCTGTACCGAGATCATCGAGTCAGTGCGTCGCCTCATGCTCACAGTCAGCACCAAGTGTAGCCGAGAGCTCAAGCCACTTTGGACCACACCGCGGCGCTACACCTGCAGGGAAACGCTGGTGGTGGTTGGAGGACGCAAAAACAATGAGCAGACCTCACGAGAAGCCCTATTGTATGATGAAAGGACTCACCGATGGCAGTGGTTGGCCAAGCTCCCTCTACGCCTCTACAAAGCTGCATACGTGTGCATTCACAGCATCCTCTATGTGCTTGGCGGGCTCAGCCTCTGCATGTCATCAGGTGACAGCTCAGTCAGCGCCACAGTTTACACACTCTCCCTTAAGACCAACCAGTGGCGGACAGCTGAGCCCATGTTGGAACCGCGATACGCCCACCAAAGTGTGTCCTATCTGCACTTTATTTTTGTGTTAGGGGGCATCGGGGTGGACAAGAGAATCTCCAAGTCCGTGGAGAGATACAACAGTATGTTTAATCAGTGGGAGGCCATGGCGCCAATGCCCACAGCAGTGCTGCATCCAGCTGTGGCAGCCAGCGATCAGAGGATCTATGTTTTCGGAGGGGAGGACGCCATGCAGAATCCAGTTCGGCTGATTCAGGTAGGGAAGACTCTCATTTTAGCAGTGTTGGATACACAGTTAAGTCCAGAATTCATCAGTATTTGTTTACAGAAAACAAAAATCTAAGGTCTTCAGGAACACTAAGTTGTCACACAAGCCGCAAACTACAATATTTGATCTTGTAGTAAACAGGTTGACTGTGTGTTGATGTCTGTTGTGTGCCAACAGGTTTATCACATCTCGCGCAACTTGTGGTCCAGACTCGAGACAAGGACAGTGAAAAATGTTTGTGCTCCTGCTGCTGTCATTGAAGACAAGATCTACATCATCGGGGGTGAGCGCAGAGTTTGTTGTTCCCAGCTGTTACATAGTTTGACAATATCTTATCAATCAATATCTTTAAATTGGGAATGGATTTTGAGGACATGCTTCCTTAAATAATAAGGGTGGCATGTTGCATATTTTCATTATTGTCAAAGAATACAGCGAAAAGATCAAGACCAGAAATGTGTCACTCTATCTTGCTTTCCAAATGCTTCACCAACTTCCCTGCTCCATTAATCTGAGGTGCAGTGGTTGCTATGGAAAATGTAAACTTACAATATTGTTTAATTTTCTAAAAATGTTACTCAAACATGATATGTAGAGCATTTGCTTGGGACTATTTTCAGCTGTGGAATAATGCACATTTAGTGAGTATTTCAGGCAGCAGGATGAAGTATGGGGGAACTATTCAAAATATACTATAGTGCCCACATTCACTGAAATGAAAGATTGTGTCTCCTGGTGCACAGACAGTTGAGCACAGAGGAACAAGCTGAATTAAACTTTGAATACACTGGCAATACTTCATTCATAATTCATTTTTAGTTTTGGTCTTTTCAATTGATTCATTGATAACAACAAAATCATCAGACTTATTCTTCAAAGCCAACTCAATAAAAATCTAATTTCCAGGATACACCAGGCGAATGATTGCCTACGACACCAAAGCCAACAAGTTTGTCAAGTGTGAGAACCTGAAGGAGCGACGGATGCATCACAGTGCCACAGTTATCAATAACAAGCTTTATGTCACCGGTGGACGGATCCTCAATGGCCACGACATCATCGAGGACTCGGACTGCTTCGAGTGTTACGACCCAAAGACAGACGTCTGGACCTCGAAAGGTTCTCTCCCATACAAGTTATTTGACCATGGCTCCCTGCCGCTGGTCTGTGTTTCCAACAGACCCAATCCACCATGAGCCACTTCCAAGCAGCTACTTTGGCGAATGCTTTGCTGCATGTTCTTCACCTCCCCTTTGCCATGATTTATTGGCCTGTAACTACACAAATGGGAAACCATTTCAAACCGACTGCATTCCCTCACGCAGCTCAGTCTCTGCCACAACTTAGCGGCATGTTAGGCCAGGGCGACTTTCATCTGAATCAAAGGAAAGCTCAGCTGACGAGCAGAGGTGTCATTTCTACGGCACCTGGGGGGGAACTGAACTGAGACCTCGAGAGATGACGAGAGTCAGACACTCTTACACAACAAGCAGCTGTTCAGACACATATGTAATCCAAAAATCTCTTTCCACATATGGCTGCAGTCATTTGATGGTAACTCAAAGTGTTAATGCTTTAATTTCCCAGATATTTATACACAGCATATCACTGCCTGGCAGCTGCAGTTGACTCCCCTGTAACAATTAAATACATTGGGAATTAGATGTCGAGCTGCCTGTTAACGCTTGTCTTATGAAGCTGAAAACGACAGAGCAAACAGCTAATAAATTTGCACTTTATCGAGAATACATTCCTTCTTGACCCACATGCTTCAGTTGTGACAAAACATGAACAAATTCACCTTCAAAGTACAGTAGTCAGTTGTGTTTCTGTGCAGAGACGTTGATGAGAAGCACACTTTTACTTAAATTTAATGGTCTGGGCCAACTTTGTTCCAGTTTAGTTAGCTTGATTCATGAATGAAAGAACCTGTAACTCCCACAAAAGCGTATTCTTTATTGTTTCACAACTGTTTTCGCTGTCAACATATGCAGTGTATGTTTCTTATGTAAAGTATAATTTTAAAAAAAGATGTGTTTTAGATCAGTCAAAGCACTGTAAACTTAAAGATTTGAGTAGTACAGTGGTGGTTTACTTTTAATTTCGCCATGTTAGATAAAGACAGTGGCTTCGCAGGCAGCTATATTGAAGTAAGGACATTTGACAATGCTGTCTTTGAGGGCAAAAGCGTCAGAAGGGATGTAGTGACCTACAAAAGGCAACTAAGATGGAAATGTTTATAGGGAGATTTCCAGGGTCTGCAGTGGGCTCATATTCATGTTTATGTAACCAGTAGGTGCCTTCTCACCAGCACGTCCACTCATCTGTAATAAACGTGTTCATCTAAGGAGACAAAAGCTGTTGTGTATCGGAGAAAGACGTCACACAGCGAGACTGTGACCACTTCTGTTGTTTCTGTCTTGGTCCTCTAATTCTCCTGACCCTTGACGAGCATACATTCACTGTTGTGCTCCGGCCCCTGGTCATGGTAACAATCACCATGGCAACCCTATTATCACGCCATTGGATCATCCATGGTATGCATCCCTGTAGTGAGCCTATCTATTTGAGATTGCATCAGCTGCATGATGCATAACATGTTGCTGCTACTTGTACAACTGACTGTCTCTTGTGTTCTTTGTTCTCCTGAAAATGTTTTACTTCCTTCTTTACGTGTATAACATGCTTATATTTTGGACAGTGATTTCCCTGTTGGTGGCTTGGTCTCTAAAGGTACACTGTGGTTCAATGTGGGAATGCCACAAAAGAAAATCCCAATATTAATTAATTGCTTCAAATTCCCCTGCAAACCAGAGCAAATAATTTGATTTTGTTATTGTTTTACTCGGGTTGGTGCAGATTTAAATGGTTCCCCATTCATCTGCAGGCAGGCTGAGTCATGTTCCCTCCATACTCAAGGGAGCATTGTTGACATGGACACAGAAACAAATTCACCAGCTATCGGGTGACACATTTGTTCTCCATACATCATTTGGTACCACTGCAACATCCATAGAAATACTTCCTTATTTTGGTGTCACACTGTAGGAGTAGAAAGTCAAAGCAGTTTGTCTGGTGTGAAATACAGATGGTGCTTTAAGTTACGGTATGACCAGCCTCTTGACCCCGCAAGCGACATTCTCATCATAAAGAGTGTCTGGCAAGAGGAGCTCCACATGTAGGCTAAATATCTGGTTACCAGTTTCCCCCACGAGAGGCTCACTGTTTGCATGGTATGGCCCACTTGTATGCAGCCCCCCCACCTGTAGAATTGCTCTTAGGGAAAGAGATGCGGGATCAGATTTCACTCTTACATTTTAATCCCTCCCCATTAGTGGGGAAACACTGAAACTCGCCCATGAGCGACGACCAAGAGGGAATTTCATTGCACTCCACATTAGTGAGCCCGGACTGTCATTAAGTTAAATGGCTCCTTGTTAGCCTGTTCACTCACCCTGTAACTCTCAGGTGTGGATTCAATCCCAGACGCCTGACCAAATCATTACCGGGATACACACACATAAAGGGCCCAACAATGTTTTAGCCCATCTAAAAAATACTGAACAGTTCAAGCAATTCTGCCATTGCTCGAGTCAGATGTCATGTGCTTGACTCAGTTAGCCAGAGCAGCATTTGAGAACAGCACCCTGTGAAACTTTTTATTGAGCTGCTGCTAAATGCACAGTCTGTTCAAGCTGTTTACTGACTGTGTGTTTGCTTGCTATCTTTCCATAGAGACCGGTGTGTGAGGGTCACCCTTCAGGGAGGCTGCGGCCTGGCAGGTTATTTTCAGTGTCTGTTACTGACCCATCAAGGGATAGCATTTCATTGCCTGCCCATTCTGTGCGTGCACATACACACATATGTGCAATTGTGGTACCAATATAAACCTTACGCTACACAAACCTGTGTGGGCTTTCTAATGAGAACTTGTTCTAGCTAAATCTATATATGTCAGGTTTTAAACGGTGTCATGACTTCTGTGTAGCCTGAGGGTAAAGAAATGTAAAATAAATCATTAACATTCATTTCACCTTGAAGACCATTAGTTAATTATTACAAATATGCCTTGTCTTGTTTGTAAGAAACTACCAAACACAGGCACACATGCTTGAAGTGGTTTTAAATACTAATTGAGGTGTCTTCCTGCTGTCATGCGAGGCTGACTGATGGCAGTCTGTAACTTTACTCCCACACCCAGTTGATGTGATGGACAGGGGGGATTATGAGTTTACTCATGTACAGGCTGAGGTGGAGTAGAAATGCAACCAGACTCTTTTCTTTCAAAACCATATCTTAGAGTGAGATGCAAGAAATGACTTTTGTTTTCGGCAATAATGCTAAACTCTCAAACTGTTCAAACATTCAGTAAGGCAGTTAAAAAATTTTTTTTTCCTTTGTTGCAAAGGAAAGTGAGTCCAATGATTTAGCTATTGTGTATGGATTCTTGTTTATTTTAATATTGAAGTAATACCTTATTTAAAAACAAGTAAAAGTAGGAAAGATTACACTAATTCTACTTGCAAATAAGGTCTCCAGGCAGCCCATGTGTAGGTTGAGTGTACTTTATTACACTTTCTTCTCTACTTATAAATGTATATTTATTGCTGCTTGTCAAGTGCAAAGGATCTGTTTGGATAACACTTATGTTACATAACTCATTCAGCGTAATATGAGATATCAACTCTGAATATGGCCAAGTGATATAACTTAAATTGCCTGTAATGCACACCTTCCACCACCTGATGTCCCCAACACCACACGTTTCCATTTGCTGCACCTCCATCACCCTCTGCTGTCTCAGTTGACTTGCATTTGTGTGCACACCAGGATTAATATCTGCAAGGGTATAACTGAGTCACATGTAAGAATCATGATGATTTTATTATAATTTCCTTGATAAAAACAAACATCACAGTACAGCATGCATACATTCCTTACAGAGATCTAAAATTAAATCTGCTCAGATGTTCAGTTTCACTGGGACATGGCATCATTATTTAACAGGCTGGTTAGGCTTCGTGGTCATTTGGTAACAACTGTCACAAAACACACTATATGAACGTGTGTATGTGTGTGAGAGAAAGAGAGAGAGAGAGAGCAAGAGAGAGAGTCAGAGAGTCTTTTGAAAGAGAATAAAAGTTCATAAAGCATATTCAGTGACAGTTATACACTTAAAAATGCCTACATTCAATTCAATGGAGTGTTCTGATTTAGCCATTATTTCACTCATACAGACACACACACACTTTCATTCATGAGGAACCCTGGGAAATGGCACTATGGACCCCCAAGAAAAACAGATTTTAATAATTATTAATTAAGACAAAAACCCAACATAAACAATAAATTGGTCCTATGAAAGTGCGATTTGCGATTTAGAGGAGTATCGTAACACTGAGGAGTTTATAAACTATACAACAGAAATAAAATCTTAATATTACATTGACACGAACATAATAACACTAATTATAAAGGTTTCAGAGAAGAATTTCAAATAAAGAAACTCCAGAGGCAGAAATCTTAAAACATGGTAAAATTAAAGTTCTAAACAGTTAAGTTTTTTATATTAAATTTAAATTTGGAACAATTAAGATATACAGCATGTACACATTTGTAACCCCACATTTCTGTGCTTCTGTTGCCCATCTTGGAACGTGGATGGGCAAGAAACCAAACCTTGGATTACCCCAAAATGTCTCCCATTGAGTTTATCACACATATGTACAACAGGTCCGTAACTGTGAAGGCATTCAAAGCAAGAAATTACATGTTGGCACCAGGCACAGAATTGAACTTACATTAAAACTAAATCTAAAACCCACCCAGAAAAAAAAAAAACAAAAAAAAAACGGACTATTCTCACCCCTTAATGAGTCGTCGCTACAACATGAGAGAACAGGGCGTATGCATTTAACCTGGCTAAAAAATATGAATGATGTAACATTTGGCATAATTGTTGCTGGAAGAATAAGAGATGGGCAGGGGGGGTGGCAGGGGGCGGTAGAGATCTACCCCAACAGACCTGACAGGAGGATCTACAGTGCATTTCTGTCAAAAGACAATCTGTTGTTCTTCCTGAGTGCTAGAAGTAAACAGGAACTGGAAAACGTATTCTTAGCGAAGATTAGGGACGGGCCTTTATATTATTTACACGTGATCACTGCATCTTTTGGCTTTCTGCATCATCTGGTGTCACAAATACATTCTCTTACCTGGTTCACAACGGCGACGTTAGCAGCCGCCGTGTCCTGAATTATCGCTGACTTATAGAAACATGGCTCTCCTTTGTTTTCTGGCAGCTAGTCGAGTCCTGACCTGTCATGACCAATCATAGCGTGCCAACTATTCCTGAGACGGGGAAAGGTACACGGACCTTTGCTAACTTTGGGGCAGAATGAGACTGGCTTCATCGTCACAGTGAGCGAGTCCAAGTCAAAACTAGACTAAGAGGGGATTTTTTTCTTTATTTGTCCATTGAATGACTAAGCTCTGCGAGGACAAACCCGCTTCCTACACTTCATTGATGGTGCGCTCAGACGGCCTGAAGTTGACCGAGTTTGACGATGACATGTAGAAAGACTGGGTCTTGCGATTGAGACGGGCGCGTTTGGTGGCCACGCACAGGCTGCGCTTGCTGGAGGAGATGATCTCTGTGACAAACTTTTTGCAGTCTACGCAGATCTCCATGGTGACCCAGTCCTCAGTAAGCTCCTTGGGCAGCTCGGGCTCGTCAAGCGACCGGCCGTCTTTGCTGCTGCTGCTGCTGCTGTGCTTAGACAACCTGAGGACCGAGAAACAAACAGTGAACAACGAGTCTGACAAAACATGTTTTTTTAATCCGTCTCCAAAGTTTATGAAAATAAATGGAAGATCTCTAGTAACATACTTATAAACACTTTTGCGGAGGCTGTGTCGGCTGTGCCCGGACCCAAACGGGTGCTTGTCTGGTTCAGCAGGGCCAGACGCTCCACTTGGCTCTTCTTTGACTACAGCACTGGGGCCCAAAGAGTAGATGGGCAAAGTTGAGTAGGGCTTAGATGGCAGCCGCATCTGAGGTTAAAAAGATACACATAACATAAGGATTAAAAAATATATAAAATACAGCTCACACAGTAAATGCAGTTTAATGGAGTCAAAGAATATCAATAGTGTCAAGAAATTCTGTGTTCAGTGAGTGTTCAAAAGTGAGTTAAAATAAGTTAAAACAGCCTTGTACCTTTTTAGAGCACTGGGAACACACAGGCCTGGAGACAGAGAAAACATACAATAGGTTAAATGTTACTGAACATAATCTGTGCCCAAAGAGAGGATCACTGTTTAATATTGCTGGTTTATGAACAGCATAGCAGAAGCAGAGATATCATCTTTTTTTACCCAATGCATTCTTCTTCCTCTATGCCTACATTACCCAAAGTACTACATGGAAGCTCCTAGTGTGTTTTGCTACCAGTAAAATACAGGTTACTGAGGTGTAGTAAACGCACTTCTAATCTCACACGGCAAAATATTCTTCATTTTCAGATTTGTAGTCATAAGACCCAACCGACCCTGACATCACTTGAGGAAACTGATCAGATTTCACACAGCTTCCGCAGACACCACAAAAGGCTTTACAGTACTTTAATACTACTTTCCTTTACCACATATGCAACAGTTCACTTACAGACATGTAAAACCTGTCAACTCTGATGAGTATAATTGTCCCCCTTTGACTTTAGTATTTCTAGAAATGTTGATTCAATTTACCTTTTGCAGAACTGGCAGGTGTAGGACCAGGTAAACAGAGAGAACCTCTTGGTCCGACATGAAAAGCAAAGCTGGAGAGAAGAGCAGGTGAGGTTAGGAGGGTATGTGGATTTGGTTGCATTGAAATGAGGAGTGGGTAAAAAAAAAAAACAATAAATAAACACACAAACAAAACATGTGGTACGTACCTTTCCTTTCTTGAGGGCGGTGTAGATGTCTTTGTACTGCTGAAACTTCTCCAGCTCGGCCTTGACCAGAACCTGTCTGATGTGCATCACCTCCTCCACCGTCAGGGCCAGACACTCCACCGGGTAACAGAACTCCTCCTGCAGGAAAAAAGAAAAAACAACATATCACATCAACAAATCCTCAAATGTGAAGGAGAGGGAACAGATAGCCCATTAACAGGAAGTGATGGTACCTGCTACCAATGAAGAACAAACACCGTGTGAGTGTAGTTGATCCAGGCAAGAACATTTCACCAAAATAAAAAAAAAAATAACACCCACTGCACGCCATTTGACCAAAACACCAAGCATGCGATGAGATGGTGAAGGTGAAAACACCAGTTGTCTATGCTCTATGCTGATATAACAGTGCAATAATGAACAGAAATGCAGAGCACGCTGGTGATGTAACAAACCAGCCATGTTGGTGGTCCACAGGGGTTATTGAATTATTCTATCAACTTTGTTCCTGACCACAGACGCTTCAGAGACTGTCTCTGTACAGGGCCCAGAATTTCTGGCCCTAGATTATTTCCCTGCAACAAATGTTGAAGTGGACCCCCATCATGGTGTACACTGTGGTCACCAGGAAGTGTGTAATATATCCATCTTTTATCTTAGCCCAACACCCCAACGCACCCAAAGTTAATGTCCACACAAGTGAAAATTGCTCAGGGAATTTCTTCAATCATTATCTCTCAGTTGGATATGAGACTCTGCTGTAAATATTTACAGATCGTTCCTCAACTCCTGTCCAGTTTTCTTTGTGACTCTCCCTGAGCTATTTTCAGTGTGCCACAGGTCTCCTATCGTCCCATTCAATAGATCTAAAACAAGTCTATTGAATTAAGCAATTTTCTGGATGGGCGTTCCAAGACCGTGTTATGTTGGTTATGTATTTGATGACAGAATTTGATGATATGCATTAGCTGACATACCGTGCCCTGAGCACCGCTGGCAGCTTCCACCTGACCAGCAGACAGAGGGAACAGGACATTCAAACAGAGGACCTCACATTCCAACGAACTAATCACACACAGTACGCTTCGTAAAAATGAATATGACAGTTACATACACCTATTAAGGGGATATTTTGAAAGGCTGTAAGTTACGTCATTATTCAGAGTCCACTCTGTTTATCATAAAACGCAAGAAGTGTTTAGTCTCAGACTTTCATACATTATTTCACAAACTCTCCTCGCATGAGCTCATATCTTTAATTAACAGTTATTTCATCTCACATGTAGCATGAAATTTAATTTGCCAACACCAGAGCTTCATAACAGGAAGTCCCATGACAGAAAAAAATCATCTGACAGGAGTTCACAGAGTCGGCAGCGTTCTTCATTTCATAGTTTTGCCCTTTCTACTCCGTCATAGACGGATCACAGCTGGTGCTCTACTGATGGTGCAGACCTACATCTCTCCTAATCTGTCCCACTCTCAGTTTCTCTGCTGATCCAATACAGGGGGAAAAGCTAAAATTACAAAGTTATATTTAAAAATGGGCTGATGGTGGTGACAGACAGAAGGTTACCTTGCCGCTGGGATCCGCCATCAGCTGCAGCATTATATAAGACAGAAAATGACTGCATGTAAGTCTTTGGGATAAGAAAGCTGCACAGAGTAAACATTTTAATGAGCTATAACATGAGTACTGGAGAGGGAGGGGAGCTGCCACAAGGATCCTCCTCATATCTACATGAAAGGTGAACCGTGTTTGAGCATGTGCCAGCAAAAAGAAGTTTAATTATTCCCCTTTTAAGAGGTGAGAAAGAATATAAACATTAACGTGAATGATACCATGGAAAAGTGACAAAGCTATGAAAGAACGAAATTACAAGTGAAGCATCCGCAATATCGGTCTAATAAACACTATAAGAAACTGACAACCATGACTTTTTGTGGTCTTTAAAATAGCAAAATAAGAGCAATAGTCAAATTATATATCCCCTGGAGAGCTGTTTCCTCAAAAAGCTATTGAGTGGATTTCTTCTCATATGATGAATTTCCGGTGGTACAAGGGCTGGTTTGGTGCCAGCAGTGGTGAGAATGAACCAGCGCCATCTGAATCTCTGTCGTACAGCGGCCTGTCCTGTGGTTTCAATTACATCTGTCGACCTCACCGGAATCATACGACCGACACAGACTTACTCAGGGAGCCAGTGACCTCATGGCTGACAAATGAGTAGTCACAGGACGGGAGTAAATTCAACAAATGTATTATTGTACGTCCCGCGCTGTTGGTGGTTCATTCAAATCTTAGTGTCTATGAGTATGGTTTCTTGTTATACAAACTCTGAAAATGATATGTATCCCTGAGTTTAGCACTTTTGCAGATTATTCTTTTAATTTAGTCATGTTACTGTCGCTACTCACTTAGAATAAACTGATTAGGTTAGAAATCCTGATAGCAGTGACATTTACGATAATTAGGTTAGCTACACCAATAAAAGATGTGATATAGCATCTTGGTTTAATCATCTAAGTGATGTACTCAAATCAGTCTGTAATCTGATGCATCCATTTATACAGGCCTTGATAAATAATCGAATAGACATAACTTCTATGGTTCACGTACCAAAGACTTTGACGTCTGCCTTGATGGGGTTACAAAGGGCCGGACGCTGGTGGGGGCCTCCTTCTCGATGGAGTGCCGCCTCTGTGAAGACTGTCGCTTGTCTGGCTGTGGAGTCGCAGAGACAGGCAGGAACTTTGGAGGAGCTGAAGAAAACACAGAAAACATTAAAAAGATTTGGTAACTCCAATCTGTGTAAGGTATGTTTGTGGAGGTCAAAAAGACGAATACAGTATCTGACAATAAATTTGAGTTACCCTTCTTCCCTATGACAGACTCAGGTGACGTGTCCTCCATCAAAGATGTGGACATACTGGAGCTACTCCGCGTGGGCTCCTCCTGTTATTCACATATTAAATCAAATGTAATTGACAGCTATCAATTGCTATCAAAGCAGAAAATCAATCCAGTCCAATATCCAAAAGAAAAGATGACGAGTTGGCCGTCTTTGGCATCAGAAGTATTGTTAAAATGATCTCAATTTATGCAGCCTCAATCTAGATGTTCAGAAAACATATTCATATCTTTGGAAATAAAAAGTACTAACTGACATATATATGATGCATGTAAATATGGGTGTCAAAGCACTGCGTCTACTTTTTTAATGCTGGACTGAGGGGATATTCATCTTATCAGTCATTTCTTACATCAGATTCGGAGCTGTCCAGTTCGGCCAGCGTGGGCGCTCTGAGCAGCCTCTTCCTCTGGCTGAGGGGCTGCCCTCCACCTTGATTAGCCCCAGCGGCCCCACTGGCCAGAGACTGGGTGCTGCCCGCCAACTTCCTGGGTGCATCAGGGGTGTCTGTGGGTGAAAGATATGATTTTGGTTACGAAAAAGAGTTATGTTATGAATGAGCCATAAATACTTATGACCCATCTCCTTTTCTTAACAGCTGGCAATCATGCCTCCTGTGTAAACTTTGTACTGTTACTGTAATATACCACAGAGACAGTGTATACTGACCACATGGCGACAAAGATAACTAACCATAATGTTTGTGTTAGTGATGTGAAAAGTTTTAAATGTTGTTTGTGACAAAGATCACACCACTAATGCCATCTTTACCTGAGCTGCGGAACAAGTCCTGAGGCGTGCTGATGCTTTTCCCTGCTCCTGTAGAGGAAGTAAAAAAAATAAATAAATAATAAGAAAAACAACAAAAAAAACAAAACAAAACAATATTTTTACACCAGGCTGGTACTACAAGGAGGACTTGACAGCAACAAGCATCTGTCAGACCGGGTGTGAACTGCAGGGACACATTCACACAAAAATACTTTGTGCCTAACTCAAAAGCACAGGGGGAGAGGTAAGTGAGGGGAAGTGCCAGGGAAGCAAAGAAACACAATGAGTGCAGCCACAGTGCAAAAGGTTATTCCCATAAAACCATCTGGTCATCCTGTGAAACTGTAGAACTGCATTCAGACTGTCATCTGCCATTTATCTGCAGAAGGCTGCTGATACCGACGTTATGTAATTTTTTTGCATATTCCACAGTGAGAGCGGATTAGGGTGACAAGCAGGGCAGAGTGATGATCTGTAATCTCACTCTGCTGGCTCTGACTCAACGGCCATCCCTCATCACCTCGACTGCAGAAAGTCCCTGTGACTAACTAATATATCCAGGGCACGCCGTTAAACATGGCTAAATTACAGAGTCTCTGCTCGGCAGCTGTACAATTTTAAGTCTACCTCCCGGCAACCTCCTTTCAAAATCGAATAAACACAGAGGACACCATTTCACTCAGTTTGAGAGCAGGCTGCACTGTGTGTCTGTATCACGGCACCCAGTGAATGACAGTGGGTCATACACACAAGGGTAACATTTAAAAACAAACAAAAAAAAGGGTGTGTGTCAGTGCCTTTAAAACCAGGAGCTAATCCTAAAATAGCCTGGAATGACACAAAAGGTGCAACAATAGGAACACAAGAGGTGACGTCAAACTTTACCTGATGAGTCAAAACTGTATGACATGCTAAGAGGTCGCATGACTGACAGATATGCCCATGGTTGGAAAAAAAAAAGAAGAAAGAAATTGAAGCAAATAGGAGAGGAGAAAGGAACCCATGAGAGTTTAACTGGAGTTAGTGAAGTCAATAAATCAAGTTTATAAAACATTATCTGGAAATGTCAGATTGTAAACACTATATTATTTTTAGTAACAGTTTCAGACAACCTGCGGCTTCCTATATGTATGATTATGCAACAACTGCTGAATGTCGCCCCTTAAATCCCCTGACAAAGAGGTCTTGTGTAAACGTAATGCAAACACTGTACGGCATAGCCAATACATCTTCTGTTTTTTTTTTTAATTACAGCAAAATTATAGTAACATTATATCCAATTATAGTGCCTGCATACCAAAAGGATCATCTGCCTCTTACTCAGTGCATGCTCTTCTTGAAGTAAACACAAAGTGCAGTTATATTACCACAGATGTCAATTAGGTTCAAATCAAAGAGCTTTTTGGTCAAAGGAAACATTTGCCATTAACCACTTCAGCAGTGCAGGCACGGCAAACATCAACGGGTTTACAGCTGCAGGTGAAGTGATCCTTGTTTAAACACTATGACAGGTCTGATGAAGTGAACAGATCAATGTAGGAAGAGTAAGTGTGATGTATGTTGGTTAAGAATCATGAAGTCATGGTTAATGGTTTTTGTCCTGAGTGTAGAGGTTAGGCTCATAAAGAGGATAAAGAGAAAATATTCTCATAAAGAGAAAATTCAGGGACTTCTTCAGATAAAGCAAAGAGGTTTAGTTTAAACAAAAGTGCTTCACAGGTGCATTCATTTTTGGTCATTTGTGTGTGTTAGCTGTACACAGTGTTCTGTCAGTGGCTTACCTAGGCGGCTCCTGCGGATCATGTCTGGTGAGACCGGCCTGAGCTTCCTCTCCGCTTTGATGTCCTCCAGCAGCCGCTCGTGGAGGCTCCGGGGACGCGGTGGGTGAGGTTTCAGTTTGCGGGCTGAGACCTGGCAAGACAAACCAAGTGATGGCTGTCATCACCATGGAGACCAGGGAGAGATTTTCCCCCCTCACACCTCCCCAGATTGTCTTGTAATTGCACAAAGTCATCCGACAACAATGGAGTATGGAGTGTCCTCTGATAAATCACTGCCACCATGTTGTGTGATAATACTCACAGGGTTGAGAGGTGGACGTGACCTGATGAATTCAAGAATGATCTCATGTGCACTCTTCTTTAACCTCGGTGGGATGTCTCCATTCACCTGGGATAATTCATATATTCATAATTCAATGAGAATCACAGGAATATTTTGGACTTATTTCCAAACACAGATTTTAAAAAATAAATAAATATAATGTGCTCATGGTGAGCCCATGCAGGTTAGTAAAAATTCTTACCATGACTTTTCGCAGCTTGTAGCGCTTGGAGCGGATGTCGTCCATCAGCATCTCATACGGTGTGAGCTGGTACTCAATGGGCAGCGGGTTGTACTGACGTTCCTGAACCTTCTTCAACTTGACACCGTCCCGCAGATCTCGCATCACCTGCACCCAGAATCGTGCCTGGTGGGAAAAAAAAAAAAAAGAGAGCGAGCATGTGATAAGTGCTGGAGTTAGGGTCACAAACAGTGAACACAAAAGTTATGTCATAACCAACACATTCTCACAGAGTTAAATATAGTGTAGTGTGTGAATTATTCTTCTCACCCAGTCTGCGTTTTGCAGCTCATCAAGGTCTTTGACGGGTTCCTCCTGAGTCTCACCTTCCATTTTGCGAAGGTTCTAGCCAAGAAAAACAGCAGAAAAACATAAAGTAGGAGGAAAAAAATGTTTCCCAATGCTATGACAGTCAATACTTTCCACTACATACACCTGCAGCAATTAAGTTAGGGTCACTGGCAAACTGCCCATATTGTCATCGCAGCCTGGTTAATTCATCGAACGAGTCAATGTCGTCTCATCCTTTATTGACAGTGTACCAGAGGGCATAAAAAGCCAATAATACTAATGACTGCTATTACTGTCTATCTGCCTGCTGGGTGATTAGTTCATATGTCAGACTTGAATAGGGTTCAACCCCCCCCTTGTTGTTCACACAGCTTCTTTTCTACACATTACTATAAACCGTAACCAGGTATTCTGATGCCACAATATCCTACAGTTGTTTTGTTTTTTACTAAAGGCAGGACTATGCACAAAGATGACTGATCTAGTAGGACAGATTTTTTTTTTTTTTTGCTCTTGGGCTCAAGTTGAGTTATGTTTTATCAAAAGCGGTTTCAGGCTAAAATCTACAATGTCATTCTTACATCAAAAGACAGACAGCCTAAAGGCTGACAGCTGCAGGTGCTTTTCTAGTTATCGCCCCTGCATCTATTCATCCACACCCGTTTGCACCTTAAACATTCCTTTCCTCCAAACCTTTTTTTTCCTCACTTTTGATGCGAGTTTACGCTTAATATCTAAATACATGGCTGCTGACAATTTGTCTTCCAGCTTGTGCTATCCAGGACTCCTTTTGCATTTTAAAAATCATGAAAACATTTAACTTGTTTCTCACTAACACATTTTACCACAAAATGACAGTTTCAGTTTATTTCTAGATCAGCAGAGAAGTCGAGGAAAATCTAAGAAGAGGCCAACAGAGACGTGAGGGAAAAACAGTAAGAGAATCTGGAAGAAAGACTCATTGCTTAACCTCCTAATTTGTAAGCATGTGCGATACTGTGTATGGCCACTTATTAGCAATAATCTGGTGACATTCGGTGCTGTGGGGAGTCCAAAGTGGTCCCTATTGCCTGGTGGGCCCCTCCTGAAAGCTCCTTAAATTGCTGTAATAAGGTTAAACTTGATTCTATAAGCATACATTACATAACACTGTTTGCATGAATCATGCCTCCTGAAAAAGTCACAGCGAGCGCCTCATCTCAGTGTGTACATACTGTACAGTAAAAGCTGTCAGACGAGCTATGTATTCAGTCATGTGCTTATATCTTCAAATCTCAACTCCGTTAGGGTCCACAGAGCTGTGCTAATAATAGTTAAGGCATTTTGTTTGATGAGCAACTTTAATGATGTGCCAGCTCTATACTACACCTGTTAAGACTTTGTAAAGGTTGTCAATTAAAAATGATCCATTATATTATGACATCTTCCATGGTTTATTTCTTTGATGGTATTTTTTTCATGCCAGCAGCTTGTTAAAAGTCTACAACATTCATCGTATAAGAAAAAAAGCTCTGTGGAGAATCTGTCACTAATTATACACAATTACTGCTACCATACCTACAGAAACACATCTGTCAGTGAGCTTTCATACCCACATGAGAGATGCAGAGTTAAGTCATGAGCCGAGTTCTCGACTGGCCTGACGAGGGGGTCAGACCGGGACACCCACACATTACCACTTTGTGAGCCTTTTTTGTTGCTATTGTGTAGTTTCTGGGCAGCACTCTGGTATTTTCGTTTCCCAGCGTTACAGAGCTCACTGGCCTAACAGATCCTAATTCAGCCAATTGAATTCTGCACAGTAAATCCAAATAGCACAGTGGAGGGGCAAGCACCAGAGACAAGAGTGTTTGTTCCTTTCCACGTCGTCTTATCTGCTCTCTGCCGTCACACTAACACTAGATTTTGCCTTTCCCTTTCAGTTTCCTTCGTGTTTGGGACATGCACATGAGTCAAATGTTTTGAGAATGACTAATGGACAAAATTACTCAACTTTGCAAATGTGCGTGCCTTATTAAATCGTTATTTTTAAAAAAGACATTACTCATTATTTCTGGAAAAAAAGGTATGTGACTCACTTCATATGTAATTGTATAATCAACTGTCAAAAAAAAAAAACAAAACAAAACAAAAAAAGATTCCAGTGGGTGAGCAGATGGCATTGTTGTGGTTTCCAATTGAGCGGGACTTAACCTCGGCCGATTCATCAAGAACTCGCAGATATCACATGCTCGACTCGCTCACCTCCTTGGCACTCTTGATTTTCTCCAGAAAGGTGTGTAGTTCCCTGGTCTCAGCG
>JAOXYL010000048.1:10640983-10651618 GCA_028564955.1 Terapon puta
TGTGTGTGTGTGTGTGTGTATAGAAAATAAGAATATAAAAATCTATTTCTTCACTAATATTTCTTGTTACTTATCAACTGTTATATATAAAGACATCAATATAATTGCAATGAGCAATTATACTGGCAGAGTTGGCTGGTCACCCAAACATTCCTTTATTCCTTACATAAATCGTGTTACTTAATTGTTACTTAATCATACTTTAGAAAATATTTTTATTTTTGATTTGTGTGTGAACTCTGGAGAAATTGAGATTTGGTTATTTGTGCTGGTGTTTATTTATATCTTTTACTTTTAGCTGCAAATTGAATTTCCTTCCTGAAGACAGTGAAGGCTTTCAGCTGAACTTGGCGGAACTGAAGCACAAAATCTAATTTGCTCCTTTCCTCTCTATGAACCTTGAGGCACATACAGTACATACATTTAGTCTCATTGTTGATAGAGGCTTGAGAATATTTGTAAGAAAATGGCATTATACCAAGTTAAAATAATTATCAAAGCTTTTGTTTTTGCCAGTCTTGCTAATTGTGGAGCCATAATCGAAAACTTTCCCATCTTCTGATTGAAACTAAAACAAAGCTAAACTTCTCTAAATTATTTTAACAGAAACCCTAATATACCAGTATGATCAATATGATAGTATGAACAGAATACCAGCTTCTTTGCTTGCTTGCTAGCCATAATTTATGGCTCTGTTATGCACTTTATCTTGTTTTTTATATTGCACACAATTACTTTATGAATACACCTTGACTTGACTGTCTCACTCGTCCCAAATACATTTAGAGTATTCACAAGTATAATGTTTGGCCCAATATGATTAGCTATTCCTGTAGTATCTACCTCAGGGCCATTAGCGTGACTGTACAGTGTGAATTAATATGTTTAATCCAGCCACTCTGTCTCTAAACATTGAAAAAAAAGGCCGGTCAGCTTTCCTTGTTTTTTAGAATGCCGTGTTTTCTAGGCCATGCTGTTTTGTGAACACACCGTCCCCTGAAGTGACACTCATAAAACAAAGATAAGAGCTATAGGACAGCCAAACAGTTACAGAGACGCAGCTGAAGCCATGCAGAGACATGTTGCTCCAGAGCTCCAAAACAAGTCATACGACTAAGGTGGCTGCAGGCTGAGTTCTTCTGCTCATCTTGCCAGTCACTGAGTGCTGTGTTGCACTCCTGACCACCATGCTTAATGAGATAAATTCTGGAAAATGCATTTCTTCCTGTCAAAATGAACTGCATCAAACATTCAATTTTCACAGTTGAAATAAGGTTAGAAGTGAGTGTGACAAAAGCTTAAAGACTAATCAACAAAATATTCAATAAGCTCTCTTAATAATCTTAATAGAATCTTTATAATCCGCCCAGATTGCATGTGACACAGGCAGGAACACAGTGGATGTCAAAATATCCACGACCTAGACAGAAGTGTATTTTGAGTGTTTTGTGTTTCCTGTGTTGTGAAAGTGTGTCAGTGCCACAGCATTGTTTTAAGCTCCAAGTCTCCATACAAATCCAGGGAAAGATGTAGGGCTCAGCTCAGACAGGCTGTGAAAACAATCATAACATTGACTGCGATTGTTGTAATTAGAAGGCTTTTGACCCACTGACTCATCCTCATAACTTTCTCAGCCACAAATCCAAAATCACAAATGTCTACATATTGACTTCATATTACACTGAATGTAAACATGTGAATGAATAAAAAAAATCCTGCACACCTCATTAAATTAACATTATGGTGACCATATGGTCACACTTATTGCCAGCATGTGACTGCAGACAAGGCCAAAAGTCTTTTTGCATTCTCAGACAGACTTGGAAAGAAGATTAAACATGGAAAATACAAATATCCTCAAAAGCATCCGTGAGCACCTAAAGGTGTTCAAATAAGGGTTGACTTGTTATTTTCATCTATTTCATTACATCTAGGTCCCACGTAAAATGTAGACAGGCAAAGACAATTAAATAAAACCATAATACCATAATCAAACCATAAAAAGGTAAAAGATACAAAATAAAGGATAGTTAGATAGACAATTCTTCCTATTAAAACCTTCTTGCCAATGAATCTGATTCTGTATGAAATGCGTGTTGTTGCACAGTCCTACACACAGTGTCAAGAACAATCTCTGCTATAAACTCGGCAACACAAACATCAACTGGACCTAAATACACAGTTTTTACATGTAAATAGTCAAAACAAACATACACTCACAGTATATACTGTCATGTCCTGTTTACAAACTGGAGTCAAATTCCTTGCATTTGTACGCATACCTGGCCAATTAATCCGATTCAGATTCTAATTCTACTAGGCAAACAACCTGATTTTGATCCTGACCAATTCACAATAAACCTGATATAACCCTCTGATCTGTGTTGTACTTGGTGTTAAAACCTGATCTTAATTCTGTGTGAAATTAGTGTTTCAGCACAGAAGAAAATACTCCTGCACACAGAACAGCAGCTGGAACTGTGGTGAAAATAAGTAAATTTCCCCGTGTAAACAAGGGCAGAGGCGATGTTGGCCTAGCCGACTGGACCAAGTGGCCATCTACGGAAACTTTCTGGTTACGTAACATCGCGACTTCGCGACGGCCGGCGCGATATTCGGAAATACATATTTGGTGCGTTCTCAAAAAAACGCCGGCACCGCATTGGTAGAACTGAAAGCCTAGGCCACGCCCACCGGCCGTTGACTACCTTCCCCTCTTCGCCCTGCTCGGCTCCGGTAGTCCTCCGCCCATCAGCCGACAGAGGAGACGCGACTCGACCGCTCATCAAACCCCCTCCCCTCGCCTCCTTTACCGAAACATATGGCAAAAACAGGCCTCTTTCTTTCTTATATCGTTGTGCCCACTACTCTTTAAAAATTCCGCCGAAAAAGAGAAGACGATTTTCCAAAACATTCTGGCCGTTATCTCACGTAAGTACGGCGGCGCACTTCGCTCTCGAGTTCCTTGGATTCAGGCGGACGTAACATGGCGGGCTGCTCTTTCTGCCTTCTCGCCGCACATGACAGACCAATTCATTAGATTGAGTGTTTTTTTGACACGTCTGTATTATAAATGTAAAAGTATTAGCGCGTTAAAAGGCCACCTTAGCTGCTCGTTGTAGTTTTTACCGTCTGTGTGTCGAGGTTTGTTTGGGGGTTGTTAACAAAATAGAGCCAACATGAGCTTCTTCCCTCTCGACGTGCGGCTCAGCGTCAGCGGGGACGTTTTAATGGCGTTTCCCCGTGTGCAACACAGCCGCACTTTCACCGTTTGAATGTACCGTTTTTTATATAAATTAAAAAAACAGTTGTGTGGTCGAAGATTTTTTGTTGTTTGTTTTGGTGACGCATTTTTAAAACAGTAGGTAATTTGTCAAGTTGTGACACCGACTGCGCTGTTTTTTTATTTATTTATTATCGCGTAATGTGAGCTGATTAATGTTTCCCAACATGCTACTGAGATGATAATTTAGTAAGAAATAACATACTGAGAGTTTATCGGCGTGAAAATGACAAATAAAACAAGCCACGTAAACGGGCGAGAAAGTTGTTTAATATATTGATTTTGTTGTGTGTGTTGAGTGACAATAAATGTGAATCTTACATAGTAGTTTTAAACTTTATTGAAATTAGAGTGAAAATGCCCTAGAAGCTTTGCTAGGGACAATATATTTCATGTGATTAAGCTTGTGATGAACACATGGCGCATATCTTCCTGTTCATGCTGCCTTTCCTGTGTATTTATATCAGTTTTTTCCTCTGTGTGTGTGTTTGTTATGTTTTGCAGGGCTCCCCTGTCTCTGCACAGGTGTATGAGCGCTACCCAGAGGGCCTAGGGGCGGCTCTTTACAGGGAGCACTTTGACTTCAACGCTGAGCCGCCTTGGGATCCTAGCTGATAGCGGGACAGGTCCATCTCCTGACTTGTCCATGTGAGTGACTCAGTGTTTCTCGTGCACACTCACAAACACACACACACACATGGCAAAGTCCAGGATCAGTGTGTCCAGAGTGGAATTTGCCGTACAAACTCTCATGATGTGATCAAACACACATTCATATCTAGTGTAAGGTGTGTGTGTGTATATGTGTGTGTGTGTTTTACATTCATTAGAAGTTGTTAGATTAGAATAAAAGTAATGAGTATAAGGATATGGTGAGGATGTTACACATTTGCTAATTCTAGTTATTGTTTGAAAAGACGGAGTGAATAGAGGCATTTCAAGTTAAGTCTTTTTTCAAAACACAGATGATGTAATGCATGTGTGTCCATGTGTAGCTTTTGATTTTAAACTGTGGTAATGAATCCTGTTATAAGTTCATCAGTCTCATGTCTGTGTATTTAATTTGGTGGGTTAAGTTGCTGTTTTAAAAAAAAAAAAGCTTGTTGTTGTGGTACTAATTATTGTTTTTTCTTGCTCTCTTTTTCTAGTTTGTTGCATACCGGCAGGACCCCATTGGCTCAGTCGTGACCCCTTGACTCACTTATCTGTTCTTTATGATTGTCGGCTTAGCGGAATACGGTTGAGATGAAAGGACTCGCTGACAAACCCAGCTACATCATTGAACTCCTTGAGGGAGGAGTGACCATTGAAGATGTCATTGATGGACACATCTGCGAGCAGGCTCTGGTCAGTTCAACCTAGAGGCACTTTAATGACTTTAAGTTGCAGTGGAGGAAATTCTCAAAAGGCCTCTAATAATTTTTAAGTGCTTTTATCCGGTCCTTAGCTGTATGCAGTCAATCAGTTGATATTTGAGTGGAATGACCAGCCGTTTTGTTGACTCAGTTACCTGCTTGTGTTCTCAGGTGGAGAAGAGTGCGTTTGTGGTGGGTGACCTCGGTGCCCTGATGCGGCAGCATGTGTGCTGGCAGAATGTCGTGCCCCAGTTGCAGCCCTATTACCCAGTCAAGTGCAACAGCAGCCCTGCTGTCATCGAAGTCCTGGCCTCCTTGGGCCTGGGCTTCGTTTGTACCAACAAGGTAAGCACAGAATCTAATTCAAGAAGCTTTGATTATTTTTTTTGTCAAATAGCACAGTGTATTATCCTGTTATGAAAGCACTTGACTTTTTTGGGGCAATTACATTACAAGCACTCAATCAATTGCTAGTCAGCTGATGACTGTTATCCTCTCTACTTATGCAACACACTTGTCACCTTTTGTGTTGTGTTGATCAGGCTTTTAAACTTTGTTGGTCTAATTTCTGCCCGCCCTCTTTCCCCCAGGCTGAAGCAAGCCTGGTGCTGGAGCATGGCGTGCCACCAGAAAACATCATTCTGTCGGGTGTTTGCAAGCAGCTGGCACACATCAAGTACGCTGCCAAGAACAACATCCAGCATCTTGTGTGTGAAAACGAAGCAGAGTTGTCCAAGATTTCCCGCCTGCACCCTAATGCAAAGTAAGAGATCTAACCAAGAAGCAGACCCTTTGCCTATGTGTAGTCTTTGTGCACTTCTTTACCATTAAAGACTGTGTCAGTGGATTTATAGTGTTGATTGTTAAGTACTGTTTTTTAACTGGGCTGTCTTCCTTTTATTGATGTCTAGTTTATATTTTTATCCGTGTCTTTTTCCCCCCAGGTTGCTGCTGCAGTTGACCACCGAGGCCCATGCAGCTGAGACCAGCATGGCCTTTGGTTTCTCTCTGAAGAGCTGCCGGCACCTGCTGGAAGCAGCCAAGGAGCTGGGAGTCGAGGTGGTGGGGGTGACCTTCCACATCCCCAGCTCCTGCCAGGACCTGCAAGAGGCCTACACCCATGCACTGTCTGATGCCCGCTGTGTGTTTGACATGGGGGTGAGTGCTGTCTGGAAAACATTTTTTCAGTTGTGAAATTATCAGTCGTTTCATAGGGACTTTTTGTCTCTTGTGCTTTCTTGCTCATTAATTATAGCAACTCACTGTCTGCTGTTTATGTTCAGGTGGATCTGGGCTTTAACATGAACATCCTGGACATTGGTGGTGGATTTACTGGCTCAGAGTTTCAGCTCCAACAGGTAGGTGCCAAACAGCCAGTATGTCACTCATTCCTGATGTGTCCTTCAAATTTTGTTCAGCAAAGACTTTTCTGAAAACATACTGCCTAACTGAAGAACACAAGTGAAAGTACAACACTTTTTTAAAAGCTGAAATCCATGAATCCGAAATGCTTAATCGATGCCACATCATGCTTTATTCTCTATGGCCATAAACTGGTTATTTAAGAAATGACTAGCTTACTTTTTTGTCTTAGCTCAAACAACATCTGTATTTCATCTTTAAAATGATTCATTGTCTAATACTAAAGCCTCTGCCATGATTGTTTTAAACTGGAAATGCCCCCTGAATGGATATTTTCTGTAACATCATGCGTGCAGGTTGAGTCTGCTGTCAGGCCGCTGCTGGATGCTTACTTCAGCCCACTGTCCGGTGTGCAAGTGTTGGCCCAGCCTGGCAGCTTCTACGTAGCCTCAGCTTTCAGCCTGGCTGTCAATGTGATCGGCAAAAAGGTGGTGACGGCCCACTGGGACAGCCTCGCTCAAGGTGAGTTACTTTATTCTGTCTTTGTCCTCTTTAGTCCAGTTAAATCCAGCTGTCATGTCCCTGCACTCTGACAGTGCAGATAATTATATGAGGTCTCAGAAAAGAAGGAACATTGTCATATTTGTTGTGTCAAGATATTTTACCCTCGGGTGTTGCATAATCAAAGCAGAACCATCTGAGGTCAAGTCCCCAGTTTGTGGATAATACAGGATGTTCTATATTTCTGACACGGTCCTTCACTGTATTTACACAGGTGAGAACAATGAAGATTCAGAGTTCCTGTACTACATGAATGAGGGTGTTTATGGCCCATTCAGCCGCAAGCTGCTGGGAAACTCCATCGCTGCCCCGTCAGTGCACAAGGTTAGTAGGCCTCCACCCAAGAGGTTTGACCCCATTCAGGGCTGAATGAAGCATCTGATAGGAACTCCAGTTGAATAAGGAAAAAGGGTCATGCATTATGAGTATTTAAGTAAGAATTCATAGTGAATTACCATGTCCCATATAAACCTCCTGCATGAGCTCTGTTTTTTTCCACACAAAGCTATGACATTTAAATATACAGTCTTCTCCTGAGGTGTGACAGCAATGTGAAAACTTTGATGCTGACCCACAAACAGTAGTTCTCCCTACAGGAACAATCAGTGACAGTTAATAATGACTTTTCACAATAATAAAGTAGCTGGAGCTGTAGTTGCCTAAAACATTGACGACATTGTTTCCTTCTTGCAGCACGTGTTGTGTGCTGAGGAGGCCGTGTATCCCAGCAGCCTGTGGGGCCCGTCACTGGACCAGCTGGACCGTGTGGTGGAGCGCTGCCTGCTGCCTGAGGTCAGCGTGGGAGACTGGCTTCTCTTCTCCAACATGGGAGCGTACGGCCTGGAGGAGTTCAGCTCCTCCCAGCTGCCCGTCTACTACACCATCTCCACCTCTGACTGGTGAGTGCTGGGCAAGTTGTCACATGAAAGTTTGCCACTAACTCATAGTTTCTGATATGGTGAGGGTGTGATCCATTTGGAGAGAGCTGACTCTGATGCTTGATGTCGCCCACAGGTACGAAATGCAGGAGGCCGGTGTGGCACTAGACAGTGCTATGAAGAATTTCTCCATGGTCCAGTATTGTGCGTAACCACCCTCTGCCCTTGTCCCATATTGTATTGCACAAATCCCCGGTAGCCTCTGCTTTCACCATGTGAGAAGAGGGGTTGGCGAGGCATTTGGGACGAGAGGTTAAATGTGGTCAACATTCCAGCCACCTTGGAAAATGCAGTGTCCTATTATTTCTCCCAGGAATCTGACTTATTTTTTTACCTCTCGAAATTGGAAACAATTGGTTGCTCGATACCTCGGTCATCTGAAATTTTTAAACGGAAAATTACCTCTCCAATGATTGCTCCTCCCTCTGATGATCTCTAAAAATCTGTCAGCTAGAAGAACTCCAGCCGCATTATGCAACAAAATGGACGACTCCTTGGAGATGGGACCCCCCAGCCTCCCCAATGTGTTTGGGGTGGTTTGTTTCCTAAATCAAGTCCAGTTTACAAAATGTACAATTGATTTAAATCATGTTATCTATTGATTACCTGTTGACAGTCTTGTAAATCGTGTGTCTGTTCAACACCAACCATACATTTTGTCTGTAGATGATTTTTGAAGTGTTTAAAAGAATCAATGCCTCATGTGGATTCTGTACTTCAGACCCCTCACTTTGCATAGTTTAAATGAATTATGACAATGATGTAACCTCTTTCTTTTTTTGCAGCTCACCTCAATGCATTTTTATTTATTGGATTCAGATATTACTGGGGCATATTTAAAGCTCCATCTTTAAGTGTGTTTTGCCCAGGTATTATACTGTGGCCCATCTAACAGTGTTTTCCTGATTAAGATATTGATGTGTTTTTTAACGCTACATGGATTAAGTGTGCTGTGATTGCCATTTGTGACCTCAGTGGTTTCCCTTTATTCGAAAGGCATGATTACACCCTAATGCACTTCCCGCCTCTAACAGAGAGCGGTTAATCTGGTTAAAAATGCACAAAATCTTTTATAGGATAAAGAAATACTGTGATATTTAACCGTGCAGTCCTGATTTTTCAGATCTTCATATTAGTGTCTCTTTCAGTGAGACTGGTCCTTGTTCTCCCAGGATCTGAAAAACCAGCAAAGGAGGCTATTTCAGAAGCGTGCTCAAACATAAAGTACCTGTGCGTGGCAGATGTAGACTTGCTGTTCATATCTGCCAGGTTAAAGACATGCTTGTCGTACACAGACCTCTCAGAGGCAGTGCAAATGACAAATACCATGCCAGATGTTTCCTCTAAAGTTGTGAGGGACATAATGCACAGTCTCATGTACAGTTAAATGTCTCATGTCTAATAATATTAAAGGTGACCTGACTTAATTGCAGTTTTTAAAGAATCCTGCCCTCGTGTGTTACAAATAACTAATGTATTAATTACTTGCTTGTCTAAGGCACTAATGGACCATAGCCTGTTTTTGACTGTAAATTTGTGCTTGTTAAAGTAATGAAAGTGATTAATTTAATACATTTCTGACTGAAATCCTCGATGCTGTGTATGTGTGATCTTTGGAACAGTTTTAAATTCCTACACATGAAAACATGAAAATCACATGTTCCTGGCCCCTGCTATGGATTGTGTGTGTGGGGACACATGTTGTGGTTCTACTGTAGTTTAAATGTCCTGGAAACTATTTGTAATCCAGACTGTTTGGGCTGTTCAGGCTCAGCCAGGACTGAGAATCCTCTTCCTGCTCTAACCAGTAAAGTATTAGACAGTGTAATAACTGTTGTAGGATAGTAATTAGTCATTAAAATCGGGTTATTTCTTCATTAAAAAGGCCTTTGTCAAGACAAATAAGAGGAACAGAACGTTTATGTTGATTGTCTTACTAATAATGTTTCACACTATTTACAGTTCTTAGTCAGTTGTTTGGCTTTTAATTAAATTAGCTATTTGTTCTAATACTATACTGGTAGAGCATTTGAATATGACTTGATAATATATGTTGTCCCACAGAGAAATTAAAACAGTTTAGATTTATATTACAAGATAACAGCACTATTGTATCATCCTTGGACAGAAAGTAGCATAAAATCAGTTAAATCAACTGTTGCTGTGTTGTGTTGTAATGAGCTTTGATGACATTCAATATATGCTAAACATGCCAATTACAGTCTAATCATTAAAGAGCTTAGCATCTTTGTTGAGTCCTCTACCCACTTACAGTATTTATATACAGAACATGATACAGAACCTAATTTCAATCTAACCAGTCCTCTTTAAATTCAGTAATTAAAGTCATTTAGAGATTAAATAATATATCATATTCATATAATGTGGCCTGCTGACTAGAAAGTAAAAGGTCATTTCCATAGCTGTTTGAAAATAACCATACGTCATCTCAGGTTGTCTCTAAATAAGAAACTCAGCTTTAAACTGCTTGTTTATAAAGTATAATGAAGCACTTACCACTGTGCTTCAACATCATTAGACCATCAAGGAAAGATGAATGCATTCACGTTTAAAGTGAAGCCATTGATTTCCTCTGGGGAAATCTGCCTCAAAATGAATTACAGCCACCGAAGCATTAGCTTGGTGTTTGTATGTGAGAGAGCGTCACAGCTGAAGGGAAACATTGTCTAAGAGGAGAAATTATAGCTCCTATTAACTGTCACATGTCAAAGTGTTTATAAGAGGTGATGACCACATGTTTGTTAGATTTGAGAGAAAATAAATTTCATTTCCACTCTCTGTTTGTCACCATGGTCAGAAATGGTATTAGTGTGTATATTTATAGAATAAACGGTCATGGCGCATTTGATAGTGGCAGCGATCATAATAATGACATAGTCTGCCAGGCACAAGTGTGCAGAGACACGGCACACACAAATAGACTTTGCAATCATATGGTTACAACACAGAGGTGACAGACTTGAAATGACACACTTGAGGAGTAACTCTTGAGTCACAGCCTGTATGACTGAATGACTGAGACAAAGCATGAATGAACTCTAAGTGACTGACTCTGGGTGTTCACTCATTTATTTAGTAACTCTGTGCTGGTTTGTAAGGAATGAGCCTTGTAGTG
>JAOXYL010000048.1:10664865-10691166 GCA_028564955.1 Terapon puta
AGATGAAACGACAACAAAGTCGATCATCGATCTCCGACCTAGGGTGTCCTGGTGCCACGTGCACTGATGGACACCCTCAGCTCAAAAACATTGCTGCCAATCATGAGACATTTTCAAAGGACTGGGCTTTGCTGGAAATTGGCCATAACTTAAGTTATCTTGAGTGAGTGATCCAGGTGAAACTATGTGCAAACACCCCGCACTGTGCCCTGAACATACACGCCAAGTTTCATTCAAATCCCTCACAGCAAATAGGAGAACTTTGAGTGCACAATTGGTAATGTTTAAATAATGTGTAAAGAAAATGGCTAAAGTAAGCATTTATAGAAATACTGCATTCATTATAACGACAGAAAAACTGTGTGAATGATC
Source organism: Terapon puta (assembly GCA_028564955.1). Taxonomy (NCBI): domain Eukaryota; kingdom Metazoa; phylum Chordata; class Actinopteri; order Centrarchiformes; family Terapontidae; genus Terapon; species Terapon puta. Next base: position 10,665,238 of record JAOXYL010000048.1, read on the forward strand.
TCAGTTATTTTTCTAAAAAGACTTTACTCAGCAAGAAAGTTAATTTCCTCTCAGAGAGTCACACCATCTACTAACATAGGCACCGCTGCGTTCAGGTACCGTCGGACGAACGAGTGTGCTAATTTCAACCTGCGGGGAAATAAATGTGGACTTATATACGCAATGACTCAATAATATATAGTTAATAACGTCATATATTTACCAAACAGGCCAAATTAGAGGCAACATATCGTCGGATGCGAGTGAAAAATACACAGAAATAGCAAGTCGTGAGTTGCGGTCCGCTAATTTCAATCACGTCCTGAACGCGATATCCTTACCAGTGGACGCTTCAAAATAAAGCGTCTTTAGTCTACATATTGATCGATTATTAATGAATAATCGTGTTATGTGTTAGCGATCTCACCTTCAGTCGGCCTGTGGTGCAAAATATCGCCGTGGGGTTGGCCAGCTGCAGTCTCTCCTTTAACAAGTTGCTCCCGAAAGCGAAATACATGAAGCGGCCGCCGGCAGCAGAGGACATCTTCCGATATTTGTGGATCGATTCGTGGCGGCTGATCGAGACATGAAGAGCCCTGCTGATCCTTTATATCCACGGAGGTGAGAGATGAACCGGGGCCGGTCTGCACCCACCAGCTTTGACTCAATGAGTAACGAGTCTGTAATGAGCCGCACCAACTATAAGTGAGGCCAAATCTTAATAATAATAATGATTATTATTATTAATTTAGCTCTTTATAGATTTAATTTAAACACATAGAGAGGCTGAAACTCCTTTGACGGGGATTTTATTTATTTACTTTGTTTTATTTTATATTTTGCTGGGTCATGTTAATTTCTTCCGGTTCAGACGCTGGTCTTTAGCGATCTCTTCTGGAGGCGCGATGCCAACACAGCCTGAGTTTCTATGAAGGCAAAGTTAAAATGTCACTTTACATTGAACTGTAGTACATTTAAATAACTACATATCCATCTTTTTATTATAAAGATGCACACTGATTACTCACATATTTATCCCTCAATGTTTCTTGTGTAGGTCAAGTAGATCTATGATTTTTTTTATTATAATTTGCTTTTTATTTTTAACCACATTCTACCATCTCTTGACAACATGCAACCATTTAGTTTAAGAATTAATCATGGAAAGCTGTACGTGCATCACCATGTGGACACTCCTGTCACTCACTATGACCTGTGAGTACGCACCATGTAACTAAATAATTCATACATACATTCCTATCAAATTTCTTCTAACTAGGACTTGAAATGGAAGTTTCCATGCAAAGACACATTAATCAGCCGTGTAATAAAACATAAGTAAACAAAAGAAATCTGTCACCACTGACGTTGAAATAATGCACAGTCAAGTTTTTTTTTTCAGAAGGATTTTAATGTACAAAATAAGGGGAAAAAAACAACTTAACACATGGAAATTCACAAAATGTTTCCTCTAAGAAAATGAAAAAGAAAAAAAAAAACTCCTGTACAAACAGTGGGGAAGGGTGACCAGCGAACACGGCCAGGTGATCATCTCCTTGGGCCGCCCCTGCCTCGTCCCCTTCCTCTGCCACGCCCTCGTCCTCTTCCTCGACCCCGTCCAGCCACTGAGAAGACACAAGGAGAGGGACAGTCACACGTCAAGTTCAGTTTTTTTTTTTACTGAATGGGCCTCTGCATGTTGCTCACAGCTTAAGTTAATGCCTTTATAAGAGTCCCTGTATCATGTATAAAACATTTATTTAGTTTTTTGATTATTTAGAGCTGAATTATCGCATATTAACTTTTATTGTGGCCCTAATTTAAAAAAAGTGCTATTGCAAACCATCTAACAAACACATAATGCTGCTGGTCCTGGCAAGAGTCCAAGGCCTGATCAAGCTTCTTCCTCAGTTTATACTCAAGAATGAATGTGTCTTGAAATGGGAATAACTCAAATGCCAAACTGACCTGCACTTCTGAATATTTTTGGCCTTCACTGAATCTTAGTTTAATTTTAGTTTTTTCCAATCATGCTGAACATCAGAAACACTTTTCACTATAATCCTACAGTGGTGCTTACTAAATAATGTAAGAAACTCTTAAGCCAGTTAGACATGTAAGAAAAAGTTTTTTTCACCTAACAGTACAAAGCTCAACATCTTGAAGCAACCACAAAACATAAACAATTTGCAGGCAGATTATATTTCAGTAATTTACAACACAAGCACACACAGTAACTAGAGGAAGCCACAGTGTGCAGCATTATATTCATCTCTCTGAAGAACCCCGTGATGAGGTTTCGACAGTCCTCACCTGCTTCCCTCTTCTTGGACTTGATCTTTGGCTCGATGTCAACCAGCAAAGTGTCCAGTGGGAGGCTGTCGGGAAGGATGAAGTAGCGAATGTTGTTGCCACGGATACTCAGTGACTCCAGCTGAGTGGGTTCCCTGTTTTTCAGGGTCATTTTGACCGCCTTCAGGTGGGTGTTCATGCTCACGTCAACACCTGAATGAGAAACAAGGTTGTGGTGAAAAGCCTTGATCGTGAACACACACAAAGAAACTGTTGTTCATCTTTATGAAGCTGAGAAGGAAATAAGAGAAGCCAGAGAATGAAATCTGGAACATCATTGTTTCATCCTCGAATCTACACTAAGCCTGCTTTTTCACACCACAAAAACTCTGCAGCCCTTCATTTCTGCGTCATCAGTTCAAACTGAATTTCTGGAGAGGGAGACCAGCCTGGCTGAAACTTAAACAGTAAATATGAAAACCCCTCAGAAAATCTCTGAAGGTTTTCGCTGTGCTCGTGTGGTGCAACTTCTCACTTTACTTTTGGAGGCACTCAGGTACACTGTGACATCATTGGTGGGTGTGGTTACAAGTGGAACAAAGCTCATTTTAAACCACAGCCAACAAACAGAGTGACCCTGCCTTTGGCTATTTAAATGTCAAAATGAAAATAAAAATCAAAGGACCATACAATAAAGCAGCGGCATTTAACAGTGTGAACTAAACTATAAAATCAATATTTTAAAGCACCAGAGTAACATGCAACAGCAGCAATTCACTCAGACTTCAGCCTTAATTTAGTTATCTCATTATTTGGGGCTGCAACAGTTGTTTTCATTATGCATTATTCCTTAGCATTTCCTTGATTAACACATTAGTGGTCTGGTCTATAAAGTGTCATAAAAGTCAATTGTTGCTTCCCAAGGAGACATCCTCAAATGTCTTGTTTTGTCCAAAACCCCAAAGATATTCATGTCATGTTGGACTAAAGAAACCAGAAAACAAGAATTTGGACATAATTTCAAAAATACAAAATGACACAGAACAATTAATCAATTATCAGAACAGATGGCAATCAATTAAAAGCTGGCATCTACTAAACCTGTTGTTTAATTGTTTGACAAAAGATAGGGGTAAAAATAAAAGACCAACAAAGATCCAATGTTACTGGAGAACAGCATGAGACACAATGTGATCCAACAGCACAACAAACTGCAGCCTCCAAAAAGATCAGTAACTCGAATCAAACAAAGCACAAACAGCTTCAACATCAGATTCATGGAGGAAAAAAAACACTGCAGCACGACGCACGACTATGAGTTCACAAAATAGCACTGTATGAACCTTCAGGGTCACCCGTGGATGCAGAAATCGATCAGATTGAATCTAAAATCAAGTCTTCACCGACCTCACTGCAGTCCACATTAACAGCAGGTAGAGATGTTAGTGACTGAAGCAGAAGCTGGAGATCTCACCTGTGATGGTGCCGTGGACCTGAGTCCCATTCTTCAGCTCAATGGTGACCGTCTCATGGCTGAGTTTCATCAAAAACCTGCAACACAACAGTGTGAACACATCAGCCTCTGAGCTCGGGGTGTCCCAAACTCCACAACAAACAAAGCTACACCATTATAACACAGAATAAAGTTCAGGTTAGACTGAAGTTTTCTAAAACATGGGGCTCAAAACAAAAGAGCTCTGGAGACCCGCGCTTAAAGTTACAAAAACACCATTTAATTGGCGAAGAAATAATAAGTAAATGCAACACTCGTAGCTTGTGTGTAGTTTAAGGCAGGAACAGAAAGCAGGGAGACGTAGGCGGGCCTTATTGGTGAGCTAACACCTATTTAACTTTAATAAACAACACTTATAAAATATTACCACTTTAATGCATCTGCGACTTTGCAAGTAGATCCTCCCCAACATTTAATAAGGGCAGTGCACGTGTTTGTGTTTCTGTCGTGTTATTTGAGTCTTTGTGCCACCAGACTAGCCTCCATTCATCGCTTCCCGCCTCCTCTTCGTCTTTACAATCTAACTCAATCCATCGTCCTCAAAATGTTTATCTCCTTTCTCATCGCAGCACGAAACACACGGACCCTGTTAGCGAGCACTCACCGGACCAGTTTCATGATGGTGACAGACAGTAGAGAAAAATCCTCCACCGAAGGTAGAAAAATTGCAGCGGTCGAGTGAACAAAAATACTCGCAGGCCGCGGTTGTTCGTTGAACGTCTCTGTCGCGCTATTACGACGTCATATCATGAACGACAGGAAACAGGAAACGTTACTAATGGCAACATCGCCGCCTACCGGTGGTGATCATTTAAAAATAAGTTCATATACACTAAAAAAAATATTGCGATTAATACATGACTCCTTAAATATAATTATGTATACACAGTCCATGCTTTTATTACTAAACTAGTAACTAGTTATTGCAAAATTCAGAGTAGAGGACAAACGTCTGTAGAATAAACTGAAATTTAAGATTTCTGGCTAGATTCAGTGTTAAAAATAAGAAACTTAAATGTGTTTCAAATGTAAGTTTAACGTAAAAGATTAAAGCTTTAAAGTTTTATATCAAAATAAAGTTTAAATTTGGCCATATGGTAATTATTCTTGATTTATGGATACTATAATGATCTGACAAAGATAATTTAAAAAGTGAGCAGGTAAACCGTATAGGAGAAATGCATGTATTAAAGGCAGGAAAGGATTTTTCATTTTTAACTAACAACTAAAAACTGCAACAACAAGCTATTTGCTCATTTAGGAGTGAAATGCACCACTAGTCTTAGGTCATTCTGTCTGTGCTGTAAAAGATGTTCTTCACAGGTTCACTGTCACTCTCACTGTGTTTCTACAGTACAGTGTGTTCAGGTGGTAGGTTTGTGTTTAAAAATGTTTTATTTTGCTTAAAAACAACATATCATTGAAGCTCTCCGATGTTGTTGCAACTCCTACTGGCTGCCAGTAGATGCTGCTAAAGAGTTGTGTGAGTATTTTTACCACTGCGGTACTGAAGTGTAGGACCTTTGCAGCTGGTAGACTGTCATGCAGACAGGCCATTATTTATTGAGTGATTATTTAAAAAATGAATGAATGAATGAGTGAATGAATATTATTTGAGATCTTATCAGAGTACGGTATTTTAATCAGCAGTTCAATACTGATAAAACGATCAAGATGTTTGTGATCCACAATGAGATTTGTTCCCAAATGTCAGCAACAATGTTTTAGTAAGTTAGACATGTGCAAAATACTTATATATTTCAAAGATATGTTAGTGATCATATCTGGCATGTCTTGTTAGATTCTACCTCAACAAGGAACTTTACACTGAGCAGGGAAAGACAAACAACCTCTTTCTCTCCCTTGCAGACATTTGGCACAAGGGTTTTGGAAATCACTGACAGAGCACTCATAGTGACACACTTTCAGCTCTTTTTATTGAGAGTAAACTTTGCACTGACACTTTCATTTACAGTTTTGGCCACATGTCAAACCTCTCTTATGGACCCACCGGGAATGTATCAAGTATAATCTATGAGAGTGCAATTTCATATTCTTTATTCTGAAGTGGTTGGTTGAGGGATCGTTAAAATATAAACATTATATATGGAGTACAAAATGGCACAGGACCATTGCCCTGATGCCATAAATCCAATTCTAAAAATCAATAAAACAATAATAATAATAATAATAATAATAATAATAATAATAATAATAATAAGCCATTCTCATCAGTCCTCCACATCTTGACTACTGGATTAGTTTAACAGCATGCTTGTGCAAATTAAAAGATCCCATAGACTCAGTGCTTCCATTGTGTTGCAACCTAAAACAAAAGTGTGCAGTCCTGTTAAACAAGCCATTCCTCAAGGAAACAATGTCTGAGTTTTTACGGGCATCACCAGCTGCGCCCACATCTCAGTGGGTTTTAGGAAATGTCTTCGTCAGCACCTACATACTGTCTGCCACCTTCACAGTTTATTGTTCAGCTGTTGGGGAAGGGGGAGCGGGGCATTTGTGATAGCAAATGACATTCTGTATGACTGGCTTCCTTTGAGACGTAAATGGTGAAATTGAATATTGGACAGGGTGTCTTTGTATTTGGTCGGCCCGTCATGAAAACATGATTAAAACACTCCACTATCTCTAAATCAGTTCCCAAAGCACCAAATCTTATCTCAACAGGCAGTGTTTAATTCTCTTGTAAACATTACAGTTGGGCAATAAAGTTTTAAAGTTAAAGGGTGAATGACGAGCCAGTATGAAGATTAAAGATCCTCAAAAAATAAACAATACTACTACTAATAATAATAGTCCAACTACATTTGAACAACTTGCAGATAAAGTGGGTGTTGATTATCATGTAAATGATTCATTTGGTTAGTCTCAGTTTCAGGTCAGGGTTTTTTTCTGGAGAGAAGTGAAGTGAGATAAGAACCTCATGGCATCAAGAACCTCAGCGTGCACGTTCTCCATTATCTTCCATCAGCAACCTTTTTTTTTAGCATGTTTAAAAAGTAATGACACTAATAAATACCAGCAAATAAACAAATACAAGTGAAACAAAAAAGGCACACAGACCTGACAGCGCTGGTCTCAACTGGAGGAAATTGTCGTCTCTGTAATAAGGAGTTTCTTTCTTTTTTCTTTTTTTTAAAAAGGCTAAATTACAGTAAAAACCCAACCCATCTCCAATCTATGAACAGCACACTGCACTAGCCATCAGTAGTGGAACAGATGTGATAAAAACAAACTGGATTTCCATTTACAGTGTCGCCTGATCGCTTTGGCTCAGTTTTCACCACAGTTTCAATGTGCAAAGAGATACTGATGCAACCAAAGTGCTCAGGAAATAAAAAAAAAAAAAATCACAAAATGTTTCACCGCACCGAGTTTGTTACAGTAGTGTAAGTGCTGGTTTAATCTTCAGCATTTCAGCAGCAAATTCATAATTTAACTTACAAGGGGTTGAGATGTGTACATTTAGGTAAAAAAGTAAACCTCTTCTGTGAAGTACAATCATGAGTCATTACATTATTTACTGTAGTGTGAAGTCACACTTTATATTTACAGTAACAGCATCTTATTTCTATTTCTGTCATACATCACCAGAAACCCTGTTTAAAAAATAATTTAAATATCTTTTTTTAGATAAAACCTAATCATTTTATAATTTGCTTCCTTGTGAGAATAACTGTAATTTTTTCTATTAGAAGTTTTGGAAATGATTATTAAATACATATGACAAACATTTGCATGTTTCTCTTCCTCATGCTGACTTCTGCATTAATTGCACTTTCTTCTTCTTTCCTATTTGTAGAATCTTGAGGAACCACCGAACAACAGAAATACTGTTTGACAGCATCATCAGATAAGAACTGTTTGATTCAGACTAAAGTTCAGTGAGTCCCAATATTGCGACACTCTGATGCCTAATTTGATAAATATAAAATGTTTAGTGTAGCTTTTTGTGTTAAGAGAAACTGTTGCGACGACTGAGCCAAAGCAACTGTAAAATACAGCATTATGGACAAAAGCTCATCTCTGATAAAATACTGAGAGAATTACTTGAATTGAGTGACAACAAGCACCCATGATGCTAAAGTGCCTTTGAGCTCAGTCTGACTCTTAAGGGCACTCTGACCTCTGAGCAGAGGGACCAGACAATTTCTCTTCTGTGGAGTTTCACAGAAGAATCATGACTGTCGTTAAATCCAGACGAGCATGTCGTGGTAGCGTGACGTTTTTCTGAGTAAGAGATCAGTAGTGTGTTGGCTCTCTAACAAAAGCAGGCACAGTGTGCATGAAGGTCCAAAAATCTGAATCAGGCCCTCTTGATTGTACAGTACGCTAAACAAGCTCCACAGTTACAGCTCTCAACATATTTGGCTCTCGGAGCTCTGAATGGGCTCGTGGTTGGGTCGGCATATTTATGAGGTGTTGGTGTAACAAAGCAAGTCTGGATATCAGCGTGATCAGCACCAAAACATCAGCCCGGACAAACTGAGGAGGCAAACACAGGAGGCGGCGAATAAATAAAATAATAAATGATTAAAAAAAAAAGTGCAGCATTTTATGTGTTATGATATCAGTAGCGTTCCATTGATGTTCTCGGTTTTAAACACTCATTTGTTTCAAAGAATAGTCTGTTTTTAGAGCAGACAAAAGCACTTAAAAAAAAAAGAAAGAAATCAAAATGCGTATGACATCATCTTTACTGGACAAAGTCCGCAGGGCTTTAAGTCCTCTCTAGATACAGTATAATACACACAGTAAACACTCAGCTCCCAGAGGCCAACATCTTTCAGTGAGGTGTCACCATTATATTCTTCTATCAGTGCTTTTCTCTAGTTTTTCCTCTCCTCTTCGACACTCTCTCTCTCTCTCTCCTTTCTCTTCCTGAACTTGGCTTGACCTTCTCTCTTTCCACGTCCTTCAGTCACCGTCACACCAGGTGCACTTGTTCTTCCCACTCCTCCGGTGATTGGTCCCCCTCCAGCTGAAGGATGGGGTCTAAGTCTCTCTCAGCGGCGGGAGCAGTGTGTGCAGGACTGTTGCCATGTTGGGGGTGTGAGCATGGGTGTGTGTGCACTTCGTCCAGCGACAGGTCAGCCACACACCCTGCACCCACACCCTCCTCACCGGCCTCTCTGCTGTCCAGGTCCAGGGTGCTGGGCCTCGACGCCTTTGAGCCGTCCACACCTGCAATGCCCGGGCGGGGACTCGCCGTGCCCCTGTCCGCCTCTGGCTCGCCCTCCAGGGGCTGCCAGATGGGGGCAGGGGTCAGGTCCCTGGAGGTCTGGCTCTCAGACTCAGTCTCAGTGTGTGTGTCAGGGGAGGAGTCGCTTTCTGTGGTGGGTGGGGAGGGGATGAGGGCCAGGCTCTGGGGGTTGTTCTGGGGGTTGATGTTGTTGTTAAACCAGGCCATGATGTTGTCCAGCAGCTGGGCACTGGCTGTGGGGTCCAGGGGCTCCAGGCTCTGAGGGTCGCTGGGGGTGAAAGGCCCCCCCGGAGGGATCACCGGTGAAAGCAACAGGTCCGGCTCGAGCTCTGGAGACGGGAGGCACAACTGGGCGGGGGGCTGGGGTTCCAATTTGGGTGGGCGTTCAAGACCATAGGCGGTAGGACGCTCATGAGTGTAAGAGCTACTGTGTTCAGGGCAGGGGTTGTAAGAGCTTTCTGGTTTTGGGGCGCCGTCATAAGTGGCTGCATGTTCTCGGTTGTATGAACTGGGATTGGCCAGGGTTTGGGGGCGTTCAAGCGCACAGGAGGCAGTGTGTTCGGCCTCGGCCAAATAGCCACCACAGTGGCAGTAACTCTGCTCTTTGCTGTCATAGCGAGGATCTGTGATGGTGATATGATCCAGCACGTACGGAGCGGTCAGTGCATTCTGGTCTGGCCTATGGCTGCAGTCGCTGTATGTGGGTTCGGTGGTGTAGGGAGCAGTGAGCGTACTGTGGTTGTATGTGTGGTGTGAGCAGAGCTGCTCCTGCGTGTGTGTGTCCAGGTCATAAGGAGTGGTTATGTTCCCCAGTTTCATAAGGCTGTCTCCCAGCTCCAGCAGCTCTGCACTGAGGGAGGGAGGTGGGGGAGGGAGGGGAAGGGAGTTTGTCGCTGGAGGCTGGGAGGTGGAGTCTGTCCTGTTAGGGGGCCGAGGAGGATCAAGGAGAGTGGAGGGGAAGGAGGGGCCTCTGGCGCCAGGAGGGCCGTCTGCGTTGAGAGAGTGTAAAGCGACATCGCCCAGGTCTCCTGCCGGTCCCGGCCTCCTCTCCTGCCCTCTGTCGGGTCCACGCTCCAGCTCCACTCTGCCCTCCATCGCCCTCTCCAGCCCTCCTTCCAGGCCTCGCTCTCTGCGGGACTCCTGAAGCGACAGCTGGATGGCCAGCAGGATGTTTGGGTCATCTTCATCCAGCGAGCCCAGCGCTCTTCTGCGGCCCTCACTTCTCTCTGGACCTTCTGGAACACAAAGTGCGTTAAAACAAGCAGCACACTGTACGGCTCGATTGCCAATTGATTCCAGTGATCAATGGCCCTGTGTGCTTCGACCAGACCTGATTCATGGAGCAATAACTTAAAATCCCATTTGCTGGTTGTCTGGTGTAGTGACAAGTTAGAATTTATAAGTGGGAGCAAAGAATGGAGCTGGATTAGGATCCAGTTTGTGCCAATATAGTGCCATAAATAATTAGTTGTAAATGGTACTAGAGGTGAGTGTACAAAATGCCCCATACTGAGTACACACACACACACACACACACACACACACACACACACACCTTCTCTCCTTTGGATAATCCTTTTTGCGATAAAGAGCTTGATGAAGAATGTAAAAACATTTGTCAGACCTGTGTTGTCGCTCCTCCTGCTGGTCTCTGGTGTGTTGCTGCTGCTTCTGAGGCTGTGCAGACTCAGCATGTCTCCTCTGCGCCGTGGCCTGTGTCGGCGACGGTACTGGATGTCAGCATAATCCTGCAAAGACGGATTCAGGCTGGGTTATTACAAAACCAACTCAGAAAGCTGTGTTGTAAGTCTACTATTTGAAATGGGCTGGTTCACAGTCAAAGCATGGAAAACTGAATTTTAGCTCATCCATATGCACAAAATGCCAGGAACGGCAGTGCGCTACCTGCGACAGCCTCTCCCTCTGATCTCCCGCTCCCAGCACAGAGTGACGACTCCCCATCTTAAACACACACAAGCAGATTCAGTCAGTTGCAGCTTTGGTCATGCTTTGGATGTCACAGATCGCAGGTTTAGGGACTAGCATTAACTCTGCATGAATCATAAAATTAGTGGAACAAAAAGTGCACCGTGGGACAAGAAGAGCCTCTGTTTACCTCAGGAGATGCAAACCCGAGGTACTCCCAGTCCCACGATCCTCCAGGGTAACTAAAACAAACATAAACACAAGAGTGTTTTCTAACAGTGACACAAAAGAAGCAAAGCACGTCAAACAAGTTTCAGTGTGTTTCAAACAGATATTCGCATCAAGTTTTAAACATATTTATACGTCTTCTTCCCTGCCATGTACTCTTTGAATATATGTGGGTGAATTTCTCCTTACTTCCTGCGTGGAGGCTCGGGAGAATCATTGGGAGCGACTCCCCGGGCCACGGAGGCCAGGAACTCTTGCCTCTTCTGCTGCACCAGACGGGCGGCGCTGATTATCTTGTGGCAGGGCGTCCTAAGGTACGGCCGGTTGACCTTCTGTGCCAGATCCTCCACCACCATCTCCAGGTCTGTCTGGGAAAGAAACAAAAGACGGTACGGTTAACTTACATGAATTCCGTCAGAAAATTCAAATTTAAATAAGGGATTTACAACTCATATTTAACTCTTACTGCAGATAAGAGCACAAGCTGAGTGTTCGTCCAACATTAAGTCTGTTCAAGTGTATGCAAAATAGATGAGATGGACCTCTGGTGTCTCAAATATGTTTGTGAGGCTCTGTTCTGCTTAATATCAATTGCTATAATCTCAACAATACAACTCAAATACATTATTCCGCCTTACAAATACATCTTACAAACATTCAGTGAAAATATGAATTGCTTCCTTAACAATGTGGAAAATTATATTAGTGATTAATGAGAATTGATTTATTTATTTTTTTACATAAATGAAAGAATGTTAAAACACCAGGAGCACTGCTTGTAAGCTGTACCAACACTTTGGAACTCAAGTTAAAGCTTAACTTGATGTCATGTGAAATACTGCATGTCTAAGGAGAGCTTTGCACAAAAATATCTGAAGAATATTAATCATATCCAATAGATGAATAAAAAAGTAATTTGCATCCTACTCTTCCAAGGATGCTATTCCAGTATCTTGATTAGTATAAACTGAATTACTGCACTTTGTTTGTATGAACATTCAAGGTTCAACAATAAAGTTTAGGTCTGTGTGGTCTGATGAACTCAACAGTGTTTAGGGACGCCAAAGGGCCTTTAAAGTTGTTAGTCTCGTTCTTCCAGAGGATGCATGCATGTCACAGATATGTATTGGATTACCTGCATGAGCTCAAATATCTCTTTCTGGGTGCTGCCTTGCTGCAGGAAGAAGCCGTATGGGTAAGAGCACTTCAGGACGCGTCGCGTCTTCAGCAACTCACACACACCGTCCTCGATGAACCGCGTGTCTGGAGGAGTGCCCTCACCTGGACCACAACGGAAAGCAGTAGCACACAAACTTAGAGAATTATTTCTTTATTCCATATCATTGAATAGGCATTTCCTGTAGCTGTGGGGCCAACCATCATTATAATGCAAATACAAATCAATCTACACCTTGTATGGGTTAAAAGGAACAAACTTAAGCGGATGAGAAGCAGCTGCCTCAATCAATACAAGAAGCTTACGACAAATGAAGGCTCTGCTCAGCTGCTCCATCTTCTCTTTCGCTGTTTTCAGCAGTTTCTGCTCCAACTACGACACAAGAAGAGAGAACACAAATGTCTGACATCAAAACATATAAGGTTTGAATGTGTATGTATAAATACACAGTTTGTAACATTATAATTGTGTGTAGAAGTGGAGAGCATACTACCTTATAACTGTGTTCGTGGTTCTTAAAGCGAGTATAATAGTGCATGAAACGGTCCAGCTCCTGAAAGCTTTTGTGCTTCTTTTCTGCCTGAAAAAAAAGGAACTCATTCAAATGTCTCTGTGTATACGTCAATGTGTACAAGTACATTAAATGCTGCGGGGCATGTGAACATGTGCTTCAATAATGCATCATCTAACAGGTGAAGGCTGCTGGTGGAAATGTGAGGAGGCCTGTGTGAACATATTCTGTGTGCATGTTTATATCAGAGAGATCTTGTGTGTGATCAACTGTGTGTGTTTTTCTTTAAAGTGTGTATATACCTCTACAGTCATCTCTTTAGACTGTTCCTCTAGCTGTTGGATGACCTCGTAGCGGGTACAGCGATAATAGCCTCCTGTTGATGAGCTGTGCTTCTTCCACTCCTCCAGACAGATCCAACAGAAGTCGTACTTACACTACAGAGAGAGAGAGAGGGAGAGAGAGAGAGTAAAAATACAGATTTATTAATATAAAGTGGCCAGAATTCATAGTCCATACACAGAGAGATTCACGTGTTTACCTTGGCACACTGCATATGGTTACAGCCTTCATTCTTCTGAATGGGCGACTTGCAGTTGGCACATGGTTTGGAGTTGGTCAACAGCCACAGGCAGTTAGCAGCATCCTCATAGGCCTCACTCACACCGGCCACTGTGGAAAGTGCGCGCGTGCGCGCACACACACACACACACACACACACACACACACACACACACACACACACACACACACACATTAGCTCTGTTGTTCAACACCTGCTTGCACATGCACAGTTTAACACACATTTAGCAGATATGGGTGACCTCGACACCTGCCACTCTGTTATAAAACTATATTAGACACATCCTGGTAGGCTGTCCTGACAGCTGCTGTTAACTGGCTTATTGTGGTGCCAGCTCACTGAGGGCCAGCTGAAGTGGTTCCCAGCGATACTGAAAATCCCTCCCCCAAAAAACGAATTCACAAATGAGACAGGAAGAGACTCACGCTCTTCAGGCTTCATCTCTGTGACTTTCTGGAGCCAGTTCCTCCACATCTGACAGTCGCACGGTTCATGAGCTTCGCCAAGGCACTCCCTGCAGACAGGGAGGGTGAGACACAGTCAGATGCAGTAAAACACAATGATTTTAATTAAAACAAAATTAGCAACTTAGCATTACAACTCCTTATTTATGGTTTGAAAGAGAAGCAAAAAGATCAGAGTAAGACAAAGGTTTGATCATAAATATTTTCCTCTGATGGCACAAACTTGAACAAGAGAGATTAAACAAATGATGTTTGATCTGCTATATGGCGTATTGGTAACAATGTCGATAAAATGTGTGTATTCCTGACTTTGAGATACATAGGATTGTGTGTGCGTATACAGCTAATAATTCATGAAGTGTACCAGCAGAAGAGGTGACCCTTGCCACAGTCGACAGCCGGAGAGGGCAGCAGGGGGAAACTCTGAGGGTCAGTGTCCCCGGGACCTGGTCGGGTGAGCCGCACCGCCCGTTCACAACGGGCTGCAGGACACCAGCGGATGGCGGGATTATTCTCCACAAATGCCTGCAATAGAGGGGAAAAGAGAGATGGAAGAGAATGATAGATGATAGAGAAAACCCATCCACCCTAAATTACAAATTTTTTGTTCTTGGTTTCTTGGTTTGGTTTTTTATTTTGCCACTAAAAGAGGCCATCACTAACCCTCACCCTTCTCAAAATAATTTAATGGCTTAGATGCTTTTTGTAGACCTCCATTACATACACCAATTTCATCCTGTATTGCTAAATGTTAATGTCGCGCTCGGCTTTGCGCATGCGCAATGCATTTGTAGCGTGTGCATGCGGAGTGGTGGGTCTCCTCTCTGCTGCGCGGCGCTTCTGTGGCACTGACTGACAGAGAGTACTTTGGGACAGGGGAGGGGCTCACGGCAGAACCTGCTGCTTGTTGAGGTCAGTAACAGTAAAGTCTCCAAAACACCAGAAAAACTCACTACATTTGTCACTAGTCGCTTTTGACAAAAAAAGTAGCTGAGAGGGTTTAAAAAAGATGCCAGATTTAGCGAGAAAATCCCCAAGTTGGCAACACTGCTTGTCTGTCCACTTCCTCTACTGCATCACTCACCACTTCAGGAAACACTGCAGCACCGCGAGGTAGCGGCGATACCTTGCAATTTTTTGTTTTTTAAAATCGATATTAAGACATAGGAAATCAATATTATATCTGAAGAAACTTATTGCGATATGTTGCCATATCAATATTCTTTCCGCTCCGACAAGACACACACCATTAACTACTAATAGAAGAAAAACAACCAGTTTAATGAGAATACATATCTGTGGGAGCAAATGGTGTGTTTTGTACCTTGATGTCAAACTGTAGGTACCGCTGGTCCATCTCTCTGGAAACCACACTCTCTATCACATGTACTGGCACCAACTGGTAGCACTCGTAGGCCGGGCAGAAGATGTTGTGTGCGTCACCTTCCTGAATCTTTACATTGAGGAACCTGTGAGACACGCAATCATGCACACAGGAAAGTTGACAGATGAATGTTTAAACACACCAAAGCATGCAGAAACATTTACACACACACACACACACAAAAACAGGTCCCTACCCTTCCCAGCATGCTCTGCAGAATTCGTGTCCACAAGACATGTCAACTGGATCCTCAAACACTGAGATAGAGCAGAGGCAGATTCCACACTGCAGAGAGACAGGAGGTAAAGACACCACATTCAGATGTTGTTTCACAGTTATTCATACAGCATACCTAACAAATCACTCCATCCATTAAATTAAGAGATTTTTTTTGGTGTTTGTCTTCATAATCAGGACGCAGGGAAAAGAAAAGCAAGATCTTAGCTTAGATCACTGTATTCAATTTTATTATCACTATCATTTTGTGATATGATGTCTTCTAATGATATTATACCTATTTTAGTAATCCTGTAAGTAAGTTCAAGGAGCCACTGATGGTCTGAACAAACGACAAGTCAAACATCAGCCAGGGCTTACAAGCAGACAAGCACCGTATGTGTGATTACATTTGCGCCACAGGCAACAATGGACAAGAGGCAGAAAGTGAAAGATGGCAGATGACCTCCTTTTTCTCTGGTAAGATTAGACATTAACCTGCTGTAGTCAAACAAGGCAAGGTCATTGTAGTTTGTGATGTAATGGCTCTAATATAAATACAGGTTGAGGCAGGACCTGGGACCTAAAAGGTTTTACAGACTTAAATTCAAGGGGACACTAAAACCTGTTTACTACATACAACTCCCACAGGAAATATCTCTGTGAGTCAGTAATCCTGTCACCACCACATAACCAGTAATCCCTCATTAATCAATTAAATCCTTCCATTCACAAACAGATTTGCTGAATCTTTGAGAGTTAATGATGAGAAAAACCTCTCATCGCCGTCTCACCGTAGATAGGCCCTCCTCTCCAGGCGTGAGGCAGCTGTCCGTCGGGGAGGTGAGGGTGAGTGTGAGGGGCGAGCGTGGGGTCCTGGGGGTGCGAGGCGAGGGCAGGGTGTCCCAGGCGTTGTATCCGCTGGGTGGTGGGGTGGGCATGGCCACACCTGAGCGCTGGCAGCAGCCCTCAGCATCAGACATCCAGGCTTCCAGAAGCTTTTCTCTGTCCCAGTCTGACAGAGAGAGGTCACACACACAAGTTTAGAGGTAGGGTATATGGTCGCAGTATTTTCTCTGGATACTGGAACCACAAGAACTGTACTGTACTGTGAAGGTCTCATAAATGTCGGCTTTCTCTGACGGACTAATACGCACCATGCGCCCGGAGCAGGGCCTCTGCAGTGAAGAGGGGAGCTTGTAGCATGTCTGCCGTCTCTACGATCAGCATGTCCTTCAGCCTGCGCAGGTCCTGAAGCTTCAGTCCCTCATAAGGCTGAAAAAAACAGAGCAGGAGAAATGTTAAGAAGATTCAGAGAGAAATAATGAAGAGGAGGGAGAGAAGTGAAAGAGAGAGCTGAAGTAATGGGGAGAAAGGGAAGGTGATGGCATGATATGTCAAAAACAGAAAGAGAAAGAAGAGGAAGTTGTACAACAAAAACAAGAAAAGTATAAGATCGAGATATGTTTGAGGAAGTGAGGAAGACAGTGCAGGAAAAATGAAAGGGACTTGAAAAGGGATGTGGGGCAGCAGGGTTGGGGGTTGGTTGCTGGTGGGAAAGAGAGATTATGTATTAGCATAGATTTGGCTGGAGGAAGGAAGATCAAACTGCTATCAGTTGGCAGCAGCCGTGACTAGAAGACTGTGCTGGTGCCCCCTGTTTAACTTGGACCCTGAGATGAAGTGTGGAAATGTGTGTGCTGTTACTATGCTTGTAAAACCCATCTTAAGTTGAGACCTATGAAGAGAGAATTGTGTCAGAAAAAGAAGATATTTTGGTGACATTTGCAGGTGATCGCTAAGGTTTCTGTTATAGGTGCTCTGGAGTAGTTCAGTGCAAATGATTGGATTGATTTGTTCACAAATTCCAGATTTAAAGCTTTGACTAGCAACTTTTTGGGTTAATGTATTGGTCAACATTTCTTGATAAAAATACATTCCACATTGATGAACATGAATGAGCAAGATACTCCAGAACACCTTAAAAATATTGATCACAAGATTGGCCTCCAGTTTGTTTTAATGTACACAGATTTGCAACAGTGTCCTTAGTCCTGACCGCTGTATGCTAAAACCCTGCATCCTTGTAGGGAGTTAACCAGCCTGAATGAGTCAGGCCTTGTGTCCAAATCTCTCATTACTCTCAATACAGTCCACTATACAATGAGTTCACCATTTTATAGTCTGTGTTGCTACACAATGATAATTATTGTAGCTTATATAGCAGACCTAAAGTATCCCATAATGCAGCACATCACAACAACTTTCTATTTACCACTTTGGGAACATACATTCAATGAAATGTATTTATCAAAAAAAACTGTGTTTATGATGGATAGTTGACATTGATCTAGATTGTTTGAGCTGTGCGACATCTGTGGCATAATGGTACAGAGAAAATGTAGTAGCATACAAAAAACGTTTTTTTCATTTTGCCACTGAGCTCACTGTATAGTCCTCTACATAGAACTTCCTAGATGGTGAATAGGGGACAGTGAATAATTTCGGACACAGCCCATGTGTCTTTGAGAAATCCTACCATCTGCCTTCACATGATTTGTCCTTCTGCTGCATGCAAGTGTGTTTAAGTAAAAGCAGTCTTTAACTGTGATGATGGTGCGTATGTATCAAATTTCCCTTTGTACACAGAGGCCGGGGGGGCACACATACCTTCATGATTATTTTGATAACCTGCATGACCTTGGAAGGGTAAACTTACATAAAGTTCTTGGCTTTTTCCACACTAAACTGTCACCTGCACCTGACAAAGTTTTTAGTTGAGCCTATTTAACTTTATGAGAGTGGAACATTAACACCAACACAACAACAATAAAATGTCATGGACGGCAAGATAAAGTCCATTGTGATCCTTTTGACAAAGTGAGTCAACAAATCAGCATGATATCATAAATTATACAATATCCTATAATAATTATCACATAAATCATGTGTCAAACACCAAAAAAACAAACAATTACATATTTACAAGACAAAACTCAGGACTCTATGTGATGACACACAGATCTGAAATGTTTCAAAGTTGCAACTCTGCCTTACTAAGATCTCTGACCTTAAAAAGTACAAAAATAACGCATGAATTTTAAAAGTTCAGCCAGCAGGAAACCCCAGATCTTGTAACTCTCACCTCCTTGTATTGCAGCAGGTTGGTTTCACCATGTGCGTCTGTGTTTGACTGCTGAGCTGAAGAGGAGGAGAAAACCATCTGTGACTCCAGGCTGAGGGCCAGCTCGGTGTGGTGATGCCGCTCGGCGTGGTCACATGGCGTCAACTTATCCTCATCCTCCACAAAAAGGTCTGCCTCGCTCTGGATTAGCAGCTAGAGGGAGGGATGATGGGGGAGAAGAGAGAGAACAAAAGGAAGGGGAGATGAAAAAAATGTATAATGGAGAAGAAATTGCAACATAAGACACCAAGGGAAGCGCACGGCGACAGCAAGTGGAGCACACAATGAGAAAACAAAGATGTGATGGTAGAAAACAGAAAAGAAATACAAGAAAGGGAAGCCGACAGTGAGATGCAAAGGTAGAAAGAGGGGGGAAGAAAAGAAGAGGAAAGGCAAAAAGAGTAAGAGAGAAAATACAGTTTATGAAGGAGTTGAACGAAAACGGAAAGAAGAGAGGTAATATACAGGTGAAGAGAAATGTGTTCAAACTTAAACATATAATATCTGGGTTATTTTTCCCCGGGCTGCCCATGTCGGAGCTGAACTCAATTTTCTTTCAATTCAGGAAGTGAATTTTCATCCTAATTCGAAATCTTGAAAAACAAGGGCGCTGCTCAGATCCGACAGTAATGAAACACAAAGCAGATGCTCCCTGTGCAAGGACTGGCATAATACCGTCTACAGATTTCACTGCCTCTAACATCTTGGCCAAATCCAATCACACAGAGCACACACAGATCTTCTATACAGGAAAATGGAAGCTCATCCTTATGGGAGACTGGTGGTCCACACACACACACACAAACCTCCACGCAGCTCTTCATGCCCGCAGCGGCAGCATAGTGCAGACAGGTGCTGTGGTGATTGTCGGTGGCGTTGACATTGGCCTTCTCATACTGGCCTCCCTCCAGCCTGGCCCCGGTCCAGCTCAGGATCATCTGGTGCAGGGGAAGCCCACAAAACACAGACACAACAATATTTGCATGTCAACACGCTTTTTTTTTCAATGCATAACTGAACTATTCTTCGCCCGCCGCCTTCGCACCTGCAGGCAGTCCGCTCGCCGCTGCTCGTCCCTCTGGGGTCGGGCCAGTCGCGGTGACAGAGCTCCTTCTGACAGCAGCAGGATCTGAGGGCCTTGGCAGAGCACGTGGAGGCACGTCTCGTTGTGCACGTTGCGCTTGTTGGGGTTCCCCTCTTTACTGAACAGGAAGGACCTGAAGGATGCAGACCGCCAAGAAGGGATTAAACAAATACAAGATGAGGAGGGCATAAGGAGTGAGGTGGAGAGAGAAGAAAAGCACTGACAGTTACAAGGGGGTGAAAGGGAAGGTGGGAGAGGTGAGACAGCCGTATGAAGAGAGAAACAGACAGATGTGGAGGGAGGAGTGAAGATGACAGGAGGATAAAGTATGGTGGTGAAATGGATCACAAGATGAGAGGTGGTGGGTAAGAGGAGCAGCAGAAAGACGGAGGAGAAGAACGATGACGGACTATTGACTATTTCTGTTTAACATCTCTGAGATAATGGACATGCTGGCTGGCGGGTGCGCACACACACACACAGACAGACAGACACACACACACACACACATATAGTGATGGATGTGCCAGTTGCACTCGGAGTCAGGCTGTGGTTGCAGTTCTGTTTAGTAAATAGTTTTTCTCTGCTCTTTGTCTGTCACAACCTCCATTTGCAGATTAGCTTTCCATTCTTTCATTTGGCCTCACCGTCTCTCGGCTTTCCTCTTCAAATTTCTTTAACCTTCATTTTGAAAACGTCTATTTACATCTATTTTACTTAACTTTTTCCCCTCTTCCAACAAAATCCTGTTTTTCTGTATTTCTGTCCCTTCAACATCCTCCCCTACATTACCCTATGGCAGCTGCAAGTTAAACAGTCGAGAAAAAGAAGCCCCATTTCTTTTTCATCAGTGGTATGACATGAATAGTGGTGCATTTGAAAAGACCTTCTCACTAATGCAAATTCAACAAAAAAAGAAGAAAATAATAGGATGTCATTGGATTTCCACTGGATGAATACACACAAACCTCTCCCTCTCTGCTCCCTCTACAATTTGGACACAGCGGCAGCAGCAGCCGCTATTGAATTAGTGTTTGAATGTTTCCTCATTGTGCAGCTTTTTTTTCCCACTGCCTGCTCTTCCACTTTTGACCTTCTTATCCTGTCAGCCACGAGCCCCTGCAGCCTCCCCTAATGACAGCGCACTGCCATTTCAACCACACAGCAATAATCACTAATTATTCCCTTTTCAACTACAACCCATCATCCAACCCCAACCCACCACCTCTGAACACACACACACACACACACACACACACACACACACACACACACACACACAAAGCCCCATCTTCAGGATGGATGGCCCTAATATCAGTCTAGAAACAACAGGCCAGGAGACGTCACGTTATCCCTGCGCTTGCCGAGCCACCAAACCCCTCAGAAGCTCGTGAAATAATCTGATGATGAGGAGAGTTAAAACATTGTAATTCACACTGAAATCATAAGTTGGATTAGCTGGTGTGTGTTCAAAAAGGAACCCGATTTCTCACACAAAAGATAAAAAAGGAAGTCACAGTGTGTGTTAACAAATAAAACCACTTTGTGTCTTGGCCCTTCTCAAACAACAGGAAATTGATTGTTTACAATGAGTAACCAAGCTACAGTTGGTATTTACATATTTCTAAGACTGCGTTCCGGTTGTTGTGGAGGAAGGGTTACACTTCCTGAACTACACCCATTTTTTTCCAGTAATAGGCCCACTTGCGTTTTCCCAGTTTGCACATCTCATGGGATTACCAGCCAACCCGACCCACGGAGACAACCAGGAGGAGAATGAGCGGGTAAACATGGCACACATACAGATACATGTTAAAAATAATCTGACAAAAAAAAAACAAAAAACAGACTCCGCCATCTCCCAGCCCACGCTTGTCCTTTATTTTGTCTGAGATTTCCTCGGTCGTCTATCTGCTCGCCTCGGTCCAATCGAGCTGCTGGAACAAAGAAGCATTTCCTCTGATACTTATCAGGAGCAGAGCACTGCGTTCAGCACGCCTCTCTGGCCCATTATAGGTTAGTAGGAAGGGACACAAATAGCACACCAATTGATTCACTGCGTTATATTCACAGACTCAAACACATTAAGCAGTTGTGAAGTCGCACTTTGCTACCCCCCCCAAAATCGCCCCTCAAAACACACGTGTGCACACATGCAGATGCACAGATAATTGACTGGCTTTTTCAAACTGCTTCCTGCGACCCCCCCCCCTCTTTGTAATCATGGAAAGAAAGGGCAAGAGAGGGGAAGAGTGCAAGAGAAAGAGGAGGAGGAGGTGAGGACGGCTATTGAGTCACTGAGTCAGCTGTCTCGGTCATGGCCAGCAGTCTGATTATCCCTGCAGGGGGTAAAAAGACTCACTGGTGTCTTGCTCTCTGTATGATGTTTTGTTTGACCCCTTTCTTTTAGGTTAGACGCAGTGACTCTCCTTCATTGTCTCTCTGAAGACAT
Source organism: Terapon puta (assembly GCA_028564955.1). Lineage (NCBI taxonomy): Eukaryota > Metazoa > Chordata > Actinopteri > Centrarchiformes > Terapontidae > Terapon > Terapon puta. Next base: position 10,687,452 of record JAOXYL010000048.1, read on the forward strand.
TATGCTAATGAGGGCGTGCTGGTGTATGAGTGTGTGTCTGTGTGTGCGCACCTGTTAAGTAGTACACACACAGTGAAACTCAAATCTGTCCCACTTTGAGATGAAATCATTATTTTCTGAGCTCTGTCAGGACCACAGAAAACTGAGGAGTTCTCATGCTGAGTGGACCGAGTGTTGTGTGTAACATCGGTCGAGTGCCCCTTCCATGTTTTTGTTGAGACTCTCACAGTTGCTCATTCAAATAATTGCCCCTGTTTGAGGCAAGAGTTTGCGGTTTTGTGAATCGCTGTTGGTGTGGATGTAATTGCGTCTGATCGCCAGTGTTCCTCGCGGCTAATGCACTGTGGCATATGTCAACATGACTTTGGAGACTTTTCACTGGTATTATCATTATTGTACGTGACTGGCCTCTTTGGGCTTCTGGACAAGCAGTCGTCTTGCCTTAAGAACACAATAGTTGATTCGCAGAAATCTCTTACAGCTGATTCTGATAACAGTCATTCAGTTCAACATGACTCACTTGCATTTTGCAAATGGATAACAATCAACATCTCTGTCAACCAAACCAAAATATTTACCTTAGCAGACGTGTCATGGCATGCCGGCAGACATAGTGCAGGGGCGTGTTGTGCTGGTACTGCTCTCCATACGATGCGTTCGGGTCCAGGCCGTCCCTGAACTGAGGGTTCCCTTCGTACAGCTGCCAGGCCAGGGCCTCGTCTCCACCCACCAGGGCCTTGCGAAACTTGGTGGCTGTGTTGCCCATGGCTTCAAGCTTACAAAGGGCCGCCTAAAGGGAGCTGTGGCAGATGCCCGTCTGCCTGCCTCCTATCCCTCCCTCCTCGCCCTCCTCCTTCTCCTCCTCCTCCTCTTCCTCCTCCCCCGTTCACCACAGGTCACCACTTAGAGCAACATGGTTCAGTGTTTTCCTGCCCTGTAAGTAAAAGGGAGAGAGAGAGGAGAAGATTGATTGGAGGAAAAAGCGACGCGAGAAGAGGAAAGAATTAGAATGAGTGGAGAGAAGGGAAAAAAAAGGCTGGTGAAGGTAGGGGAAAAAAAGAGAGAAAAATACCAAGACAGAAAGTGAAGAAGAAGGAAGACAGATGGAAAGGGAGAGACAGAGAGAGCGGCACCATCAATCAGTCCATCCATTGATCAGCTGATGTGCTGCAGGGAGGATGTTATCTTACCGGAAATAGAGGGAGGAAAACAGAGGGACAGAAGAAAGAAGCTTGAAAGATAATTATAAAGAGGGCACGCGAGAGAGGAAGGTTAATGATATCCAAGGCATCGATTTGCTAGTCAGTTGATGACAGGCACGGTCAATATTACCACAGCTGGCCACCAGCAGTCCGGTTAGCATTTGTGGGGACATTTGCATATTTCAGGCCGTTTACATGCTTGTCTGCTACTGGAGATATGAGAGTCTGAGTGCGTTAAACCATGCAGCACTAATACGCAGGGCCAGAAAACAGGTTTTACTTTGCCTCTCAGGCGCTAAACCAAAGAATCAAAGGAATCACAGCCATGGCTGCTAAAGCTGCGGTTTCTCTCCCAGAAACAGCTTATAAACCCCCTGTGGATCCACAAGTTGAGCCTGATCGTTTCCATTATCCTCCCATCAATTTTAAGTTTACCAGATTGACAAGCATTTTTTTAATATCACAAGAAATAATGGAAAAAAAGCACTTGCAGCACAAGAGTAATAACAGCATGTTGGAAAGGAACAGATATGGGAAACAAACACACTCGGTCCTGTCACATATTGCACATAATCACTATGTTTATCAATGCGTTCTGCTTCATTTCCTTCCTCGTCTTCCACATCTCTCCCTCCTTTCTCTCTCTCACACACACACAGGCACTTTGTCCTGTCTTTAACACACAACATTTCATCCTATAATGAGCGGAGTCTGCATGTGAGCGCATGTGTGCTGTGTGCGCACTGGGCGTTTGAGGGTATCATTACAGTCTTCATTCTATGGCCATCTGTCTGGCCCTCACAAAGAGCCTCTTTTAGGCCCGGCTACAGTTGGCCCGCTGGCTGCCCGGGCCCTGGAACATTTGAATAACGTGGCTGACTGCCTCCCCTCTCCTGCCCTCCCCGTTTCTGTGTGCTGACAGACAGGGACGCAGACAGGGAAAAACACACACTGACAGACGGAGGCATACAGGCCGCACAGAAGCTGCTGCCACTGGCGGATAATGGCCAACATCTCGCAAGTTCTGCTCCTGTGATGCACGCAGCAGACCGGACCAAGTGTGTTATATCTGGAGGGGTGTTGATGGGGGGGTGGAGGGGGTTTACTATAGTTAATAGGTCAGTCTGTCTGCTTGGCTCTCTGTTTTGTGCACACTGGTTTACTTCCAGTTCACTTCACTCCTCTGTGTATATCCGCCGGTTCCTCTCCGTCTCTCATACTAAATAAGGACAGGAAGTCGGGACATGGAGGAACTTTGGAATTCCAGGGATCCCAAGTCCTGCTATTTGCACTTGGCAGTGAGAGCGCAATTATCCACTATTACGAAAGCGCTCGGAGACTACACGTCATTTAGTGGTCGGGTGGAGTGAGTCTGAGCTTCACTTCTCGTTGACCCCGAAACTCATTCCATTTGCCTGAAATCCAGTCTGGATTTAAAGACTTTATGAATCATGTTTTAAATGAATGACTTTGACTTACACCCCTGGAACTCACAGAGCAGGTCTCCAGTGCATATGGTACTCCCTGTCTTAGGCAATGTGATAATCTAGACTTAATGACTCATGAGCACAAGAATCTCAAACACATGAATCTTGTCTGATGATTCCCGCTGACAGGAAGTCATGAACTCTTCTCGAAAACCACAAACTGAAACTGTTTACTTATAGATACAAGATCTGGGAAAAATGTAGAAAAATGTCAGTAGTGTCAGTCAGTTATGCCAGATAAACGGAGGGCTGCAAACTGAACATTACTGTTCCCCAAAGCTCAGGTGACATCCACAAAGGTCTTGTTTTGTCCCCAACCTAAAGATATTCAGGTTACACAGAGGACTAAAGATACCAGAGAGTCTCCACATTTGAGAGGCCACAATCGGACCATTCGGACACTTTTTCTTTTAAAAAAAGAGACAATTTAAGGTTAGGTTACAGAAGACTCGATTAATGACTAATCACTGTAGCTGCAGATAAATGATTGCAATCATTAGCTGCAGTCCCTCCAGGAATGTGACTGTCATATCAGTGCATTAATATCACACTGACAAGCTTTTCCCCTCCATGGTACGTGTTAACAGTCCAGCTATGACTGATCACAGACTTTACCAACAACAGCTTGGTGTTTTCCAACCTGACGGCACCTCCAAAGCCAAATGAGCTCTGCCACTATCACAACTACATGTGTTTAAAACAGAAAACACCCACTGCGGGGCCATTACTGCTGTCAAAACTTGCTGCCAGCTGATACGCGCCGACTCCCACAGCCCTCAGTGAAGCAGGGGTGCAAAGTCGGGGCTGTCAGAGGAGACCTAAAACTTGCAGGAGGGAACCAAAGTGCGGCACAACGAGAGTTACTCCGACGGCACTTTTTTACCAAAATTAGCTAGGCCACCGTGGATGAGCTAAATATCCAGGTCAGACCTCGTGTGGCTGCCCCTGAAGAAGTGTGTCAGCATTAAATGGAGCACAAAACAAAACAGCAGCACACTCTCTCTCTCTCTCTCTCTCTCTCTCTCT
>JAOXYL010000048.1:10696248-10709430 GCA_028564955.1 Terapon puta
CTTCTATTCTTTTTATCCTTTATTTTACTTTTTTGCCTTGGCACACATTAAATCATTTATCCATTTCATATTTTCGCCAATAAACAGTTTTCATCATGACATATATGTAATATCATATTATAATATATATATATAATCGAAATATTTTATTGATTAATGTAGTTTTTATGTACAATAACATCACTGTCAGTGTGAGGCAGGTGGCATCAGAGTTCAGCAAACACAGTCATGTCAGCTCCAGTCCAGTCCAGCAGGAGGCAGTATAGGGCAGCTGGTTGGTGATGTTGAAGTCATTTCAGTGTGCATTTTGGTTTCAAGTATTTTAAGGAATTCTGGGATTTCCCACAATCCACTTTCCTTTTCTCAGAACTGGTAGAATTGCGTCAGCTGTTCACCATATTACAATAATTGAATATACTTTAGATATGCGAGTACAGGAAGCTGGAGAGTTATTCGTTTTATCAGAATGACCCATCTGCTGAACTGTACTGACTTTACAGATTAAGTTTGCACCCTTATGGATGATGTAACGCTAAAAAATGATGAATGTTAAATTCTCCCTGTAGCCCACAGTAGCAAAAATATCTGAATTCTTTGTAGGTTAAAATACTGCCATTAATAATAAAACAACTGCAGTTACCCAACTGAAAAGAAAGAGAATACCATCAGGTTAAGGTTTCTCCAGTTCCACTTACATGGACTACATATACAGGGTCATGTGCAGGGGGTTAGAAATACTGAGCTTGCTAGGGGGATTGGATGCATGCCATGTCTAAATATGTGCATTTAAAGGTACTTGAAGACCAAAAATGGGACAACAACAGGTATAAATCCACGTCACTGGGATCAAGCATTAGAATTAGTTAAATGTTGCAATGAATGATCCACACTTTATACAGAGGAGACTAAAATATATGAAATACATTATGTTGCCAACGACACTACTCGAGTAAAGGGAAATTCTAGTCTCCTCTTTGCTCCTCTCTGTATGTCTTTCTGTGTGTTAATTTCCATCTCAAACTTTTTCATCTAAACGTGGTGAAAAGTTCAGATAGCAGCTGTATTACAAACAGGCGCCTCAAACTGACTTGTCGCTGCTCTCTCAGCCTGTCCGGTCTGGTGATAGATACCCATCAGTCCTGTTTATTCTCTGGTCTTTCAGCCCCCATGTCACGTTCATGGAAAACTAATCCCTGACAGTTATTGGTACAAACACTAAACTATGTCACCTTTCTACTCTGAGAAAGGGTTAAAGTGTTCTTGATTTCCTGCCGTGCCTCTGGAGTGCTTCACACACCTAAAACCTGTTTCAGGACTTTGTTAATTCTTTAAAAAGCATGTGTGGTTTCGGCCTAAGCCACATTACTGACATATAAACTTTCAGTGAGAGCCAAGAGCTCACTGATCAAGCTGTCCTGCCTGGTGACATTTAAAAATGAAGCTCTGTAATGAGTGGCAACCTGCTGGTGCTAAAATGATGCTCAGCTAAGAATAAGTGGGGTTACTTTTTATTAAGTGTTGTCACAATGTCTACATATTTGACATGTTTGAAATATTTATATTGCAGTATCAAAGTTATTAGTAATGATTAGTAGTCGTAAAGATAGTAGCAATAATTCATGCCAGTTTTGGAGGCTGATGGTGTCAAGATGGTTTGTTAAGCAATAATAATGATAAGTATTTGTATCCTGTCTGAATAGCTATGCATTTTGTTTTCTAAATAATCATTACCATCATTTCATGTCAGTGGAAAAATAGCATGAGAGTGCCAACACCTGTCTCAGGTATGTAGTGACGCCGTAGGTTGTCTCTTTCTCTCTCACACACAGTTAGAGACAATAAATGAAAAAGCTTGCAAACACTGTCGGGACTTTCCTGTTTCCTTTTCGTCGTGGTTGTTTACACTTCATGATGACGCCCCACCTTGTACTAAAAACTGATTATAATCCTTGTGAGAGACACCTGACAAGGCCCTGTGCTGTGTTCAAAGCATGAAAACACACACGTTTGATAACACACACATGCAGGTTTGTCCGGCTCATAAGACAAATCTCATTTAGAAGTACTTGACAGTGATTAGTCAGGTGTTATCTGTTGTAACAACATAATGACAATTGTGTAATCTGGTTTCCTGGCTACACACACACATCCCAACACTTTGAGAAGCACGTCTTACTCTCTTGTTTGCTAAAAGGTCAATTATTTTGCAGGATCTTGTTCTGTGGAAAAAAGACCTGCACATGATGCAAACTGAAGAAACATAATCATTATATGGTGGGTGGTAATGGGAATGTAGTGTTGTCTCGTTGGCATGAGAGTCCACCCATACACACACACACACACACACACACACACACACACAGCAACCCATAAACTGTATAGTGTTGAAGTGTACATGTGTGCGCACCTTTCCTCCCGGCACAGTGGTGTAAAGATGACCTCAAAGCCCCAGGCTCCAGAGAGTCACCTTATACTCAGGTGTGACATTACAGCGTGAGAAAAGCATGCTGGGAAAGCACACAGGGCCGCGGAGATGCAGGCTCCAGACAGAGAAAGAAAGAGAGACGAGACAAGAGCAGACTCACAGAAGAACCTCTTTGTGTGACCTTTCGACAGGACTGAATTAAATTCCTGTTGATCCAAGTAAATGGTGATTCAGTCTGCTCTGATGCAACAGCTACATTAGTTGTTGACTGGAAGGAAAAAGAAAAAAACAAATCTGACGCTGAAGCTACAGAATTATTTTGCTCTTGTTGTATACACACACAAAATGTCCAGTTTATTAGGAAAACAAAGCTGCTATACATCCCTGTAATAAATTATATCTTCTCAAAGGTAATAAAGTTCTGTTTATTCAACATCATGGTTATGTATGCAGTGTATTATATACATTTTATAAACTTTGTGGTTATAACAGATGGCGGTGGATTAGTTTTAGCTCGGTCTACATGTCTAATATTATGACAATATAAACAACATTTGACTTTCTGCAGTCAACAAAACAAGCTCACCACAAGTTTTATTAGTCACTGCTCTGGAACTTTCAATCATGTCACGTAGTCTTCATAGAATTATGGTGGATGTCCAGTTCAAGACCTGTTTCTGATGCACCGTGGAGTGAGACTCAAAAAACAGGAACAACTTGTGGTGAGAATGTATGTCAACAACATTTTACCTTGGTCCAGTATTATGTTATATTACTACAAGTTTTAATTCCATACAAATTGATTACTTTAAAAATGATAAATTAACACAATAAAAGGAATAATTTTCACTTTTTAGAGCATACACTTACCTGCTTTCCTAAGAAGTGTTAGATAAGAAAAGTTCAAGAAGCCAGGTTAGCTCAGAAAGAAAGGAGGAAAGTGCTCATCTCACTCTGCAAAGGAAACATCCATGTACATTTAAATGAACCCACCATATCCAGTTTATTTAAATGAGGTATTGCAGGTGGTGATGTGCCAGAATATTTCTTGCTATGACTTTCTGAACTCACTTCTAGTTTCTTGTCAACCTCACAGTAACCACACCTTTTATTTAATCAAACAAATGAAATATGCTAATTGATGATCTGTAGAGGTCACACTATGCCTCAAAAATAGACTGCTACATTGCAGGTCATGATTTATTATATCACTACATACAAATACATCATTTGAGAGGAAACCTGAATACATGAGTGGAGAGAAGTAATTAATGCAGATGCAACCAATTATTTCATGAGTATGATATTGAACAAAATCATAAAGTATGTTATGGCTCTTCGTGGTCACCAGCTCTGAATTGAACTTATAAAATATCTCCAGCACCATCAACAAAATATAGTCACTTCTAGAGATGGTTTAAACACACACACTTCCTATAGAACTTGTACAGACTTGTACTCTCCAGGAGCACATATATACTCAAATGTATACATATATATTTGCTCTCCATTTTTAAACTGCGCTGTAAACTTTGAATAGTCAATAAAGCTTGCTTTAATAGTCGTAGATAACTCTGCCTGCTGGTGCCCGGACTGTGCCTGAACCTGTATACCTGTTCAGTGGTTGCCAGGTGACTCAGAGAGGGAGGAGTACGGGAAGAGAGGGGCTGAGCAAGAGAGAGAGGGGGGGGGGGAGGAAGGGAGAGGGAGGGAGGAGCTTGGGTGTGGTAAGATGCCTTGAGCACATTCCTCGAAGCAGCCGCACCCTGCGTTTTAGCGTCTGTATACCTGCTAGTGTTTGTTATCAGAGACTGCTCATGTAAGCACACTTTCTCTCTTGGCACTCATCCTTCTTCCACTGGATATCACACACACGCGCGTACGCTCTCTCACACACATTCCCTCTTTTACTCATTGTTGCATACATTCACAGTCCACATGTTGCACTCACAGCTGTATGCAAATGCTCAGCAACTTGTCCTGCTGAGAGTTGCACATTTGCATGAACTGGAAAAGACTGAACGATCAGAGTGACAGTTCAGAAAACATGGCTCCCACAGTGCGAGTGTGCAACAGCCTCCTGGGCGCTCAGGCAGACGTTCAAACAGGAGGCACACCCATAGGAGCAGGAGTGAACACACAATCGTGTGTTGCTATCAGAAGGCAATGAAACAAGGTGTGTTCTGTCTGATAGACACGTCTCAGGACAAAGGACGGCCCATATAAAATGGCCACACACACCACAGTGCATACTTTTACCTGTTTTACGCCTTGTTTTAATGTCACGGTTGCAGCTGTAGTTGAGAGACACACCGAGGGATTAAGGATCAAAAAGAGAGGTGGTGAAGTGTAAATAAAAGACAGAGAGAAACAGATGAAAGACTGAGAGTGAAGTAAGAAGCTGAACATTAATTAAAATATTTACGAATCACCTATTGGTCAAAAGTGTGAGAATAGTCTGCTAAATCCAGTGTTGTCTACAAGTGGTGGTTTGTACATGTGTACATGTGGACATCCAAGACTAACAGTGTCACTGGATCTGAGTGTGGTTACTTGACCTGTGCTGTGCCTATATGGCCTTCAGAAAAACAAGCTTCCCATGTCCAGCCCATATTACACAAGGAGGTGCAGCCTGCAGCAGGAGGTTTTACTGAGGTTTCACATCAAAAAGGGAACTGCTAAAGGCTGCTGATTCAGTGTTTTGACGTGGCGAGGAACAACAGGTGACTCATTTACAGTGTTTCTGTGGTCTCCAAAGAGACAGGATCAAGTTTGTGTGACTTTGGATTAAAAAAAAGAAATGAAAAGAAAAGAACAGAAAGAAAGCAAAGCGAGAGTGGACCCACTAAAGTCTGCCTACCATCCCAACCGATCAACAGAGGAAAAGAGCGAGCGATGTGAAACACTGTTCATCACCACAGCTTCCCCCAAACACTTCTTCAATTTATTTTTTTTGCACAAGTGAAGGAGCTAACGGACATTAATTCCACATATAATGATAGCCTCAATGACAATATATGAAAAAAATTAACTTGAACTTAAACGTTCACCAGTGGTTACACTTCTGCAGCAGGAAAAAGTAGCGTATTGAACTGAGAAATGTCAATGAATTAAACTTTTCATTTGTATTATAACTGAATTTCTTTTCTCTGGACTGACGTGGTGCAGCTTTAAATCCATCAGCTCACCCATATGGATGAAATGATGAAATGGTGTTTCTGTGCAGCCAGTGGTGCACAGTTTAATATTTCAGCCGCAGAAAAGCAGGCCAATCAACATAAACAGCAAAATAGACCCAAAAAAGGGTGCAAAAGCTAAATGAAAAGTCAATGCAAGAAGGGTGAGATCACCTCTCATATATTTGAAGGGATATTTCTTTTTATTGGCACATACCAAAAAGTCCAAAATGTAAAAGTTTGGAGAAACCTCAGCTCCGCCGAGCAGCAATTAGCAGTGCTGACATGAAGGCCAGCACTTTTGAAACATGCCACTGGGAGTGAGCTTCCAATGGTCTTCTGTTCCCAGGGACCCGGCGGGGCTTGGGAGGAGTCTCACCGGTGGGAGAGCCCTGCCTCCCGCCTCGCAGGAGTCTCCCCGCTCCTTCCTCATTCGCCGCGCCGCACCGTGCTCCGTGCTGTCGGCGGCGGCTCCGGAGCTCCTCAGCCCGCCGAGTGAAGCCCGAGTCCGGCTCGCCTGTCCCCCCCCCCTACCATTCCCCCTTAACTACCCCATCCGGAGGGTCGCTTTTGGGCGGAGTTGTTGCCCCGATCTGAGGAATGTGACGCGCCGACGGGAAGAAGGCTGATCGGGTGGGGAACGATCCCTGTCGGTACCGGGATAAAAGAGGAGAGAAGAAGAAGAAGAAGAAGAAGAAGTTTGGAGGTATGGAGGGCAAATATGGGGAAGAGCAACAACTACTGCACAGAGGACCTGCTCTGTTCAGCTGTGTCTTTTTAATGATCTTTATGTGTTAGATTATGCACCATCCTGCTCTATTTTAATTGCACCCTGCTTTATTCTAATGGCACCTAACCCTTTTTTAGGGTTAGTATTTGCAAGTTGTATCCTAGTTAATGTCTCTTTTCTATTTTATTCAGTTCATTTCTCCCTCAGTATGAGTGGACAGAAAAAGTGAAATGCTTGGATACTGGCCACCCCTTGATGTGTGTGTGTGTGTAGAGGATGAAGTCATCCAGGTAGCTGCTGTGCATTGCAAAACGTGAACAGTATTGTTTTTAGAGTCTGAACACACACACACACACACACACAGGCACAGGGATCCTCGCAGGCTCTGCTCTCTCCAGTCCTTTGAAGACATTCAGGAAGAAGACATGCATTTTTTTGCGTGTGTCTGTTGTGCTGGAGGGAGCTGCAAATAACACTTGAGAAAGGCAAGGACAGTTTTACGAGCACGTCTAATGCCCATGTTGCACAATGTGTGCATCGCAGGTTATGTCATTAGGCCTGCCTGAGATCCCTCTAATTTACAGATAGACGGCGAGACAGCACAGCGTCCTCACCTTTTAATCTCACAGCCTGGTCTGTAGAGCAAAGGAAGACACCCGCCGCCTCGTGCCCCCTCCTGCAGACTTTGCTCCACGAGGGTCTGGTTTCTTGCAGCCCCGGATTCGGGTCGACGTTGGTTTTTGCAGCTTTGACGTTGAGCAGCGTGTTGACTTGGCCTTCACGTTTTCTCTTCTTCTTGCAGACTTTTCCTCAATTCATTCAAAGTGAGTCACTGGATAGGAATAGTCCCACATGTGGTTATAATTTAAGAGGGAAAAAAGTTTGCGGTGCCAGCTTCTCTGTGGTCCGCCTGTGCTTCCCATTAGAGACTTCATCTTGTCACACAACAGCCACATGTCCGAGGCCGCATCCCGTTCATACCTTTGTTTGCATCGCGAGCGCCACAAGGGGTTATTGTAGTCTGCTTGTATAGGTGTTGTAATTCACATGTGAGCAGCGTTGTGCTTTTTTGTGGGACAGGGAGCAAAGTAGAAACATTTTATGCTTTTATTGTTGGCTTTTCCACTCGAGGTGACCGCAGACTTTAAGGCAGTTGAAACAGATGATGAGGACCTGTTTTTCAAGCGGCGCCACTCTGTTCAGCGCTGTTTGGAAAAAGCAGGATCCGTGTGTACATTGACCTGACCTTCAGCTGTCGTTTTTTTTTTTTTTTTTTTCGTGGTACAGAACAGCTGAGGTGTGATGATGTACGGAGAGACAAGACATGCTCTGTTTGCTCTTATCTCTCTGCTCGTGCTGTGTGTGTGTGTGTGCGCTAATCTGACGAATGTGGCATTGAAAGGCCCTGACAGGAGCGTCGGCAGATTACAGGCCCGGCCCTCCAAACCTGTTCTCAGGTATTGTTTTGTCACTCCATTCACACCGAATGATCGCGCAAAAAGAATCGACCCGAGTGGTATGCTGGATCAATCATGGTGTTTGTTTAGTGAGGCGTGTTCAGATACATGTGTGTGAGAGAGTTGGAGGCAGAGAGAAAACAGAAAGAAGGTAAAAGTTGTTTTTTTGGTTTGTCTCCTCAGGCTTGTTCGTCTGATTCACATGTCGAGGCAGATGAAACAAATGCTCTCCCTCCCTCAGCTCCAGAGTGTTGATGTTCCTGCAGGAATGCTGAGAATGAGCCATTTTACACGCTTAGTGAACAAACATTGGGCACATCTGAATATTGGGTTCATCGGCCTCGGTGGAGCCGCGGTCGGTTGCCGCCGGCCTACCCCGCGGTGGTTTAGAGTTTCAAACTGGCTTTGTTAATTGTGCATTAGGCTCGTCCCTGTGTAGGCAACAGACAGCTTTATGACAGAGGGAGGGACAAAGAAAGAGAGAGATGAGAGAAAAGAAAGAGAAAGATCTCCATTATCATGTGTCGCTATCCACAGTTTGATGCTCGCTGCAGTTGCTATAACTACAAACAAAGCAGCAGTATTTGTTTGAATATCCTTCTGGCGAGCCAGAAAAGCAGGTGCGGTGGACAGAGCCTATCGCGCTTCCTACATTGTGTTATTCTTCTCTCGCTCCATTCTGCAGTGACCCAGAGGTCAGCAGGGCGAATAGGAAACCCCTCCGGGCTCTGTTTAGAGCTTCTGTGCTCCTGAGTCACCCACTTGGCTCATATTCACCTCAGGGTCTGTTTGCACTGTTTTGCTGACTTCTGATGAGGTGGTTTTTAAGTCATCATCAACTCGATCAATAAATCAATCAATTTTTTTTAAAAAGTAGCAACACTGAACTTATTTAGTTGGTTCTCTTTGTTTAATGCGGTAAATCTCTATCTGTATTTTCACTATATTCATAAAATTAATCAAAGATTGTTCAATAATGACAATAATGACCATTTGTTGCAGCTCCCGCTTTTTGCCGTGCGTGTTGGTGATGGTTTTCTTAAAAGCTGTGACGAGCACAGGCAGGTGAAAATCTCTCAGTTTATAGTTGTTATCACAAGTCCTCAGGTATGCACTAAACTGCTGCCTCAGCACAGTTCACCTGTATGCCGATCAGGCCCCGGGCAGCGTGAATTAAAAAAAAAAACAAAACAGAATAGAGTGAAACACTTGTGATGCGTCCTTTGTTGAAACTTGGCAGGAGAGAAATTATTCCATGTGAGCAGTCCGTGCCTCGCTGCTCACTATGGAACTTTTAAATGGCAACACCGCAGCAGCCTGATTCTTATGGCTAGAAAGGGGTACGGAAACAGGACGTCAGCCATTTTGCCAGCAGATGAATCACCACAGAGCAGCGTGTTGCAAGTTATCCGCAGGCTAGGCCAGGCCGGGCTACCCGGTGACTCATCCGGCCTCTGAGTAAACCGGCTTGTCCCAGTGATTACGGGTTGGGACTTGGGCCTTCAGCTATCACCACCGACCTCTTAAGCATTCGTGGAAGTTTACAGAAAACACGTCACACGCACGCACACACCTCAAGAGCAGGTACGACCAAGAAAACACCTACTCACCCTCCCACTCAGACCCCACGTTACACACACACACCCTGATAGTGTACCCAGACTGTCAATCAGCCACAGTTCCTCAGGCAGTACATTTCCATGGCGACATATCCACACAGTCAAAAACACTTTCTGTTTTGACCACAAGCTGCAATTCGCAGAGGGAAATCATGTATGTTCCTGAGATATTTATCCAGCTTACTTATACACTTGAACTGTTCTGTTGTACGTAACCCAGATGTACCATCAGATGACCTGTCTAACACGCAGTTGTCAGGACCACATTTAATATAAATGAGGGGTTGTCCTGGTTGGCTCTGCCGATGGTACATAGCACAAAACTTCATTGTGAGTTGGAATCCAGCCTAGGACGTTTGTCACATGTGCTCATCCTCTTTCTCTTCTTCTTTTATCTAATGCCAGACACATTCTTACAAGTGGCAGTGATCGCCTGCTTTAACTTTTGGAACAGTAAACCAGAAAATACTTAACAGATTTCAAACACTGATGGCCAAATATACAAATTGGACATTGAACAAAATGTTGTAATTAGATATGAAAGTAGTATTTTATTAATTTAGAGAAATAAATAAAAATGATTCAATGATTCAGTATCCTTTTTTTGTAACACTAGCTTGTTTTGCTGTTCTCCCTTTTCTTTGTGACAGTACATTGAATAATCTTCATTTTAAAGTGTTGGTTGGACAAAACAAGGTATTTGACTGCCTCACTTTGTGGCCTTTTTTTACTCTGACATTTCATCTACCATATGATTAATTAATTTATTGTGGAAATAATCCGCAGGTGCTGTCCTAATTATTATTATGAATATTATGTCCGTGCTTATGTTTTGTTGTAACAAAGTTTGTGTTTGTCTCTATCTTTGCCATCCATCTATCTTGTTTTTAGATAGAGGCCTTTTGTCTTTTTTTAAATAGGAGAATTGGCCACATATGAAATTATGTGAACAGTGCTGAATGTCTTAACGTTTCTTGGTATGTAAAGTGGATCCTCTAAAACATTGCATGCTCGCAAGCCGTTATGCAACAATGTTCTTTTCACTCAGCTCATATCATGGCGCAGCTAACGGCTCACTCACTCTCCTAAATCAATTAGTGTGTTATTACTGACAGAAATTTTTCAGGCTAAAGCTGCAGCTAAGGTGGCAACTTGAAGCATGACTCACCATCATGAAGATTTGCTGAGCAGATATGAGAGAACCTGTCCATACAGCTCTACATGCCTTTCCCACCTCTCCTTTACACCTCCCTCTTTTTAATCTCACTTGACATTCTATTTTCTTCCACCCATTGTATTTTTTCATATCCCTTCTGCATCCTTACCTTTTTTATGTACAGTTCTTCTCACAGGCCAGGTTGATTTTCGGTTTATCATTGGTGTTATCACAGGCAGGATATTTTGTTGCTGAATATTTATTTATAATGTTAGATTAAGCAAGTAATTGAGCAGGGTGTGAGGTGCCATAAATGAGAAGTCATGTTAACGTTTAATCATCCAACCATAAATGCGGAGAGTGAAATAGACAAAAAAATCGAATAAAATGCACAAGATTATGCACTTTGCACAATCTATCTAGCATCGCTCTAGATTACTGTCCAATGTTGTCTCATTTTATAGCAAAAGCTATTCTGAGTTTTAAGTTATTTTTAGTTTTGCACCAGTGCCTCACCTAACAGCAATAATAAAAACAAATCATTAACCTTGCATTAAAGAACTTCCCAACCACATTCATTTGCCTTGTAAACTCTGAAATGTGGCCTATAACTATTTCAGTGGAGACCTGTCACTGTAACTCTTAATGTCTGCAGAGTAAAAGCATGTGCCATTATATGTCGGTAAAGGTGTGTTAATATGGAAGCTGTACTCATCAAACTTAATACACAGGATTTGAGTCGGCGACAATAGATTCTTTGTGAGAGGTTATAGGTAATCTGTCTGTTTGTGTGTCCTGACACAAAGTGTCCATTCTCTCATCACCCGAAGGAACATTTAGTTGAATTATTAGTATTGTATATCACAGATGGAGGAGTGGTGTGTTCTCTAGTTCCGACTACAAAAGAAATGTTACTGAACACATGAGAATATTTAATTGTGTCTGTCAATTTCCTGTTTCTAAAAAAAGCTAAGCATGTTTCTGAATAAATTAGGATGATAGTGTTAATTGAAACTTGCTGCAATCAAATTTTTTTCTGCACAGACACTGACCTTTTCTTTTTATCTAACTTTTCTGAACAGGTTCAAATTCCTCCTCCCTCACCTCTCCTCACCCCTGAGCCCTGACCATTGACCCCATCCCTCTCCGACCATGGCTCACAGATCTCAGAGTTCGTCGATTGGTGATAACCCCCTCGACCCAAACTACCTTCCCCCACATTACCGTGAGGAGTACCGTCTAGCTATTGATGCTCTGATAGAGAATGACGTACAGGTAACAGTTTTCTACCTGTGTATATTTATGAGTGTATAGAATCAATATTCATTTGAAATACTGCAAAAAGATGTGTACATTAGTTTTGGGATGTAATTAATATGGATGCACCTCCTGTCACCAGGGCTACTATGAGTTCATCCAGACTGCAGATGTGGTTGGCTTCCTGGCACAGTCAGAAATTGAGTTTATCAAGTCCACAATCCACACACCCAGCCAGACCTCCAGTGTCCCGGAGCTGACATACCATGAGGGAAGTCAGGAGGCAGATGGCTCGTCAGACACCTACTGGCCGATGCAGTCAGACCTTGCTGCCCCGGGGCTGGACCTGGGCTGGCCGCTGCCACAGCACAGCTTTGTAGGGCCCACAGAGGTCACAACTCTGGTCAACCCATCCGACCCAGACATGCCAAGCATCAAGGAGCAGGCCAGGAGACTCATCAAGAACGCACGGCAGGTTAGTTAAAAGGAGGGATGTGAAACATTCATTCGTCAAACTTGTATATCTGGTTTGCTTTCAGCTGGTATTTTAGAGAAAGAATGACATCTGAAGATGAGATCAAAGCATTCCACATCAACAATTTCATGTTAATTCAGCGTTTTTGTTTATGTCATTGTACACTGCTTCTTCAGAAACCATCTAAATGTGCATGGGTAGGAGATACTGCGATCCAGTGTTTCTTACCACAGACTATCGTCTCTCTTATCTCTTATCTTATGTACTGTGCGTTATCTCTTAAAGAAAAGATAAGGGGCTGCCAGTGACTTGTGTATGTGTGTGTTGTGCGTTATGCTACCTCATTGTTGGCTTGAACCTACCTTTTATCTGCCACTGCCACCACACCCTTTTCAATGAATTGTTACTCGCTAGCCTTTGGCTAAATTAAAAATATAATTGACACAAATGCCAAATGTCACAAGCAGTCAAACCTGTTGGTGTGGTCGGCCGTGTATGTCTTCCGTGTGTGTTTAGAGAGCCTGTCTCTCTCTTACTTGGGCCAAATGTACAAGTGTGACTCTCTTGTGTTCAGGCTATGAGTGTTTCATATCCAGACAGACAGGTTGTAAGAGACAGGAGTCATTAATCTTTATATACCATGTATGTCATGAAAATGTACTACAGATTCACCTACTTGAATTGCTGAGTAACTAAATGCACATTTTGTCTAATGATTTGGTTGAGATGAGTTATTATACAGTGTAGATGTATTCATAACAGGATCTCAAATAGGCTTGGTATTAGTTAAGTTAGAAAATTTAACCCTTCTACAATTGTGTAAAATCCAATTTCACTGTTGTGCACACGATATTTGCAATACTTCAATTTAGTCTTATTTATCAAAA
>JAOXYL010000048.1:10713925-10724285 GCA_028564955.1 Terapon puta
ATATATATATATATATATATATATATATATACACACACACACACACACACACACACACACACACACACACACACACAGACACACAATTATGGTGTTTGAACTGATCAGATGCATCAGATCAGATGAGGAGTTAATAGTAGAATTATTAGAGTAAATGTGAAAGAACAATGTCTGCAATTTTTTGAGCCATATAAATGATCAGATATGTTTAAACTTGCATTTGGTCAGTTTTCTAAATGAAAATAAGTATTTGATATGCACATAAAAATCATGTGTGTATGTTTTATCAGTTGACTACATAATTATAGAAATAATGATGTTTGTGTAATTGGAAATAGTTTTTATTTTCAAACAATAGATTACTGTTTGACATAGGGTCTGCTTTCTGTAAAAATAAATTTTGGTGGTCTATTTTAAATGCAACCAAATTTGGTTTTAACTTTGATTGTGTGCTGGTTAATTTTCAGTCAGAGCACTGTACTTAGGACTATCCCCTGAAGTCTCAGAATAATAACAGTAAAGTGGAGAAATAGACTGAAATGGGTGGGAGTTAATACTCTTTTGCATTCATTGTTATCCCTGTTGTTCTGTTAACAGATGGGGAATAACCTGGGATAACGAAAGATGGAGGAGCGACCTTTTATATGGAAACTATTTATGCAACACGATCAAAGACCCATTGCCTATAAGTGCCAACGACACTATCAAAGTACCTCTGTGGCTACACGCTACAGCCTTTCCTGGATTTTTACAAGAAGTACTAAAACTTGAAAAGACAACACATAAAAACAAAGTCACTGAGTTTGGAATTTGCCTGTTTGCCAAGACCTGGTACTACTTTTACCTTTTATGGTGACTGAGAGACAGAAGAGAGACTCTACTTTGCACATTGCATGGGCTAATGTTTTACCAAACAGAAAAAGGTAGGGCAACTTACTTAAACTGTGCTTGTATGAACGTGACTGAGAGTTAGAGAGGATATGTGAACTAGAACCAGAGTACATATTACACCCGAGGGAAAGAAAATGAAAGAAATGTGGATTCATCCTGTGCCAATGATCCACCACGGACATTATCAAAACCCAAACCAGAAAGCAAAGATGATAACATGACCAGTAATACAATGAGATTAGGACTTTGTGATGGGTAACCATTTAAGGACAAGAATGTGAGATTATGGGGAGCAAATAGTGTGACAAAGTTAGAATTAGAAAGTAAGAAAAGGGTTTTCTGATGTTCGATTGAATGTTGAGGCAGCAGCAGTAAAGTTCAATAAGTAGAGCTTGTAGTGAACTTTAGAATCAAGAGAGCATTATGTACCTTTCTATTAAGGCAGGACCCACTTCTCAGGGTTTAAGATGTCAAATAACCATTCAAAGAGGGGCCCTACACGCTCTCATGGACTGTAGTTAAAAAGGTGAAATGGTCTTTGTGTTAATGTAAATAAAAATGTAAACCTTTTACATTTGCCAAGAATCACTGTAAAAAAAAAAAAAGAAAGACAAAAAAGAGTTTTATAAGACTCAAAAAACTGCTTCTTTCTTTTCATGGACTTTTAAATTAGTCATCGTGTCTAAAGGAAATAAAGATTAAAAAAAAAAAGGATGGCTGCATCTTGCAGTACTGGAGCAGGGCCATGCCTGCTTATGTAAGTCACTTAAGTTCTGAGACCTACGCCCTACGCAGGACTTCTGACTCCTTTGTTAGTCTGTAAACACTATTAAACTGAAGATTTCGTTAAATGGTACAGTTCCCAGGCTGCTCCATGGGTTTAAACCATTTAGTGTTTTTGTATAGTACATGAAAAGATTAGACCATCTGTTGTTATATGAACACTTCAGGGGATACACTGTTTTCTATATGGGATTGTGTTGTACATATTTATAAAAAAAAGGGCTTGGTGATGATCACCCTCACTGTGCTACTAAAGTGCCTTGTGTTTGTTTTTAATTGATATGTGGTTTTTGATGTTAAAACTAATTGGCATTAAGTAGGGAGAAATCAGTTGCACAGGGTCAATGTCTGTCTTTTTTTTAAAACTGAGATAGTATTATGTTGTATTTGAAATACTGCAAAAAGTATTTTATTAAATCTTTTAAAACTGACACTGATTGTGGCTGTGTGTGCACATATACAGCATGCCTATGTATTATAGAGAATGGTTGTAGTGTTTTCATTTATACTCTTAAAATTCATACAATAAAATCAATTTGATCAACTATAATTTATATTTTTAAATATATGAAACACCTTTATATTACATCAGTACACAATAGTAAAGTAAGATGAACACAGAATACAGTTATACTGACACCTACCTACCTAACACCGTTCAACAGTTTTCATGAATTGTTTCATGAATTCATCAAATTTGGAATAAATTACAGCAACAAATTGGATTAAAAAAAGCAAGACTGTCTTTTGCAGAACCATTAAAATAAAAACAGCAGAGGACACAGGTATAAACAGAGTGTGACAGGCAAACATTTTATCTCTAGTCTAATATAAATCCACAAATAACAAGCGTTATTTTTATTTCAACCCTCCATCCGTCAAACCCACACTTTTACTCCTCCTGAGTCTCTCCAGTTGTTGCTCCTAGTTGCCTCCGATTCTTCACCTCCTCCAGCTCCTCGTCAAGTTGGTGCAGCTGAACCAGCTTCATTTGTTCTACAAGAATCACAGGACATATCAAAAGGGTCGGAAATGGAAAACCAACATTATGTGGAAGAAAAAAACAGATGTTTTACTGCATGCTTGCAGAAGACTGTGCATACATTATCAGTGTGTATTTACCAGCTGACAAGAGCTGACTTTTTGTTTTCTCAGCACTCTTCACTTCATCTGGGAGCCTTTCTGGAGTCTAAGTTTGAAGGGCAGCAGTCGTTTAATTTCAGTAGCCACATTTTCAGCATTCTATTTAAAAAGGTTTGGGGAAAAATATAAATGGGAATTAAGTTGTTTTTTTGTGTTGTAAACTTACAAAGACAGCTTGTAGAGTCCTATGCTGCTCTATCAGTTGCTGAAGTTGGTTTTCAAACTTCATCCTGCAAAGAAAAGGACGATATTAGTCAAAATATATGACATTTACACAGTTGTTCATCGTCATTTATATCGTTGCACTTCAAATAGCTACCGCTGCTTCCGGTGTTTAAGCTTGAATTCCTGGATTTCACATCTGTACTGTTCCAGCTGTTTGTCACTTTTCGTATTCTGTTTTAATTGCCTGCAGAACACACAATTCATCCCTTAGTGCAAAACAAACATAAACTAAAAAGCCATGTACTACCTACTTTAATAATACTTATTAAAATGGAGCTTATTGTAGCCACATGCACGAAAATGTGGTTGCAAGTTAAATATCTGGATGTGGGGATTAGATTGAAATCAATAATAAATGTTAACAATACAAATAACATGTATATAGTACAACTAAAAAGTGAACAGTTGACAAGAGGTATTAAAATAGTTTGTAATGAAGATGATATTCTTTAGAGCTTTACAAAAAGTGCAAATTCAGCAATATGTACAATAAGAAACAGGAAATTTTCTTTTAAATATCTTGCATAATCTAATATATTTAGAGGCAATGCTAGTCAATCTGTACCAACAACAACAAAGGTATTACTAAAAAGGTTATGTTATTTAGGATGTCAATATATAACCATGGAATTATATATTAAATATACTTTATAGATCCAAGTCAATCAAAACCAACATCAGGATCACAGAAAACGAATCCGATACGTCATAGTTATCTCAAAAATGCAGGTCAGTTTTGAGACCAGATTCTGCCACGGTACACTGCTGCCATCTACTGTTACACATCACAACACACAACTGGGGTCTCAATTTAGAGACAGGAAATATTGATAGGTCATTTTCAGATGTCAGCTGAGCAGTGATTCCACTTCTTAATATTACTCTTTATTCGGCCAGAGTGGAGCTCACCTGGCAGAGTCCTGCTCAGACTCCTCGCACTGGAACTGCAGCTTCCTGCACAACTCTGGAGAGAGAAACATCACAGATACTCCACAGCTCATTCATATTTACTCATATTGTTTGTTAATTTATTTACAGACAAGGTCAGTCTCTGCATGGCATCATACTTATTGAATTTTAAAGTCATACATGAACAACTGTTTATTACATGTGTGTACCTTCTTTTTCATTTTCAATTCTTTCCAGGTGGTAAACTTCAGTTTGTACTGTAAGAACAACAACAATTCCTGGTAATATTAAACACAATAAAACATGAATAAAAACAAATGAAATTATTATTTTGTGTCTTACAAGTTGCTAGCTCTTTCTCCAAAGAGTCACTGACTAATTTGATCTCCCTGATTTCTTCTTCAAGGACTCTTTTACCTTGAATAAAACACATTGTGATTGAATCATGACTTTGATTGAATCAATAACTTAAAACACAAATATTGTGAAAACTCTACTAAGAAGTCATGTACCGTCTTAAGTACAGTAACAAAACTATATTGCTCTAGTCCATCAATTTTAACAAGTACCTAGACTGGCAAGAAACTACTCAACATTTTTAATTTTCACAGTATTGATCAGAATGGGTCTTGTAGGGTGTTGCTGTTCCCTACAAGCCGGAGATATTAATCATATCTCATAGGTCTCCATTCATCATGATCTGAAACTTCCCGGAGGAAGTAACAGGTAAGGATGTACCTTACTGAAGATACTGCAATTATGTCGTCAGAACCGCCATGATCAGTCAGAACAGCTGTCTCACTCATGGTTTTAAGTTCTTGTGGTGCTGCCCTCAACTTTTACCTGTTACATGTAGGCAATGTGTCTCACTTTACACTCGTGATCATATCATGTAAATCTATAAATGTTTTTGTTCCCGGTGTTGTTCTTTCTGATAAACCGCCTGTTCATTAGCATATTTCCGACACAAGTAGCCGTCTCATTGGTGCACATTCACAAAGCTGTTTGTCGGCCCCACACCGTCGTGCTGAAGCGTTTTTTACTATGTACGAGCACATTACCTCTTTAGGACACGCTACACGAAGGTCACATGGTCATATGTAACTTATATATGGATAAATATTGACGTAATTAAAGAAAAACAAAGCGAACTGCCAGCGGAAGCGGAAGTTTAACTTCACGAAGAGAAAGTAAGTTGTCAAGATAGTAATCGGCACGTCTAGCTAAGGTAAATTGCTGCAATTGTGCTGTGCTTGTACAGAATAATAAGGATTTCATGATGATAAGAGGATTCACACTGACCAGGTGAATAATATCGCGATATGATGGCTAAAAACGCACCAACCGTCGGTTTACCAATGGACAAGTGCCACGCATGCGCAACAAGGGCGCGATCCAACACGAACTCGGAAGAACGCAACAGGGAGTCCTCCGTCTTCGATGGCAATTTTTTTACTCGTCTGAAATGCCTTTATGGTTTATGATTTATACCGTAAAACTACATTTATCATATAGGGACACTGTGCTCATATACTACGATAAGCTACACAAGCTTCAAGTAAATATTTTATGGAAAAACGTCATGGTCAAAAAGGCTAAGTTTATGAATAACAATCATGTTTACCCTTACGTATCGTTTTTATTTTTATTTTAACCAATTCGAATAATTCAAGTATTTGATGGAAAAAAGTTTCACTATAGAAAATAAATGGAGGTGTGTAAATTTGACTACAGCAGAAACCATTTATATGCAAACTGAATATAAAATAAAATAACATGTGTGGTCTCCTTGAAGCTTATGGCAAACTGCCTAAAAAGATCTGAGATGCAGCAGCGAAATGTGGTGCTCCAAGTCATGACTGGTGGTGATGGAGACCAAAAACTAAAAGGCACAGAGACCTGTATTTGAAGTCACCCTCATCAAGTGGACTCATAATGCCTGATCACCCGATGGCCCCTCGAGCAGGCCCTTGGTGCAAAGATTCAATGCAACAATAAAATTCAGTAAATAGCTTAGACATGTAAATGCATATACAAATGACAATTAGATGGCATTCTGCGCAATAATTAAAGAAATTTAGTTAAAATAATCACCCACTTACAGTAATCAGTTTGACTCAGAGAGACACGACCGCTTGAGGTTTCCACTGTACTACAAAACAAAACTCATCTCTTTTTTCCTGAAGGATTACACTTCTAGGCCTAAGTCACCTTTAAAACCAACTTTTCTCTGTAAATGACAGGATGTGCTCACAGGTCCAGGTCAAACACTACCTTGTTGCAGCCTCCTTAATTTGCCCAGCAGCTGTTCAACTTTGGGCAGCTGGACTCCTCCACCTGTCAGCATGAACATTAGCTTTGTCTTAGTTATTGTTTCATTTTCAGCTCTGTCAAACGTTGACTAATTTACCTTCACTCGGCGGTGCAACATTCAACAAGTCCTGGATGTTGAATCCTGTTGAATGTTAAAATTAGTGAGAAAAACCAACTTCTTTTTACCTAATACATGCAACATTAACGGTTCTCTCTCAATTAATATAAAATATCTTGAGGCGCATGAAGGCAAAATGCAATGAACGTCTTTGTTTTCTATATCACTACAACCACCATTTCATAAAGCTAAACGTTAGCTATATGACAGTTAGCTTGGTTAGCAGAGGCAACGACCGGACGCTTACACTTCAAATCAGTGTTAACCTGACAGTATAGAGATTTATAACTTCATTTGACTTCATTTGAGCCGCCTCACCTGTAATATCGCTCATTTTAATACAACCAGAGTCTCCTCCTCAACAGGTGGAAGATGTAACTGCTTCCAACTGACTGAGGGGAGTGCGCGTGCGGGGACGGAAGGCGCCAACAGCACATCGATGATGCGCGTGCACCACAGTAGTAGGTTACCTTTATTCATTTACATAATATATGTATTTATTTATTTATTCATGTGACAGTAACAGGTAGGACTTTTGGTTTGAACTGTTCAATCTTGATGTGGATCAAATATCTCTTTCTAATCTGTATCAAATATACAGTTGAAAACGTGATGTAGAAGACTTATGGTATTTAACAATATTTTGATGGAGATGATATTGTGCTCTATTTCAGTGACATTTAATCTTTTCATAACGAGGCACCTACAGGTGGGTGGCATATTTAAGGGGAAAGACGCCTCTTTAAACCATCCAGAGCAGCTTCAGTGATTCTTGCCAAGTCTGTGGAGCTCTATTTGGAGGGATGAAAACATCTATCCACAAGCTTCTCCCCCAGTTATGTACACCACCTTCAGTTACCAGGTAATATCTCTTGGTTGAAATCTATTTTTCAAGAGAGACCAGCAATAGAAAGAAAATACTTTGTATGTCTTCATATTTTTTTAACCTCACCTATATTTTTGAGGCCAATATAATTATGACTTATTGGCTGATATTGATATTTAATGGAAACATGTTTAAACAACTTTAATAATGTCTCCTTAACTGTGGTTGTCAAATAAGACCAAAATACACACTGAGTGACAACTAAGGGCTTAATGGCTTATTTATGCGGTAGTAGATATGTGTGATGAGTTAAAATCAGTTCATAATGATTTTTAGGCCGGGCTCCAATAATTAAAAGAAAACAGCCGTCTATCGATGGGATGGGGATGTTTGACTTGCTTTATCTGACATGCAACTTCCTGTTAAACAGTAAATGAACAGCAAATAAACAGACAAAGTTGAACGCCTTCGCTTGGTATCACTTTTAATGAAAAGCGAACAGCAGTGTTGAGGAATGCGGTTCCACTTTGATTTAATGCCAATATACAATGCAAACAGACCTACAAAGCCCCGAAATTACTTCATCTATACACACCAAACCACTAAGGAGTTCTATGTACACGTACATATTAGTTAGATAGAAACACAAGAGTTAAAAAAAAAAAAGAAGTTTAACAGGGCTGCCGAACAACACTGTCTCTCCAGAACAGGAATACCTGTACAGTGTGCATTATCAGCACATGCAGATGACGGAGAGGGTCATGCAAGACGTGAAAAACAGAAGTCACAGAATAAAAAAATGCTCTTGTTAAATATATCATTCAAGTTGTGTGTGTGTTAATGTATGGACATATTTTTGGCTTCCAGTGCATGTTGTTTATTTTTGTCTGTTGCACCTTGTTCAGTTGAAGATGGTTTCACAATCAACTTAAGTAAGATGGTTTCTTCAAATGTAAAAACAACAGTCCAAGTTTTCTTTCCTCAACACCAGCTTATGGCAACTTCAATGCAACGCTGTTATCTACATCAAGCTCAATAAATATGTTATGAGTACCATCTGGTGTCCATCAGTTTCAAAGTTCTGAGAAACTGGGATCAGCTTGGTATAAAAGTGGCCAGAAACTCCAATAAATATAATTTCACATTATTTGTAATGAGAAAAAAATAAATAAATACGGCACTAAGTCTTCACTTCACGTTAATGACCAGATGAAAGGAAATTACTGAGGACAGTTAAGAAAAAAAAAGAAGTCGAGGGGAGATCTCAGCTTTGTAATTGTAGAAATAATTTAAACACAAAATGTTTCTTTCCTTTGAAAAGATATCCCGTAAGAATATATAGTTTATAAATACTAATTTATATCCATATGTGTCATGTACATCCAACATCGATCTCTTCTTTTAAATCCATTAAAAGATTTTAGTTACTTAAGTTCTGATATCAGAGCATAGTGTTCCCAAAAAGCAGCACATCCATATGAATCACTCCAGCATGCCTTCCAGGGGCATATACAGTAATACACTTAACTATTTACAGCTGTGAGAAGCAAGCTAGAGGTGTCCCTCTGGTAGTCAAGAATCATAACACATCTTTAGCTGTGTTTCCAATGTTGCCATGCAGAGTTACTTTACACTGGCAGGCTGAGAGGGAGAAAAACATTTTGGGGAAACAGACAGATTGAAGGGTATTTCTAACACAAACATCCTTTCTTCAGGCAAAGCTGGTTTACATCAATATTAAGCGCTACCGACACCTTCCCTGCTCCTTTTTTGTTTAATCTCTGCAGCAAGGCAAGGCCGAGTGCCAGACACCCACATGATAACATGTTTTATGCTGCATGTGCCGAGCCAAACTGGAAGTTGGAGGGATTGTTGGTAGGTAATGTAGACATAGTGTAGCCATCTGTGTTCGTAGAAGCTGCAGCAAGCAGAGTGGTGTCAAAATAGATGATAAACAAAGATCAGTATGCTCTGTAATCAATGGCAATATTTGTGTTTGCATTTTAAGAAAGGTTGCATGTCCTGCACAGCCCTACCACCTGTGTGTTTGTGTGTATCTGTGTAAAAGGAGCAGAAATGAGGAGTATGAAAAAAAAAAAGGGAAGAAAAGGTTAAGAGTTAAAGAGATCAAAGGGCGTGTTAGCAACATTTCATGATAAAGGGAGGCATTCTCCATCTCCCTCCGGTTTTATGCAAAGCCTCATTCACGGGAGCGGCCCACAATAGCCAGGATGTAGAGGAATATGTTGATGATGTCGGTGTAGAGGTTGAGGGCAGCGAAAATGTACTCCTCCGGACTCAGGGCCAATTTCTTGTTTCCCAGGAGAAGCTGAGTGTCCACAGCCAAAAACTGCAGGGAAGAGAGAGGATAAAATGTATCAACTATCAGTTCAGCTGTTGGTTCACCCAATATATCCACATATACTGTCACCAACTGAGGCCATAATACACAGTCAACATAGTGTTGATATATGGAGTGCACAATGTTGTTATAATATGCATTATATAAATAGTTGATATATAAATCAGTAATATTTGATAATTGTCATACTTTTGTAAATTTCCTCTCATGCTTCCCCTATCCTTAAGCCACATACTGAAACTTTAAACTACACATTCTAGTGAATTCCGGCTCTTTTTAGAGAACTGGCTCTTTCGGCTCGTCTCACTAAAAAGACCCGGTTCTTTAGGCTCCCAAACGGCTCTTCAGATTTAAAAAAAAAAAATTGAATCAATATATTACCAATAATATAAAATTATAATGTAAAATTATGCACGGAATGAATTAATAATGTAAAAAAAAACCTGCTTTATACTTTTTATTTATGTATGTTTATTATATAAATATGCCTTTATTTTTTCACTCTACAGTGCACTTTTAACGAATTCAAACTTACAGTTAAGCAACACAGAATCCCTTAAAAACATGCAACACAACAAAATATAAATAAAAAATATTTATTCTTCAGTGCTACAATAAATAAACTAGAAAATATAAGAACAAACTTTTAACTATTTACAGTTAAACTTTTAAGGAATTTAAACTTTTAACTTTTTTATACAAAACAAAACAAAAGTTCTCAGTTTGTGGAGCCAGCTCAATAGGAAATTTTATTCTCGCAGACTTTATATTCTGCTTTTGAGCCATCAAT
>JAOXYL010000048.1:10742828-10756194 GCA_028564955.1 Terapon puta
ATGTATCATCTTATGTATGCCATCCTTCTTCTTGGCCTAAAAGAAGTCTAATTTAAAAACTAGTTCTAGTATGTGTCTTTTAAAAAAAACACTATGTGTAATGTTGAATGTTTGATCACCATATTCCTAGAGAAAACATAGACCAGGACATGACCTCTGTGTCCTCAACAGCCCTGACTACAGTGAGGGCGGAGAGTACTGGTGCTGATGTAGACGGCAAAGTCAAGGTACAACAGAGGCAACAGCGAGCAAACTGTCATCGCCGACAAACGAAGAGTGCCCTCACACAGCCCTGGAGAGCCTGTGGATGCCATTTCAATAAAAAGGAAAACAGGCTACAGAGGAAGAGAGAAGTGATGCGCGTTCGCAGGTGACACAGTAAAAACACTTCACGATTCTACAGTCAGCTGCACGGAGCCGTCCCGTAATTGTTCTGCTCCCTGAAGCATCACTGCACAGGACGGCACTATCCTGCTGCACCGTAAACAGGTTCAACAGCTGTGTAACATGAGTCACAGCCGCCCGCAGGTAGGCTATGCCTCGGGTAGCCAATGTGACGAGTCTACGTAGTTGTTACCACCTGGCCATCGCAGCAATTTGTGAGTCTCCCGAGGACGGCCTATGGAAAGAAACCAGGCTGTTTTTAGTCCTGTGGCAACCGCACCGGTGGAGAGGGAAAACAAAAAGGTTTGGTTTGGGCTCCAGTAAGTGTCCTCGCACGTCAGCTGACTCGCACAGACGTGGTGTGTGTCCCTGCCAGAGTAAATAAAGCCCTTGCCTGCCTGCCTGCCTGTTTGCCCGCTTGCTTGCGACACTGCTTCCCACTAAGGGGCCTTAAGTCTGGATAATTGCTGGAATTTTCTTCTGAGGCTGAAGTAACAGAGGGGGCTTAAAGATGTGGTAAACATTACTGACAGGCACAAGAGGAGGGTCGGTGGGTGTAGTAGGAACCTGCTCTCTGAAATGAGCATTGGAGTCCAGGCAAAAGTGCAACGGGGTGAATGAAATGAAATGAGTGAAGTGAGGTGAAGCCACAGAAGGTCACTCACCCCTTTGCCCAGCCTCTTCTTGATGTCATACTTGAGGGAGATGTGCTCCTCCACCTCTGACACGTTTGATGACTCATATTTCTTGCTCATTTTCACGAAAATGAAACAAAACAAACAAACAAACAAACAACAAAAAATTATATCTTAGCTCATGCAGAAAGCATCGCCGCACTCTTTGGTCGGTTGCTCCTGAAAGAGATCAGCAGTCCCGGAAAAAAGAGAGAAAGAAAGAAATAAAGAAAAACAGGCACGCCGGCGTCTCTTCGGTGTCAGTGTCGGTGGAAGAAGAAGCAGCAGGTTGACTCCATGTGCCGGGGCTGTGTCTGCTGTGCTCCTCGGTTTTGGTGCTGGTGCTGCTGTTGGGCTCTCCCTCACCGCAGCTGCGAGCGGGCGAGTCGGACACTTTTGTCGTTACTTTGTCGCCCCGGTAACGGACACGCCGCTCCTTAAAGGGCCCGCAGCGCTTCCTGCTTCACGGACATCTGTCGTCAGGGAGATTAGTGCTGCGGAGATGGACGAGGACCCCCACCCCCCTTACCCCCACCCCCTTTAATGACCTGACTGTCATAAAGCAAAATAAAGCACCTCCATAAAGTTCTGCAGCCAGCTTCATCTATGAACTCTGTCACTGATGGATCCATTAATATTCAGGTGAGCCTGAGGGAGGAAACAGCAGCTGAAGTAAATGATTCACCTGCGGAGGCTTGGAGAGAGAATGGTTATGGTCAATATTAGTAAAAGGGGATAAAAGCGACGATACCCAGAGGAACACACAATTAAATAAGTGGGGAAAGTCTAATGCTTTTAGTTTGCCTAGTGGGAAATGTAGGATTTTTTTGGAGGTTTGAGCCACACTAGGGACCCTCTGCAACAGTTTGCACCATTAAAAAAGAAGGCTAATCTCTTCCCCACCTAATCTGCTGTAATACTCCACTGTATGGTTTCAAAGGAAATGAAGTCATTGAAAACGGGCCCTATGTTTATTAGATCATCCTGTGGCCCTGTCTCTAACTGTGCAAAAATATGAACTTTTTAAACAGTATAAGAAGTAGGATCTGTTGTGTTGCAGTTTGTGCAAACAACATTCAGCATTTAAGGCCCAGAAATGTCCCAAACCTGACCACCGCCACACACTTCAGGTGAGTCATGACTGATGACTGAGAGGGATTATTTTCGTTTGAATCTACACATTGTTTTGGTATTTTTTAAGGAAAAACCCACTTTTTAAATATAACTTTAGGACCTTTGATATTTGTTTATATTGTACTCACATGATGAATATTCCCAGAAAAAGTTAAATCAAATGGTAATGTAAAACTCCAGTGGACAGTCAACATTCAGACTGGGTAGTGAACCAGTCACCACAGTTCTTGAGTGTTTACTTAAGTAGGAACTAAAATGTGAGTCAAGCCTTTCAGTTTGGTTTCTTTGACCACATATTTCGCCTTTTAAATGATTGAATTATGAGAAAACTTTTCTTATGGTATACTGTGTTCTATGACTGAGAGTTATTAGCAGTCAAACTAATTTATCTATAGTTTATTAAGACTCATGTTTAACTCCATATGACTGATGATGTTCTCTGTACATGTGACATCTATTGCACATCCGTCTGTCCCAGGGAGAGGGATCCCGCTCTTTCTCAGGTTTCTTCTTTTTCCCATAAAGGGTTTTTGGAAGTTTTTTCTGACTCAGTTTGACGGTCTAAGGACAGAGGGTGTCACAACTGTTCAGATTGTAAAGCCTTCTGAGGCAAACAGTGTTTGTGATTTGGGGTTTAAATAAATTTGATTTGATTTTGTAAAAATAAAACATAACAGTTAGAAGAGTTAGTCTCCTTTCTCCTCACTGAGTTACTGAAAAACTGAAGTTTGGTTTTAGTATCATTGACATAACTGTTTGACAGTAGCATTTTTCCTCTTCATTTCTTCACATCCTGTCACTTGCTCCCCTTATTGTAATGTCACAGCAGAGGTTATAGTTTTGTGATACATTCTCACACACTCACACACACAACACAAATGAAGTTGGAGGTAGATTTTTCATCTTTATTTCTAAAAAGGTGTTACATGCTCTTTAAAAATCAAAACTATTATTTACAATGATAAATCTTAATAAATATGTTCTCCCTAATGGTGTTTGAGGGCCGAAACATATTTAGCAAGCAAAATAAGGAGGGGGTGCGTCCACCTTTCTTTTGCCCACTTAATGTGGCTAAACCCTCACTTGTAAAGGAAATATGGATTAGGTGTGTTAACAGAAAAAAAAGGTGAGAAAATGTACACAAATAATTCCTTCCACCATAGTTTCAAGACAATAATTAATTTGAAGTGCAGTCTAAACATCTCAAAGTCCAAACAATTCTTTTAGCTGCATTTATTTTCCATTAACTGATAATATGTCAGCGTTTTTTTAATCTATCGACAATATATATTGTAGGCTTCAACAGTAAAAACAGTTGTGATAGAAAAGCAAAGATGGTAAACATAACAAAAAACGCTTATCTGACCCCAAGTAGCAGGTAGTGGATAGAATCAGGGTACCAAGAAGAAAAAAATATAGATTTATCTTTCCAATAATACAAACGCGTTGGCTGTTGTAGCCTTTTTTTCATGTGCAGACGTTTCCCAATATAATTGTATTAATGCTTTTTTGTTGGTGCTCTGCAAAACTTAAGTATAAAATTAGACCTTTTTGATATTACAGTACAAAGTTAGAAGTAAACCATTTTGTCGAGGGCGGAATAAACAGCCAATGTTAAAGGATTTATCGCACAGGTTTGGCTAGAAAAGCGGCCCGTGGACGTCTCACAGCACAGGACGAGCCTGGTGGGCGAGGCTGCAGGGAGCAAGATGTACCGGACATGGTGGAGTATACAAGGCAGTGAAGTTTGAACATGAATAAAGGGACATACAAAACAGATTAAAGAATGAGGGGGGGTAAGAGACAGAAAACCTGTCCAGACAGAAATCCACTCCCTATCAATAACCATAAGGAGAAAGTAGAGTGTTTTCTTTTTTAACTTGAGAGATATTAGAGTCAGAATCACAAACAGATGAGGTCAATGAAGGACAGACGCTTTAAGAGGAGTGGAGGAAGCGGTTGAAGGCATTGTAGGCTGACTCCAGATCAAACAGCATCTGGCGCACCTGATTGTCATCCAGCTCGTCTGACGCTGACATACTGCTGAGGGTGGTCAGCCTGAGGAGAAAGAAATATATGTTAATGGACAAAAACAGCTGAATTATTTTTCCTCATGGACACTCCTGATCACAATCATCTGGATCCAGTGCAACTAACCAGAGGCTGACTTTGTCCTTAGCCTCTGAGTCTGGAGGCATGTTGCTCATTCTGTTCATGGTTTCCATCAGCTCCCTCAGGTCTGGCTGGATCTGGATAATTTGCAAAAAATTAGTTTAGCAATTATGTTAGGTCTGTCTGTTATGTAAGTTTTACACTTTGTTTTCATTTACCTCGTCCATGGCTCTGATCTCCAGTCTCAGCTTGTCCATCACGGTGATGAAGAGCTAAAGGTTAAAAAGAGTGAGAAGGTGACAATCATGAGATACTGCTAAAAATATTTTCCACTTTCCACTGTCAGCAACAAGAAATAAGAAATTATGTTTTTGTTTTTTTTTTTACTGTCAGCAACGCGAACAGGGTGCACAGTCTTGGCCAGTATCACAGTCGGTCCACTGATCTTATTAGTTTGTCTGATTTTATGAGTTGAGATAAAAGTTGGCAGTGGATATAGCTGGCAACACGCATTCACATTCTTCAGGACTGACCAGAGGATAAGCCAAATTGAGTGAAACCACTTCAGCCACTTAGGGCTTGAACTGAACACAATAAATCATTTTAGAAAAAATACAGCCGCAACAATTTGTATTCTGGCACACGTCCCGTTTGTCCTGATTCTGATGGAGGGGAGCGAAGAACGTACAGAAACTATGTCCGCAATGCAGCGGTTCAAGTTGCCCTTGTCATCCTTGATGGTGATTGGCCGATCCTCCTTAATCCTTTCCATGGCTAGCGGGCAGTCCAGCTAGGAAACAAACAAAGAGAAGTATAACATTGTTACTAAGGCAGCAACACATTAATAAAATCTGCCTAAAAATGAAACCCCAAATGTTCAAGAAAATCAAATGGATCATAAAATAATCTGGACTCCAAATAAAAACTCACCCTGTACTTCCTGCAGAAATCATCAATGGAGCCCACATCAGAGCCCTGCACCTGTTTAAAAGCAGCCTTGTACTGAACCAGCAGTCTAGAGCAGGAGGCAGTGTACCTGAAACAGACAATGAATAAAAACATACAATCAAAGTGACTGCTGATATTTCTGTCGAAATACAAACAAAAATATAAATTCAAGTACAACTCACTCATTAGGTGTGACGCAGTCCTTGATGTAAGCCTTCTCCAGGGCCTGAAGGGTCTTGACGACAGCAAACAACTCTGCCATGTTATCATACCTTCAGACATAAGGTTGATAATGAGGTTTTAAAACAAAGGCCACATTATAAAACCCTGCATTACTCAGGCTAGTAAATGCTGTAATATATGACACTTACTTCTCTCGTTCTCTTGCATTTTTGTATAATTTCACTTCCTGAAAAGACACAATTTGCGTTAAAAACTGCTATAATCAACAATCACATATTTCTGATTTCACCCTTGGTTTTTATCAGTTTTCTGCCAGGCAATCAGGTAACAGAAGGTGAGTTAATGATTAGGTTGCTTTAAGGTTTATACAGATTAAAAATCATGTCTGCCAAGCCTCAAATGAAACATAAAAAGGAGTTACATTTACCTCATATAACTCAGGTTTATTAGCCGGGGCTGTGGGAAAAATGACACACTTTATCATTTACTGTTGAATATACGATGACTGTACAATTTAAATACCTAGATCTTAGACATTAGATGGTTTGAGTGTCTTACCTCCTCCCACACCTCCTGTAACTGGTATCCCGTGAAACATGTTGTTGAGGTATCAGCAATTGATCTAAAAAAAGATGTATGTTACAATTAGCCAAATAACTGACTAACAATTGTGACAACAAACACCCAACTAAATTGAACCGAACTGCCAAGTAGCAAAACGTTTTCTAACCGTTTTATAAATTTTGGATTGTGGTTTCTGTCTGACCAATAAACTCTTCATGAGTTTTACAAAGCATAACATTACCTTTAAGAATATATAGAGTTTTAAGAATATAAAGTGCAATTTCACACAGTATATACCAAATATGGAATACATATTGCTGTTGTTTAAGTCACATGTTTTCAAAGGGCAGGGGAGACTTTTACTTTAATAAATGCATCAAGACAGATCTTTGCAGTGTAACCTAATATCACAGAGCAATATTAGGTAGGTTATCTTGGCTCAACTGGCAAGTGTCTAAATGGTCAAATGACATAAACACAATACCATCACAGAAAGGAGTGAAACTAAGTCAGCAAAGTAAGAGAGGAGTGAGTTGGGTCCCAGCATTAGTCTGGTTCCGGCTATAAGAGATGTATCAGGATTCAGACTGTGTCAGCACTAAACAACGATATGAGGAAAACAAAGGTATTTATAGAACTAAAACGAGATAAGACATTGTCCGCAGTGGGTCTCATACTATGTATAAAGCATGTCAGAAATAATCCTTAACATTAAATAATCTTATGTGAAGATGTATAGGCGACACGATTAATTATTCGCTAAAATGACGAAGACCGTTTAACATTATAGATCAGGCTCTTTATCATTAGTACGATAAATGCCGGTTCGCTTCAGCCACTAAACAACAGCCCACAGTGCCAACACAGGTAGTCTAAAACCATCCACAATGATGAAGAACTTGCTGATCCAACGTGAGTTAGAGGACACTGGAGCAGAAAGAAGAGTCTAAAGAGACGATCATCAGACTGTTTAACCAGAGTTAGCTGTGGGGCTAGCTCGTTAGCAACTTCCTATAAAATTTATTATAAACTGGGCTACACAGGTTGATGTTCTTACGAAACAAACTTTTTATTAGGGAGCGTTATTGTACTAATGTGTATAATCTATTATCATATATGCCATAATATCGATTACTAGTCCTTAATCAACGAAATAAAAACGACACTTTACTCACCCTTTCGGCAAACTACTGTGACGTCAATGTAAACACACCCTCCCGCGAGGACCCACAGACGTCAAAATATTAGGTGTCTTGTGCGCCTCACTAGAAATGTATCATTTTAAACAATTAATAAACACGTATCAAACACTAGTCGTTTGTTTGATTTTATTTATTTTATTTGCACGTCACATCTTAAAGTAGCGGTTGTGATAAAGAACAGTTTTTAAGTCTCTCTCACATTTCACCGTTTTCACGCAGTCAAACAGCAGCGGCAGCACAACGTCGAGGCGCGAGAGTCAAACAAGCGCCAGCGAGGACGTTTCCGGACACAAAGATAATTTAGTGGGGTGTTAATCAGTTTTTAATAAATTCATCCAGTTTAAGTTACCGTGAAGGGAAGCTGCAAACGCACCTGTGCAAGTTTATGAGGTCAGTTCAAGTTTTATTCGATCATCAGCTTTGTAAATAATACTATGATTGTTCAATAAAGTGTCATCAGGAGTTATTTTCGGCTAGCAAATTACCAACAGCGTCTTTATGATAACTTCATTTATGATGTCGATTAATAGCAAGGAAAGGCACAGGTGAATGTATTTGTATCATAATGTTTTGCAGATCTTTTTCTTCACCATGAAGAGCTTGAAATCAGAAGAGTGTGGAGTTTGGTTGGACACTGTGCAGCTGAAAGGAAAAGCTAAACAGGTAATTAACTGTGGAAGGTAACTTTAAATGAACAATGACTCTGATTTATTATCCACAATTATATTTGCATAATAATTCAATTAGTTAAAATTATTTTTTGTCCTTTTTTCTGTTGTTAACCACTGAAATGACAAATATTTGTTCTTCACATCTTATCTTTCAGAAACGACTCACCCGTCCCATTTCTAAACTGCTGAATTCCTTTGCTAAAGGAGGAGGATACAGTTTGGCAGTGGCTCTCAACTTCACACAGACCAAAACCGAAATGCCAAACACCAAACAGAGCTCTATATCAGCCTTCTTCACACCTCAGCGCAGAGGTAAACTACCAACACTGCTTCCATCAGATTATCAAAACATTGTCCTTTTACTGATATTATTATCTCCAGTAAAATCAGTTTGAAGCTGAAAAGGCACAGTAGGTCCTATATATACATAAAGATATATCTTAATTGACACTGTCTATTTTTTTGTTGTGTTAACATAGTGCTTTTCTATTTTTTCTGTAAATAGTTCTCAATAAGATGTCTACTACTGAAGTACCAAACATGGATTCAGTGCTGTCTTCATCATCGTCTACCTCGTCCACATGTGATTCCACTGTAACAACATCTGGAGCGTCAGGGACAAAAAGAAGACGTGAAACAGATCTTGAAGTGTTTGATGGATATAACTTTGACCCTGAAGCAGATCATAAGTGGAAAAGAGAAAATGTGACTGAGCCTGAAGCAGCAATGTGGCAGGAGCAAGCAGTGAGCCATGCAGCTTCTCAAAAGACGTTCTGTGAATTTGAAGAAGAGCCACCACAGAGTAAGAAGAGTCTCACTGGCACTTCCTTGTTGCAGGATGACAGCCAACCTGTTCCACTGGCGTGGAGTCAGGACCCATTGCTCAGCTGCAGCCAATATTCTGAGGGTGAATTTTACTCAACTAACCAGAAAACTACTACAGGAAATAACTTAAACGACTCTGAGCCAAGTTTCCTTAATAGTCTACAAAGTGAGGAAGCCTTTGGTGTTTGGATGGCTATGAAAGGGAAGACGTCGACTCAAAAATCTGTTAAACTCTTTGATTCTTCTCAGGTGGATGATGAGAAAGAAAACGGCAGGTTCTTTTCTTCTAAGTCCCCGAGTAAGCGCTCAGCCCTCTCTCATATTGAACAACTTTCATATCATAAATGGACAGAACCAAAAACTCCATCCCCTCGAAAACGCATTCCAATGCAGCCGTGGAAGAGGGCTGATGAAGATGGGAACTGTGACTCACAGTCGAAATGGACAAAACCGAGTCGCTCTCCTCTTAAAAAAACAGCCTTGCAGCAGTTGTGCAGAGTGGTTGATGAGGACAGTCTGGCTACGTTATTCACGCAGGACTCTGAGGGCTTCAGGGTGATAGCACACAGAGGTCTGCAAGCCCGGAGTCCACTCAAAGATCAGAGCAACATCAGTACTGCAACAGCAAGAATGAATGCTTTCAAATCACTGGCAGAGGAGGATGAAGAAGATGAGATGCTCTTTACACAAGACTCTCAGGGAAATCTGGTGATTAAACACTGAAAGGACCCTTTGATTAGCAGGAGTCTTTTGTTATTATAGTCTGGCTGTGTCAGTCTCTACTTTTTAAAGGATTTTCTGTATCACTAGAGCTTATATATACTGAAATCTATTGTTTGCTTCAATATAGACTTGATTTACTTCAAGTTATTTTTAAAACAAAAAAATAGCCATTTCGTCTTTTTATCGTCCTTCATTTTTTAATGTCTCATAAGCTAAAGCACTCTTTCACAATAAAACCAACAAGCAAGAACTGAGGGTTTTAATTTTATTTGAAAAATGATACACAGTTACATCAAATTTATTTTCATGTAAATTAAAAGGTTTGAAAATAATTAGTGGTGTACGTGATCTACTCCCTTATGCTGGTGACATGTGCTACATCTTGGTGGAAAACAGTGATGTTCAAGGTAATATAGAGACAACAGGAAGTGGGTAGGAAGTGCTCGAATGTGAAAGTTTTCACTATCGTTGTTATCTTTGGGTTTACAGATGCAGTGCTTGTCTAAATATTCAGAGAGATTAGTGGTGATGTATTTAGTCAATTCATTTGTTGAATAAAGTTGATTTAACGTCAACTGCTGAACACCTGACACTGTTACATCCATCTGAGCTGGTTAATTATACTCGATATAGTGTTATGCATTAACAATACTGTCACATCTGATGTTAATGCTAAATATAGTGAACAGAGCAGCATAAACTTAACTCACTACATGAAACAGCACTACATGACTAACATGCACTATACATGTTTAAAAAAGTGACTAAGGTACACTTCATTAGATAGAATATAGTCCTTCACTTAATTCCAAGTGCTTGTATGCTTGGCCACTGACTGTCTTATGTGCATGTTGTATCACTTTTGCCTTTTCGGTAAAACATTGCTAAGTCTAAAATGTGCTTCAACTCATTAGATGAAACGCAACAATGCATGTAGATGAATGCACAGTCATAATGACGGTAATCCAGAAAAAGTACAAGGGTAAGACTTTATAAGATTACCAACATTTCAACAGTGAAATGTTCTTACATAAATGCCTTTATTGCTATGGCACCAAAATGTAAGAAAAAGGTAAATATGTTGTATTTGTGGGACTCAAACCTGAGATAACCATTTGTTCTGTGGGGATGTATTTAAAAGTGCATGAGGAGACACAAGCACAACAACAACCAGCTGACCAAAAGCTAAACTGTTGCAGCGCCTGCGTATAAAATCCCTTTTTATAGTTCTGAAATCCAATTAAATCAGGTGGACGGAGAGATGATTTATTAAAAAAAAAAATAGTGTTGATGGTGATTGGTGTGCTGGTGGAGGTGGTGATGCAACGTCAATCAGCCTGCGATCTCAGTGGGTTCTGTCACAAGTTTGGAGCCGTCCCAAACGGTCTTGAACTGCTCCGGTACTGGAAACTCCCTCTGAAGAAATAACCGAGAGGGAAACAGTAAGAACAAAAGCTGCAAGCAGAGCAGACATCATCCCTTATCTCAGACACCTACGTATTCGTCGTCTTCTTGTGGTACCATGATGTTCATCTCGGAGCTCTTGGCGCTGACGATGTCGCAGCTGAGTGATTCCTTGCTCAGGTAGACCTGGCAGCCCTCCGTCTTGTTGATGGAAATTGTGGGAACTCGTCCCAACACCTACAGACAGACATACTGCAATTACTGATGGGTGGACACTTTAAGATATATATATTTAAAAAAAAAACAAATGACATAAACGGATTCTATTTTAACGTAAGATGGAACAGAAACAGAACAGAAGAAACAAATTAGATCTGACAAACGAGCTGTAAGATGCCTACAATCAACATACTTACTTAAATTACAAACAATATTTGTCTGTTTTTTCTCACCTGTAGCTGAATTGACTTGGAGTTGATTATCTCCACAATCCCAACCACATTCTCAAACACCAAACCCAGCTTCTTACAGTTGTCTGTAGAGAGAGTCAGCACACATGGAGTTAAGTCATAATTCGTTATAATAAAAAATATAACCTCAAAAGCAATATCCTCAGTTTGATTTCGGGCAGCTCACCCACGATGATGGAGTTAATCTTGCCCTTGATCTGCAAGGTGGAGTTGTTACAGCTGAAGACGTAGACCACCTGTTTGAGCTCCGTCTCCTCGATCACTAAGTCATGTTTCTGCTCAAAGTTCTCCTGTAACAGCAAATAGGGCAGATTCAATCAGTAATTAATAACACTGGCCGAATTCAGTGGCAGAGAAGAATACAGAGACAGGAAACACTTCACGCACCACCCTCCACTTCTTCCCCTCCAGCTCCAGCAGAGGGGGTCTTTTCTGGATGGATGCAGGAGGCGACTTCGGGGCCCCTTTGGACTTTTTCTTGGTTGGCGCTGCTTGTGAACGCAGGTTGGGGTTCTTGTGGGTCTTCTGGTCTTCTGAAACATGCTTCAGACCTACAGATGGGAAACATGAGGAGAAATTATTTATGCACATACAAGGATCCGTCTTTGAATTAACAAACCCACCAACCAAACCCTGTACAACTGTGTACCCTGTATATATGTATCTGTATATAGAGCGGTGTGAAAACGTGTTTGCCCCTCCATGATTTCTTATCTTTTAGCATGTTTGTCACATTTAAGTCTTTTAGACAAATTTAAATATTGGTCAAAGTAAACACAAAATGCAGTTTTTAAAGTTGAAATGATGTTTGTATCATTATGGGAGGAAAAAAAATCCAAACCTACATGGCCCTGTGTGAAAAAGTGATTTCCCCCTAAACCTAATGGGTGGGTCAAAATTCCTCCACTGTAAAACTCATTGCAAATTATCGCAAATGTGTGTAATAAATGTAAATATATGTATGGAAAATGTGTGTTCATGTAATGTGTGTGGCAGCGGAGGCAGGAGAACGTGTGATCACCTTTAGTGATCTCCATGCCCTGGTTGAGCTGGGCAAACAGCGCAGAGTGCTGGGCACCTGCACCGCCTGCCGGAGGCTGGGAGTCATCATCAGTGAACACTGGAGGTGGGCCAGGGGGAGGAGGAGGTGGAGGTGGGGGACAAGGTGCGCTGGGGACGGTGGGGGATTCAAAGAGAGAAGGAGGGGCAATGGGGCCCTACGAGAGGGTGAAGAAAGCCACATGTTAGATAGCAACATTGCATTTTGACCTTGTGAGCGATGGGAGAAAACGCAGCAGTGGCAGGTGTTTTGTGGATTTTTGCTGTAGCACCAAATCTCTCCAGCAGGGGGATTGTTGCACAAGAAATACCTTAAAGATTGGAGTAAATTGTAGGAAATGTTTGACACTAAGATGTTAAGGAAAGTCTTTTATTCTCCCATTAAGTGTCTTTAAACTATAAACCCAATCAATTTCTCAGTCATGATGTTAAGACTCTGTGATATAACTGAAAACCCATGGTGTATATGGCTGCACCAATTCTACGAATGTAAAGATTCCTGATATTTTCATCATTCATTTTATGTACATTTGTCAAAGAATCAACAAGGCATATTTACTTTCTTTAAAAGACAATGAGATCTCCACCAAACATTTTCGATAAAGTTCAGTCTAAACTTTTAACAAAGTTTGGCTGAGCAGAATGAGTTTGTAAGTTGACTAATCAGGTCCTGTAATTAGTGCTCTGGTCCTCTCCAGTCCACTCTGATGTGTTGACAGCAGCTTTGTTTTAACTGATGAGTGGCGTACAGTAAGTGCACAGGCATATATCCACTACCACAGTGAGGAGAAACACACAGTCACTGTCTGAAGACCTTGAACAGCTGCCAGGGACAGACACACACCTTCCATCAGGGCTGGACTGTCACTTTACACGCTTCTGAGTACAGCTGAGACTACTTGACCTTCGACCCGAGGCACATGTGTCGTGAATATCATCGCCGAACAATGACGACCTGTTACACTAAACAGCTCAGCGCATACCACTGGATTAGAACCAACGTGTGTGTGTGT
>JAOXYL010000048.1:10775631-10786346 GCA_028564955.1 Terapon puta
GATGTGCTTTACCATCGTCCCTTGTCATTCTGATGGCGACAGATAGTGCGAGCTGACACTGCTTTACCCTGTGTCTGTAGGTGAGCTTGAATTTGTTTGGAAGTTGATCAAGGTTCTTTATCCCCCATTTGAACAATCCTTTGTTGTAATCTGAGATCAATTTTCTGTCCACGTCCAGGGAGGATAGGTACAGTGCCATGGGCTACTAAGTTCTTGATGACATTGTGCACAGTGGACTCAGGCACATTAAGATCTTTGGAAATAGACTTGTAGCCTTGAGATTATCCATGTTTTTTTTTCACAATTTTGGCCCTCAAATCCACAGACAGCTCTTTACTCCTCTTTCTTTTCTCCATGCTCAGGTGTTGAGTCAACTTTTCTCTATTCTTACTAGTTGCAAGTGTGATTATT
Organism: Terapon puta; assembly: GCA_028564955.1. NCBI lineage: Eukaryota > Metazoa > Chordata > Actinopteri > Centrarchiformes > Terapontidae > Terapon > Terapon puta. The sequence continues at coordinate 10,776,043 of JAOXYL010000048.1, forward strand.
GTATTGCCCTACACCAACACCTCATCACATGCTTGAAATGCAATTATTACTCGCAATGTTAACTGGGTGCCAATGATTTTGTCCAGTTAATTCAGAAAGAAAAAAAGAAACTTCACACAGAACAAAAGATAGTGCTATGTGAATTTTTTTCAAGCTGGACTTTGCTTGTCTGATTTTTATGTTGTTCCAAAGCAAATAAAATAATCGATATTTTTGACCATGACTGTATAAAGAACATATTAGAAAGAGGAAGGATGTTATAGTCTCATCAAAACTCTGTCAGTACTCTACACAAAGTTTAAAGTACGTACCAGAATTATTAATTGTTTTCTCATGAGCTCAGGTGCCATGATAGGTGCTGATTTCACCCATAAGGCCTTGCTGTGTCCATGCTGTGTCATGATCACCCACCTACAGTATGTCAGACCAGTTTCATGTTTCACCAGGGACCAAAATACTCCCTGGAGCCGAGTAAAAGACAGCCAAGACATGGCAGCACGCTCTTTATAACATGACTTATTGATTAGAGAGTGTATGAATCATTGATACGTTGAGTCCTGAGAAACTTTATTATGTGTCAGTCTTTCGTATCCATGTAGACTTTGGGTGTGACCGTAGCGTGAGAGTGTTTCAAATAACATCTTCTCTAGATGGCTTCACAGTGGGGAGGAGCAGCATTTGGTAAGTGTGATGTGGTGATGGTACGGAGGCTGAGAACCGCCATGCTTTCATTTTTTAAAAATAGTTAATTGGTTCATTATCTTAAGAAGATGAGCTCTTTTATCGCGACATAATGAGAAAATCACCCCTTTATCACAAAAAACAAAAGATTGTTTCCTCTTATTATGTCTTACAATGTTTATTACATCAGATATCACATCATTAGATTATCAGATTGTCAGATCAAAGAAATACCAATCAAATCCAAATTTCCTCTTCCAATCAGTGTTGTATTATTTTAAGGTAAGGTGAATATGTTAGCATAAAATATTTTTTCTTCAGCACACTATTTGAGCGATCTCCCCCTCTTTTCCTGATAATTGTACTTTACCATCACTTGTATTATTTAAACAGCCTCCTTCAGTCTGCCATTGGACATGCTGAAGAGCTACAGTGCATTTTTGTGCTGCTGATTTTGTTGAGTATAACTTATGCTACATACTCAGAAATTCTTGTATTCTTGTTAATGTAGTTAACATGGATTTTTCACATGATTAAAATCCATATACTATGCTGTTGAAAAGTGCCTAATACTAAGAGTGAATAGTACCGTACTAGGCAGTGAATTCCTTCTTTCTTTCCTTAATTTTGTTTCACAGACTGGTGGTTCCTATTAAAATGTAGCAAAATTATTTGTATTTTCTTCACAATGTTTTTTTTGTTCATTTAATATTGAACACTTCCATACAAAGCAGGCACAGAGGAAAATGTTCATAGGTGTATGTAAAGAAAGATGAATGGGGGAAGATCACAAGTGTCCCAGATCAAACAGCTGGTTGTGTCATCATGTCAGACATGTTTCACATTCAAACAACCTGACATGGAGCGTTAGCCTTAGTGGAAAGAAATGCCACAACGCTTTTTAAATATAGAACATTTTATTCCAATTTTGAGTAAATGGTGTTGAAATTCTGAAGTAAAGGTTTTAATATCAACAGGACCTTTGCATTTAAATAGTAACACTTTACATGCCTTCATCCAGTGACAATGAAAAGCTTCCTTAAAAAGTTTTTTATCATTTATTTTTCATATTTCCCTTGTAAGAAATAGTTCAAGTATAAAAATTCCCAACAGTGTAAAATAGCCCATCTGATGAATATTAAGCAAAAGAAGCACAGCTACTGAAACCTTGACGACGACTATACATTCTAGTGGAGAAAGCAGCATTTTTCGCTTGTTTTTTATGAAAATTATTATTGTTTTTTTTCCTCTCATTTAAACACAGGAGAGGCAGAGTACAATCTGCATGCAAACAGGCCTGCATTTAAATAAAGTTTCTTCCCTACAAAAAGGCATAAAGGCATTAAGCTAATGTCATGTTCTAAAGGATCAAAAAAATAAAAAATAAAAGTACAGTGCACATAACAGAATCTTAAATAACTCCTACATCAACATTTTTGGTTGAGTATGTTAATAATAATAATAATTATAATAATATTATTACTAAAACTAATCAATAACTTATATATGCCTTGAGATGAGTACATAATGATATTATTAATACAGTACCGCCACTAAGTCTCTACTCTCAGAGCGTCAACATAGTCAACCCTCAAAAATAAATATCTTAAATAGTAGATTTCTCTCTTTTTTCAGTTTTTTTTCTCTTAAATAGCAGTAAAAATGTAAGGCACACAGACCAACATAATGTCAAAGAGTCAATCCCCCCCCATCCTCTCCTCCCCACCTGGTGTTCTTGACAGACATGAGGCAGGCCAGTTGTTGGGGTGGCTTTGGTGAAAGTGTGTGTGTGTTTGTGAGTGTGTACCTGACACCAGACTACTGCAGCACAGAGGTGGAAGTGCTGACAGCTGCAGGGCTGAATGACTGTGGGGTGTGTATGTGGTGGTGGTGGTGGGGGGGGTCTCTGCTGTGGGGGCTCTGTGTTGGGTGGAGGGGTGTGAAGTTGGTTCCCGGCCGGGGATTAAAATGTGACAGCTCAACAAACGAGCACAAGTGATGCGTTCTTTCCAGAGTGATCCGTCTGTGTGGCGCTGGAGCGGCTCTGTCCACCCCCACCAGCAGCTGCTCTCTCCCTCTTTCTTTCTCTTTTTCTCTCTCTCCATCGTAGAGCCACAGAGAAACACAACTGTGTCGCCTTTGTCTCTCGACTGCTATGTGTGCAACTCTGGATGCATGCGTTGCCGTACGTGCGAGTGAAACATGTGGAAAAGAGACTGATTTAGTGTTTCTCATTGTCTGGAGCCATTTTCATCCTCTCTCCTTTTGTCAGTGTGTTTGTTTTGTTTGCCAAGTCCCCCTTTAGTCCAAGAATCAAGCCAGAGTTGATGACATTTTCAGTTTTTTGTTTCTTTTCTTTGTTGTTTTGTCTCCTGGTGATTTGTTTGTTTTGCATAGGTCAAGAGGTCGAGACATGGAGTAAAAAAAAAAGGGACATTCAGCATCAGGAAGATTAAAGGTAGTTCTTCAAATGTGTGTGACGCGACGAGTTACGACTCTTCGACTTCCTGACAGAGGTCACATGATCATAGCTAACACATTGGAAACGGTTCCATTTCCCTGATTATCAGAAAATATTTACTCAAAAAAATGCACTTGAAAAGACAAAAAAGAACAAGAAGAACCCCCATTGTCTAACAATAACAATAATAAATATAAATGTTATGAGGGCGTCAAATAACTGAAAACACTTGTGGAAAAACCACAAGTGAAAGTAAAAGAGAACAGTTTCCTAGACTAACATTAAAGACAGCAATAGGACTTAAAGGCTTAGTTCAACACCTATACCAACCACAGGGATTAGTTCCTGCATTTCTTCTCTAGAATAAGTACTCTACTACAATGATAATAGTAATGATAATAATAATAGTAATAACAACAACAATAATAATAGTAAATCACTTTCCATTATTTGTTCTGCGACTTTTTTTCATTTTCTCAATTTTTGGTTGAAGCACAGCAAGTTGGAAAGTTACTGTCAAAAGTTCCCACCTCACCATCATCATCACTACCACCATCATCACCACCATCATCATCACCTTTTTAAAGCAACTCTGCCTCTGAGTTGCTGACAATGCCCACCCTTAAGGCCACTCCCTCTTCCTTTTCCTTCCTTGCTCCATCTCGTGACCAATCAGCTGTGACCGTGGGCGGGCCTCCTCACTCTGCGTGTCCAGCAGTTGCAGTGGCTGCTATTGCATGCGGTCGGCTTGCAGCTGCTGAGGCTGGTACTGACCGAAGGCTGCGGCTGCAGCAGCGGCAGAGCCCGGGGCAGCGGTGGCTAAAGGCTGCTGGACTGCGTAGCCATAGCCGGCAGTAGCCACGTAGCCTGCGGCGGCAGGAGATGCTGCGTAAGGATACTGCTCGTATGCGGCAGCAGCGGCGGCGCTGGCTGCAGCTGCAGAATACTGCGCGTAGGCAGCTCCGGTGTAGTCGATGTAGGGGGAGGAGGCGGTGGCTGGTGCAGTGGCTGCAGGTTGCACGTGAGGGATGACCACACTAGGCTGAACGAAGGCCTGAGGATACACATAGTGGGCCGGTATACTGTGAAACAAACACACATTAGATAGGTTAGTTTGATTCAACCACTCTGAGATTAAAAGAACCCACCCTGAAACCCCAACCCAACTCCATCACACTGCGGCCAAGCGCCCTCCCACCACCCACCACCCAACCCCAGTCCAATCCACCAGTCAAGAACACCAAGGAAATGCCTGCTAGTAAGGATTAGAACAATATAGGGTTGCCAAAATAGAAATCTCTCTGTGAAAAGAAGACTGGAAGGTGAGGAAAACTGTGAACACCCTGAGGTGTTCAATCTCACTCAAATCTACTGAAAAATCACATTTGTATGATAACATTTGGAGGAGATGATGGTGTTGTGTTCTTTATGGGGTCCAACATAGGTACACGTTTTCTGTTTAGGTCAGTTTGTGGTTGTGGAGGCGGAACTACAGAGGGAGGCGAGATGAAAAGGAAAAGTTAGGGATGTGTAACCTGCGGCTCGTTTGTCTGTCACATGTGGATTTGGCTCTGGTGCCGTCCCCCTGCCTGCTGGAGGGCGAGCGGGTGGCGAGGAGAGGGAGGGGAGGCTTACAGTGCCGGGGGCGGGGGTGCGGACAGAGGAGATGAGCCCAGGGAAGCATTGTGGAAATGTCACTGCCACTTTGACAGCTGGACAGTTTTCAAAAAGGGACGCTGCTGGCCATTTCCCCCTCTGTGTCGGGACAAAGAGCCGGGGAGGCAGCGGGGGGAGCCGGGACTAGGCTCCGCACCCAGAGGGATGTTTCGATTAAATAAACAGTTATGAACAATGAGCACATTCTGCCCTCCATGACATAGCCTCATCCCACCCCCCAGACTCTATAAGGCCTGGAAACTCAGTCGGACAGCAAGCGAGAGGGCAGCTTTTGAAATGTACACGACTGGTTCAGAGAGGCGAAGTGACAATTTTTGACTGTAGGCGGAGGAAAGAAAAAAAATGTGGCTTTGAGTTTTCTGAAAGAAAAAAAAACTCCCTCCATTTTAGAGATAAAAGAAAAGTCTAATTCAATCTTATTCTAATTCAATTGTAATGAGAAGCATCTGGCTTTCACAGACACAACTTTAAATTTGTTGCACCGGGCTCCAGCAACAACTACATGTAATTGTAGGTGGGTTTGAATGAAGGTGGCTCATAAATCTGTTGAGAGAAAAATCCATGAAACCACACATATTCAGTCGAGTCTGCATAAATGAACATCAGGTGGTCACTGTTTTATTTTTTTATCTGGGTTGGGAGAGAGGAGAGGAAGTGCAGAAAATGTTAAAGGTTGAAAGGCGGGATCTATCGTGGCAACCCTATTGTCAGCACTCCATTATCCAATCCAACCCACATCTCAACCGAAAGAAACAAGAAGAAGAGGAAGAAGAAAAAAACAGTGTGCCAGGAGAAAAACAGGAAAAACAAAACAACAGCAAGGCGTCAGAGAGGAAGAAATATGTAAAAATAGTCCACCTCGACTAGACTGATTACAGAAACAATGACAAGGGAACAGCACAAGCACTCAACTGAAAAGGCACATACAAGAAAAGGGAAGGTGTAAACTGAGTAGGTGGGCATGTAGAGGCTCGATGTGGTTGTCAGTAAAGGGCATAGGTTTTTACATATACTCTGGTTAGGGATACTTCTGAGGGCTAGTAACAAAATGCCTGCACTGAAAAGATTTTTCTGTGTTCCCACTCTTTTGGAAAATCCTCAGAGACAACTTTTTTTTAATCAACATGTGACACTGAAACTCTCCTGCAGTAATGAAACTCAGCAGGTTTCCAGGATGAATTTTAATGGACGCCATCCCGCTATAATGAACTGAATAAGAAACTCCCACACAAAACAGGAGACTGGAGACACATTTCCTGTCTGTTATCTGAAGTCAGAAGTGAAATCACTGAATTATTCATTATCAGTAGACAGGAAGGAAACTCCTCATACTAAAAGGTGGACGACACAAAGACTGGCCTTTATCCAATATGTAATAAAAAGCTAATATTACCCTGATAACGTTAATACACGCCGCAACTTTAATTCTTATAGTGACAGCTTGTCTGGGTTTTCTCAAACCTGATTTAACACAACTTCTTACTATATGAGAACATTATACTTTTATTTGTATCTCGTAAAGTTTGTTCAAAAATGTACTGTGAGGATTTTTGATCAAGTTTGATCATGAATATTCCAGATTCTGGTATTTTTCTTCATGCTGTACTTGCGGATACATGCTTTTTTTAAAAGAACTTTTAATTACATACACTACAGGCCAAAAGTTTGGAAGCAAGATCAATTTTGTACAAGAAAGATCATAGTCTCATTGGTATACTTTGCAACAAAACATTATTCTTATATAAAGAGTAACTTTACTCTCAAAAACCAAAGAGTTAAAAGTGAATAATGCAAACTGATTTGTTTTTTTTTTATTCTGCGCTGAAGTTATGACTCTTGCAAATCTTCTTAACCCCAAAACTAAGTCCTTCTTTTCTTTTGTTGACATTTATTAAGCAAAGGTCTGGTTACATCAATATATAGATAGAGGTAAATTGAGGAAAATGGTGCATATCAATGAAAGCAAAGTCTGATCATGCAGAAATGCATCGCAAAATACATATAAGATTGTGAGGCATTGTGGCATTGACAGGATGGATTTAACTGGTTTTATAACAGTGTCTGTGAAGAAGGTTGGCTGTGCGGCGATTTGAAAATATAAGCCTCAGAAATCTCAGACCTGCGTGATGGAAAAAAATACTTCACAGATTTAACATATCAAAGATTTTCGACTGCATATGTGAAAAAAAAAAGTTTTATAAAATTTTTAGTGGTTCCAGAGGGAGCAGCACAAAATTGGATAAATTTAGCAGCAGTTGGGACTGAATGTTATAGATCTGAAAATGAAAACAGTGTGGATGTGTGGAGTTACAAAGAGGAGATGCCTCATCTCTGCTTGAGGTTGGCACCTTGAACCAAAGTCAGCTGCTTGTAGCATTACACAGCCAAATCGCTGAACTGTTGGTCAAGTTGCAATGAGGATAATGTAGGCATCAAGCTTTTAAAATGATACCTCATTTAAAAAAAGATAATATTTCTTCTGCATTTTATGAGGCACTTTATGGCCTTTAGTCTGTCTCAAGGTCATGATGCTCCATAAATGACATTAAAGAAGCATCTGTCTTCTAATCTTTCAGTTGCAAAATTCCTCAGCAACAGATAGTGTGTGTGATTGAGCACAGGGGCTGCAGCTCAGACTATTTTCTGACTGTCTAACATTTGGAAAGGTCTTCCAGTGGTATGTATACTCCTGAAATGAAACTCCATGCACTGTCTGGTTTGGGTTGCCACTTTGCTGACTCCAATTCCCCACCATCACTGTATCTATGGGATGGTCTGGCAGACTAACACACACGTACAAGCATGTCCACACACATATATACACACATACAAAGCATAAGCAGAGGTTTTGCCATGGGAAGCAAAGCTTTGGCAGACCAATCCGATGTGGCCTCCTAATTAAAAAATACCCTTTTTTCCCTGGAGGTCGTCATGAAATAATGAAATCAAAACTATCGCAGTATCTGTGTGGTGCCTAAAGTGTGTGTGTTTGTCTGTGTGTGTGTGTGTGTGTGTGTGTGTGTGCGTCTCTTTTCTGGAATGTCGTGTTCATGCAGCGCAGCGGTCATTAAAGTTCAAGGCTAAATAAAGGTTCTCTGCCATCGCGCATGCCATCCGCGGGAGAGAGCACAAGCACAAACAGACACTGAGGTGAGAGGATCTAATGTGTGTGAGATGGTGTGTTTGTGCCCAGTGTGTGTGTGTGTGTGTGTGTGTGTGTGTGTGTGTGTGTGTGTGTGTGCTTGTGAGTGTGAGAGGATGGCAACGTACACACCTGTCCTGCTTCGAAAAGTCTCGAAGATCTGGTGTCTGATTTCACTTAAAGTAGAGTAAGACTTGAGTCATAATCCACACGTAGAAAGCTACTGGGATCAGATTAGGTTCCGTGGATCGTTTACCAGTCGCTAGAGTTTATTAACGCCAAAATTTCCAAGTGCAAAACTAACTCAAGCTGTAATCAGTCTGGGATCAAAGATTACACCGAAAGTGCATAAAAATCTGAAATCCTGACATGAATATGCTCAAAAAGAAGGAGAGAAAAGTAAAAGTTAAAAACCTGCTCTCACAGCTTTTTGCAGTTTGAGGAAGATTCGCAACAAATCTACGGCTGAAAACATTTAACATACAGGATTGTTTGGTTCCTTTCTTCCATTCCTTATTCGGAGGATTTTTTTTCAAATATTAATTGAAGGCCTCAGGGATGCTGTTGGCTGCACGGATTTGAGGGAAGTTTATGATTTGTGATTTGGGTCCTCCATTACAGGCAAACTTTCACTTTGAGTTTACTTTTGAGTAATACAAACCGTCAGACATGAGCACACATGTTTTGTTTGGAGACAGTGAACGAAGGATAACCTTTAATCAAATCTGTCTTGCCTCATCAGCCTCACATTTACATCCCTGCTGTCGGATGTGGCCTTGCAGATGAATTAGTGCTCAGACTTGTTTTCTGCTCGGTCATTAATTGCTAAACGCATCTTCGCAAGGAGCTGACTGCGAAAGTCAAACTGATGGCGACAGCTCTGGTCCACATGTGATGGTTTGAATGTAATTATGTGCACATGGGAAGGCTGTAGGTTAATGTGGCCCCTGAAACATCCACTCTGACCCTGTTTAAATGGCCCCTGCTCTGCTCTTGCATGACCGAGAGAGACGCTCCCGCACAGTCACCAGCAAACCCCCCCCTCAACACACACACACACACACACACACACACACAACACAGAGCTTCATGCGACTGCAGCGTCAGCATTTGGGGCTTTGTGTGGCACAATGGATGCGCTTGTTTTCCTTAACACCACGAGCCCATGTGACGAAAGCTCGCTGCGAGAGAATGAGAGGGAGACAGAGAGAGAAAGAAAGAGACGGAGAGAGAGAAAGAGAGAGAGAGAGGGAGAGAAAGACAGAGACAGAAAGAGAGAGAGAGAGAGAGAGAGAGAGAGAGAGAGAGAAAGAGAGTGACATCCAGACATTTGTTTGTGTCACACTGGAGACTTTGGTGAGCTGAACTGAAAATGAGCACGCACGTGGACAGACAAGCACAATAAGAGCGCACACTCACATGTACCATGTACCAGACATGTACACACACACACACACACACAGCGAGAGCTCACACAATTACTGATTCCTTGGACGTACACATTTCTGATTGGTACACGGTGCTACCTGACCACACGTCTCTGTGGTGCAGAGAGGAGCAAAGATGAAGAGATAGAGACAGGAAGGAAGATGCGAGTTGGCAGCAGTAAACCGACTCTTTCGCTGTGGCTTTGTCTGCTGCTATGTTGCGTTAATGCGAGAAACTGCTAGTAGGACCAGGAAGATGCCATAAGCAAACACAAGCAGTGATGGGTTTTGTTATTTTAAGGAGGCATTGTGAGTAATGGGAGTGGGGAGGAGGTAATTGTAGGGGGCAGGGGAGGAAACAAAAAAAAAAAAGTCACACAGAAAATTCACCACTCACTCCAACAAGACAGCCCAAAAAAACACAAGAAACATCCTGTTAAACAGGTCAACCACAAGCTAAAAGCGATAAAATAAACAAACAAATAAAACTTTGCTCTTCCTTGGCAAAGTTAACACGCCTCCACAAAAAAAAGGAAAAAGAACACCCCAAAAATTCAATCAATCCAGCATTTTTTTTTTTTTTTTTGGTCATTAAAGTAAGAAAGCACACGGTTTAGCTAACAACACCACTTCATAACCACACACAAAGCTCTAAGTTCTATTCAAATAAAATGAATGAAAAAAATAAAAATAAAAGGTCAAAACCCACGTACATGCATCTATAATCACCATTTGAGAGCTTGTTTGTGTGTGTTTGAGTCTACAGGTAATTCCTTTCTCTGATCTGTGACTACGTTCGCACAAACCAGCACAGTTAGCTTAACCGAGAGCGAGCCTGTCGGACCAGAGAAAGATAGATAACATTGAGTCAGGCTGGAAGTTTCCATCATTGTCCACTCAGCACACACACACACAC
>JAOXYL010000048.1:10793416-10798416 GCA_028564955.1 Terapon puta
CGGTATGATGCCCTGGCTCAGCAGCTCCTCCAGGATCTGGCTGGACTCTGGACGCTCCTGATGCTGCAAGCCTGAGAGACAGAAGAAATAAGAACTCTTCAAGTTGTGTGGACTGGATTTTTTTTTCCAAGGTATGGCACAGTCTGTTTCATCAGCATGCTTTAGAGAATTACTTTTCCTGACACCTGTTAGAGGTGGGAGTTTTCTGGGCACTGCTCCAGGTAAGACGGGCGCGTCTCTGTTCTCCATCACCACCCCGCTGTCTGTGGTGCCCTTTGACACCGCTGAGTCTCCGCGGCCATCCAGTTTACTTCCGGTCTCATCCTGACAGCACAAAGGCACAATACAAATACACAAACATGCCATGAGACATTTTTACATCTTGACCCATCTGTACAGAGTCCCACACATCATGTAGTCAAGGTGACATCCGTGTGTTGACATATTGTCATGAAGACAGTAGCTCAGAAACGATAATGACACACAGCAGGTAACACCCACAAAATACTTCACCTCAGAGTTTGAAATCTCACTAATAAACAGCGAAACACTGTATTCTAGTGGTAAGGTTGTCTATATCTATATGTCTATATTATCACTTCATACTTGTATTCCACTTCATATCAGAGAAAAACAATATTTACCTCATCATAATAATCTAAAAACTGAGTTACTTTGCAGATTTTCTCTCTTTTTTCTTTCTTTTTAAACATACAAAACAACAATATGGTGATAGTGAAAAATAATTATCATCGTTTTACATTTTCTAATACAATACATTGGATATGGAACAAACTGCCCAACAATATAGGAAGTGGTTAAAATGCTCCGCCTGGGCCAGCACTGAAACACATTAGATAATTTACATGTCAATTCATCAATAATGTGTTTAATATATGAATAATATCATACTTACATTGAAATCAGCTGGCTAATAACTTATTTTATCTCTGTCTTCTGATCCAAATATCTCTGTACCTACTTGAGTGGCATTTTGAGTGTACATGAATATTTTTAAATTGAGTAAGAAATAATCAAATATGTAGATAATTAATGGAAAGCATGTTAAGAAACTGAATTTCTAATCCATAAAAGTTTGAGAGGTAATAAGCCATAATTATGACCAAAAACATGAAAGTCCTCCCTTTTTTCTTAAGAGTCACAATTTCTAGATGATTTTAGTCCAAATCTGGTTATGTTTTACAGTGTACTCTTATAAACCAGAAATCCATTGCAAATACCTTTAATATTCAATTTTAATTTTCCCTCAAAGGCGATTTAAAACATCACCCTTATATGTTTATTAATAGACTCGTCGGTTAAAAAGGACTTAATTTGGCATCAGTGTCTGCATAATGGACACTTTCACTTTTGATACTTTACAGTACATTTAGCTGATGACTCTGAATGTAATAAATATATTTCCCTTTGTTTTACTGTGCTAAAGGAGCTGAATACTTCAAGCCACCTTTTAACAGTGTCACCTGCTGTATTTCAGAAACATACAGAGGCGTGGTTCAGGTAAATGCACCGACACAGATTTCAGCTGGACTCCCGTTAACGGCAGTTTTAAACTAACCGTTAGCTTACCGGCGGTCCTACCTCGTCTCCGGTCAGCTCCTCCGGTTTTAACGGCCGGACGTCGGTGCTGGTGGAGCTGCCGCAGCCCATGTTCGCCTCACAGCTACACGACGCGGGGCGAAACGTCCAAAAAAGTCATAAATGTCAGCTTTAATTACACCTCCTCTTCCTCTTCTTCCTCTTCTTCTCCGCTACTTGACCCATGTAGCCTCGCATTCCTTCACACACACACGCACACACGCAGACCGTCTCCATGGACCGTTGCTAAGGGACCGTTGCTACAATAAATCTGACCCGGTTAAAGAGGTCTCAAGGTGCAGGTGTCAAAGTCAGGACCCCCCCACCTGTTAGTGCCCCTAGCCACCAACAGAAAATTAGTCACCACCGAAATTCAGGACCCCTGTTTATATTTTTGCTGCCTAATTGTGTTACTGTGATGTTATTGTGACTGTGCTGCACTTCTGTCCATCCTGTGAAAGTGGTCCCTCCTCTGCTCCTCTTCCAAATGTTTTTTTTCCATTTTCTTCTTCATCCCAGCTAAAGGCCCCAGGACAGAGAGTGACCTTGAGACTCTTTTCAGGTCACAAAGAGGAGTCTCAACGTCCAGGGCTGTAATTGATGCCATTTAACTAAGATTATTCACTCATAAACCAAAGGTGTTTTGTCTAAGGTATACTTGATCATTTCTCCTGCACCTCAGAGGAAAATATTGCACTTTTTATTGTCTTGGTAGAGTCACTTTATAGGTGACTCACACACTCCTGTGATGGATTTATTTATTTTTTTTTTTTGTCAGAACTGACAGATTAAATGTTCATCTATGGGTGGGAAATATCCTAAATAATTTATATAATTCTCTCCTTGGATTAGCTGGGAAGTACATTTTTAAAAAATGTTTGTAGAAATATATAAAGTACTCATTTTCAGAATCCACAACAGTAAAAATCCAGTCCACAAATTAATTAATTTAATAACATATATAATGATTTCTAATGTCAAAACGTCAAGTAAATGATTTCAAGTCTTGAATTACAGACTTTTGCTTGATCACATTTGAATGTTTTCATTCGTAGTGGAGTATTCTCACTGTGTGGTATCGCTACTTTGACTTAATCAAAGGATCTGAATACCTCTGATACCACTGGCCAGAGCATAAGACCTCACCACCATTCAGTCTTTTTAGCAGGTGGTGAAGATGAAACACTGAATCATGTGTTACCTTTATTAGATATTTGCTGGAACTATTCAGATTTAAACACTGAATCTAAAAAATATGGAATAATGGAATTAAACTCACTAAAGACCTCAGTACAAAGATGTTAGCTGATTTGTTGTAATGTAATTTAAAAATCCTAAATAAAAAAATCACTTCTGTGTGTCCTCCTCCTGAATAAACTTTACATTATTTGGTTCCTGTGCTGTTTTCTTGTTCAGGGATATGCGCAAAAAAGCACAACATCACCTGAATTCATCATCATTCCTTGTCTATTTATCCCTTCCATCTTTTACAGGTGCTCTGTTCCTGTATTTACATAGTGCCTGTTTGTGTTTAACCAAATGACCTCTCACAGAAGGGCCCACAGGCAGTCTCCACCCTGAGGGCTCCCTCACAGGTTAATCCCAACATGAATCAACCAGATCCTATTATACCTTTATGATGGAATATTTACACAAAACAACACTAACACCACACTGTTTTCATTTTTAGTCAAGCACAAAGAGAAAAGTGTATTTCTACTATAGTAAATGTAGTCTATAGGCATAAACCCATTTTGTTTCATCACTTTTGGCAGTACACTAAAGCTGATTTTTTCAAAAAAAGCTAAGCACTACTATGTAAGTAACTTTGCTTTGAGATATTTTATTTTATTTTTGCAACACCAGAGGGGTGCAAGCAGAGCACTGGTGCACTCTACTGGGCTCTACTGCAGGTAGGAGAGGGCGCTGGAGTGGGCCGGGGCAGGGCAGAGCCTGGGCTTATTGGCAAGGATCACGGTGGTGTCGAGCGCAGGCAGGAAACTCTGGTGCAAGATCTGGCACTTCTGCTCCACCTCCAGTGCTCGAGCATTTTTGGCCAGCTTGTCCTCCACAGCCATCAGACGCCTGCGAGTGAGCTCCAGGTCCTGCCTGTAGATGGAGTTAAACAGAAAGACAGGTTTAATGAAGGTCTCAGTGAAAGGCCGAGGTGAGAGGTGATGCTGTGATCGCAGCAAACTTACTGAGAGCGCGACAGTATGGGGCGAAGTCCAGCTGACATTTTTGCCAGGTCATGTTTCTCCAGGGTGAGGCTGACGAAGGGCTAGAGGAGCAACAGAAAAAGGGTTTCAAGATACTGTATTTGACTGAGGAGTGAGGAGCCGTTTAAAGCTTTCTGTGTTCCTGTCAGTTGCTGCATCACATTAATTTCACTTACCTGATCCATGCAGAGCTCATGTCCGGGTCTCTGGTTGAGGATGTCCAGGCGGTTGGTGGCCTGATGCAGCTTGGAATCACAGTTCCTGATCTGACCCGCCATTTTCTGTACGTCCGTTGTCAGATCACAAATCTCATCTCTTATCTGGAGATTATGGGAAAGCCACAAAACAATGAGTCATAATGTCACACAGAGTCAAATGCGATTGTTTTTTTTTTTCTGTAGATGGTTGTGTGAACTGGGATTAGAATCCACGGGACTCACGCGCTGCCTCTCCCAGATCAGTGTGTCCTGGAATCTGCTCAGCTCATTGATCTTCTTCCTCAGGGCGTCATCTGTGCTACGGCGCTGGCGCTCATGGGCATTTTTTTGCTAAAATAATCAGACACATTGGCGAAGTTATGAGAGAATGAAACTGTACAGGGGTTCTGGTTGTTCTCAGGTTGATTTGACTCGATGTCCACAATGACAGAAAACAAACAAATCAGGGTTTAAGGTCTTAGAGGGGTCTGTGTTATCTTACATTGGCCAGGGTAAAGCGCAGGTTTCCCCTGAAGGAAGATGAGACCTTAATCATGCTGTCAGCCGCCAGCGTCAGGTCCTTGCAGTGGGACAGCCACTTCTCATAGCTCACGTGGTTGGGCTTGTACTGACCGGCAGGGAGGTTGGAGCTTGGGGCATTGAGGTCGTGGGTGATGCATCTGGTGGTGAGCTTGATGGCTTCACCCTTGTCCTGAAAGTCTGCCAGCAACTGAGTGCGGATCCCATTCAGAGTGCTGGAGGGAGAAGATTTGAGATGTTAAAATATACTGACTGAGGGAGAACATGCAGAGTGAAGTTGTATGTCCTTGTATGTACTTTACGGTTGCATTCTGGAGGATACTAATCCTCACGAATGTGATGAAAATAAATTGAAAAAAATGAATCTAAATTGAATCCATCAGTCAAACCTTAGTTTGTCGAGCAGGATGCAGATCTGCTTCTGGAGCACTTCTCTGATCTCGTT
>JAOXYL010000048.1:10803416-10821763 GCA_028564955.1 Terapon puta
ATTTATAAAAGTGAAGGAAGTAGTATTTAAATTGTTTTTCTGTCAGATCTACTTTACTTAACATAGCTGTTACATTGGACATTTCTGGTGTGTTCTGCTGTCAATGCTGTAAGTGTTAGAACTTCCTCTCACCTGTAGCACTTTGTCCAAAAGTAAAAGAGGGCTTTGGGGCCTCTGTGGTAGATGTTTCGCTCTTGTCTGCTGGCTTGCCAAAAGCAAACGTGGGTGGAGCTTGTCCTGTCGGAGCGCTGGGCTTGCTAAAGGAAAAGCCTCCTGTGGCTGGCGCTGGTGCAGCATCTGCATCTTTGTTAGCGTTAGCAGCACCAAAGAGGAAGGTGGACGGCGCTGAGGAGGCAGCGGCTTCCTTTTTTTCCTCTGGCTTCCCAAAGGTAAATGTTGGAGCAGCTGGCTCTTTGTCTGCCTTCAAGGAACCAAACGTAGAGCCCCCTTGTGGCGTGGTGGTAGTCACCAAGCTTGGTTCACCCAATCTCCCAAAAACAGAACCAGTGGTGGTGGTGGTGGTTGTGGTGGCAGCGGTTGAGTTGGTGTTTGTTGTTGTGGTGTCATTTGATGATGGGGGACTGGCACTCTTTTCTTGCAAGGATGCAGGAGTGAAACTAACTGAGGAGGAGGAAGAGGTGGTGGTGATGGTGGGGGTGTCTGATGTTTTCTCTTCAGGTTTTGACAGTCCAAATGTAAAGCCGCCTTTAGAGGAGTTACTTTCTGTGTTAGATGGTCCAGATCCAAACACTATTCCACCGCTGGCTCCAAACGTAAACCCAGAACTTGCGGCAGGTTGGTCTGACTTTTTATCATCACTAGAAGCAACCCCAAATTTAAAGCCCTCTGATGAGCTGCCAAATTTGAACCCTGATGAGGCAGTAGTGTCTTTAGAAGTGGTTTCTGATGAGGAGCTTCCAAATTGGACTCCAAATTTGAAGCCACCTGACGATGAAGATGAGGACTCTGGAAATGAGCCTCCAAACTTGATACCTCCAGTTCCCGATCCTGAGGTACTGTCTGATGTGCCAAACTTAAACCCTCCAGAAGTAGAGGTCGCCCCACCGAATGTAGAAGAGCCTGAAATCCCACCAGCTGATGAACCAAAAGCAGAAGAGAGACAACCAATGACCAGAAATAAGAGGTAAAAATTGTGGATTAGTTTCAGGTTTGTCATATGGTTATCTGGCAGTTTAATGCATTAAAAACAAACAAAACAAAAACAAATACTTGGTAAAAATATGCTATAAAATGCGGTTGCACAAACCACGAAGTAGGTAATTTTCATTACCTTTGGGCTCCACATTAGCTCCAGGTTTGACTGCCTGACAGGCAACACACTTCACATCAGCAGCCTTATTCTGCAGAAGACACACATCACAGTCCCAGCCCCCCTCCGGCTTCTTGAACGCGTCTCCCAACCCAAACACTGGAGCAAAACTGGCTGAAGAAGAGGTGGCTGCTGCTGCTCCTGTTGTGAGGATGATGAAAAGAAAATCCCTTTTAGTTAATGGAATCCTATTTTCACTTACTAAAAAAACATCCCCCCAAAAAAACCCTCAAACATGATTTAGGTCTTTCTAGGATATCAAAGACCAATACTACCATAGCTGTGCTCCAATTACCTGGTTTAGCACTTGTGCAGGCCACGCATTTTGTGTCCTCTGCCTTATTTACTATCATACATGTATCACATTCCCATGAACTCTCAGGTTTTTTGAACTTGTCTCCAAATCCAACAAACCCTGTAGAAACAGGGGCTGTGGGGGTGGATACAGTCTTAACAGCTGAGAAGGCAGAGGGAAGAGTCAGTGAGGGCTTTAGCCCAGTTCCCGGTTTGGCTGTTTCGCAGGCCACACACTTTACAGCATCAGGTTTGTTTGAAACAAGACACGTATCACAGTCCCAAGTTCCCACAGGTTTGGAGAACATTGTGCCAAAGCCTGTGGTTGTTGTGGTGGTGGAGGTGGTCTCTGTGCTGCTGCTCTCTAGCCCAGCCAAAGTGGAGGATGAAGGTTTACTGTCCATAGATTTCGATGAGGAGGAATTAGGCTGTGGGGCCATACAGCAAACGCATTTGGTGTCTGACGGCTTGTTCTGTACCAAGCAGACATCACAGCTCCAGCCCGGTGGGGCTTTGAATGCGTCGCCCAACCCGGATGAAGAAACAAGGGAGGAGGTGGTTGTCGCAGTGGCAGAAGAGGGGGCAGTGGATGGTGTGGATGTTTGCAGTGGAGAGTTATCAGGGGTCGGTGAAGTTCGAACAACAGGAGAGGCAAAGCCTAAACAGAAAAAGCAAGGGATTAAAACTGCGAACCACCCTGTAAACCATTTCCTCCAAAACACACTGTAGATGTGTTACTGATTCTCACCAGGTGCTTTGAGAAGATCCAGCACACTGCCCTGCTTCAGAGTCTTGGCTGGTTTGAAAGGTCCCTCAAAATCTTCTGTGCTTTTGCTTGATGCTGGCTTCGCTGTAGAAAAACACAGAAGGACAAAGACTTAAGTTTCAGTTTTCTCAGGGAACAGTGTCATTACAGGAAAAATGAGAAATTTCTCTTACCAGCTGCCGCTACTGGAGAGGCCAGCTTCCCGTTTGACATCGAGGGATCCAACTTTGCTACAGGTGCACTAAAAGTGAATCCAGCCTACAAACAGAATATACAGATAAAAATTAAAGGTTGGTGTTTTAAAAAGCTGTCTAACAAAATCAGTGATCATTAACAGGCTGTTTACTTACTGAGGGGGAAAAGGAAGGGGGACTAGCAGCAGTAGCTTTGACAATAGGCGAGGAAAATGTAAAAGGTACACAGGGGGGTGTTGAGGCCATTGGTAGTTCCTGGAATAATACATGAAAATGAGCAAAATGCAGAATTAACGTTGATAATCATCAGACTAGTAGCATTGTAGTGGGACGAGTCGATTTTAAGACAGACCTTATTTGTGACGGTTTCCTTGGAGGGAGTCACAGGTGCGACACTGGGGGTGGTGCTAACGGAGGTGGTGAGAGGTGGAAGAGGGGAGGTGAAGCTGAAGGTGGGCAAGGCGGAGGTGCTGATGGGAAGTGAAATAGTTGGAAGGTCGGGTACCTCAGCCACCTAAAATTAGAAAACAAGCATAAGTGTCAGTGTGTGCTCAATTTGAAGGCACGATGCATTTTACTGTGAGAAATGAAAACCTGAAAATACTTCTGTCCTTCATGAACACAGTGCATCTGTGAGACTATTATCAAGGAGCAAGGACCTGATTCTTACAAAAGTCATACAAAAGCTGTCTGTGTATCAAAACTAGAATTCAGATTGGTGCAAAGCTCCTACCTCTTCCTCTTCGGCGCGTTTAGAGGAAGGCCGTGCAGTGGTCCTCTCTCTCTTCATCTTGCCTCCTCCAGAGCCCACACCGCTGGCTGCTGGCGTACTGGATAGAGGATAGGCTGGGCCACTGAAACCCATTGTGCTGGTGATACAGGACAGACAGGAGGTATAGTAAGTAAAACAAACTAAACAACATACAGAGGGCAGTCACACTTTTAAATAAACAAAAACAGCTTGACTCTATTTAGAAATGTTGTGATTGGGTTATATTGTCTTGCTTTGTTACTCAGGACAAGCTGCTCTTAATTATTTTGTATAAAAACAAATCTAAAATAAATGTAAACAATATTATTGGCATTGAGTTGTTTAAAGTTACAGTAGATAATGAAAAAGCAACAATTTACACCACTTTAGTTAGAAACAATAATTTTCTGTACCTTTAAATATTTCTAGGAGACAGTATCATCAAATGAATTTTGGCCTGATCTTACTGATGCCTCATCTTTTAAAGCAACATGTTTTTACCTTAGAGAAGGACCTGGGGTTGCCTCAGGTAGTTGTGGTGATTGTCTTGTGGGCTAAGGGAATAAAACAACAAATTTAGTTTAAAGTTTGTATCAGAGCCAATTTGGCTCCATTTGAAATGAGAGGAACAATTCTGTGGCGTGACATCATGCAGCAATGCGTTTCTGACCGTCTCTCTCGGGGTCCTATCCAGAGGTCGGCTCACTCCTCCAGGAGTCAAAGTAGGCCTGAAGGACACGGAGCGGTTCCCAGACGCCGATGCTGCAGCAGGAACAACCAGTTTCTGCACTGGTGGGAGGGAGGGATCCATCTGAATTGACCAGGGGGGGGATTATTGACAAAAGTTAAGAATAAGAACAAACTTTCCTGGCTAACTGCATAAAATAAATAAATAAGAAACAAAAACACCAACATTGTACTTTAATTTGGAATTGGAGCTTGGTAACAGTAAATTCATCAGCTGGTTTTAAAATTGTCACACCTGTCCAGATGACCACTTGTGTTCACACTAACTGTTACTGTCTACATCACTTATGCTCAAAGTTCAAAGAGCCATGTGCACAGTTATTACATCTTCTCAACAATGACCTTGCAAACAGACAGTTACAAGAGTCACCTCTTCTGCCCAAATGGAGATTTGGTATCTGGTTTCACTTGCACTTCAACCATATACATCAGTGCTTTCCCTCTGCACATCGGTGCGCTGTCCCTAAACAACCACCACAGCTTGTGCTGATGAATCGCTTTCCTGTTACATCTGTGTTGGGCCAGTGGTTCGAATGATCAGGTGATGGTTATTTACACTTTTATTTATGGCTGTCCACTTCTGATTGGGCCACTAGAGATTTTAAAACTGAGTGTGTCTACAGGTGTTTAAGTATGGGCCTCCAAAATATAGCAGTGCTGTGGTGAAAGACCAAAGCAAAAAGAATCATCCACGAAGGCCCTGTTATATAAGTGGCCCTTTTTGTTTTGGACCAGAAAGGGTCAATACACTATTGTTGAGATTTACAAAACAGCTGTGGCAGCCTGTGGCAGCTGGGCATGCCTGACAGTTATTACTGAGGACATGTCCAGTCCAGAGCTGGCAAAGATGAACAATGGACTGCACTTTAAAGAAACAGAAACACACACTCACACACATCCACACTTTTATGCGCCAAATGCATCATGGAATCTAGCACACTTTTGCTCACAAGCACTTGCACACAACACAGAAAACCACACTCACACGCATGCACACTTACACACACAGTGGTGAACAGCTGTGTCCCAGCCAGAGAGAATCCTGTTAACTGTTGTAAAGAAGGCCAACGGACAGTAGGACAGGAAGTGACAGGAGGACAAACCACAACAAGTGCGGCTGGGTTTGTACAATAATATCTCTGTTCATATCTCTAAGCTTTGTGCCAAGCTACAAATGCACCAGATAGACACAAGCCTCAGGTCACACAGGGACATCAACTCATTATAAAGCCAGGAAAACAACAGTTAAAACAGAAAGCTCCATACCAAAATTAAAACCGAGGCATAAAAGAATATCAAATTTCAAAATCTGTACATACCCGTTTCTTTTTCGACTGGAAATTAGAAACATCTAGATTTGTGACATCCATTGACTGCAAAGGAGAACGCATGTAAGAACACAGTTTTTTAATGTGAAACTAAGTCAATGACATGTTTTCAGGTAGTTTTGTGGGCAGTATTATACAAATACTCATTGGAAAACAATATTTCCATTCTTTAATCATTGGGGTAAGATACAGTGCTGCCCTGAGGTCATCACTGCAAACAAATACCTGAATATATGTAAATATATTAAAAGCACTCACTGTTGAGAGGGGGGATGAGCCTGCTGCTGGGATTCTCCTGGCATCCTGCAGAAAAGAAATTAGCCCATTTCAGATAAATATAATCAAACAGGAACATCACTGACAAATCTAAACACTGTCAAACTTCACAGATATGATGATAATAATAATGTGTGTGTACTTACAGCAAGAGGGCTTGACATGCGCTCCAAAGACTGCAGGATGCGCCTGGCTGTGGCGCTGGTCACCCCACAGGGCTGAGTACCAGCAGGCTTGGCCTTGATCTGTCTCCTCACTGGGGCCTATAGATCAGATGAGCTAATTTAGTCTCCAATTAAATTAATAATTTTCACACTTCAGTCACATTCATCCCATGATGTCAGTGTCAGAAATTAATTGCTCACCTACTCAAAGCTGCTAAACTGTAACAGTCGAAAAAATTAAATGCACCAAAATGTAAAAATGAGTGAACAGAAATACAGTGTTAAACCTAGAGTTCACCATATACATTTATTTGCAAAGTTGTGACATTGTTTGGGTCTTGATATCAGAGTTTTTAAAATAAATGGTTTTGTCTAGCTCACCTGATACGGTGTTCCAGGGCGAGTGCGAGAGCTCCTGACTGCTGCCGCCCCACCGTATGTGGTCTTCCCGGGGTAGAAGGGTGAATCTCCAAGCTGGCTTGAGTTCAACATTGTGTTGTTGAAAGTTGACTGCAAGACAGAGGACTCAGTTACATTAGGGTTAACTTGCGTTACATCTCAAACATCAGTTCATTTTAGAACATGTTTTTGTAATGCATAAAAAAAGGCATGAAGCAAAACAAAAGTATCATAATTAAAACATCAAATGCATCTTGCAAACTCACAAATGGTTGTCTTTTTTAAATGCCACTTTTTTTTAATCCATCAAATTGGGTTTAATATGGAAAAGGATTGTTTGTGAATTTTTTTTTTTTTTTAATCATTATAGTGATCTCATCCAGTGAAAATTGGAGCCAGTGTGCACTTAAGCACACTAGTTGTTAGGAGCTGGACAGACTGAGCTGGAGTCTGGGGTGCATAATATAAATCCAGACATTTATAAATAAAAAGAAAACAGTGGTCAGTGAGAGATTGTAGAAATCTGTCGTACACATGACTGCAAATAATTGGGTGCACTGACCAAATTCCAGAGAGACATGTAAATCGAAGTGGGTCACTGCTTCAATGGCACCGGCCTAGATACAACCCTGACACACCAAAATGCCAAGCTTTGTGGCACAGATCTGCAAGCGCCACTGTTACAGGGTGACAGACATCTTGGGGGGGCAGAAAAACATATACTCACATTGGAGGAAGTTCCAAACACAGACAAGTTGAAAGAGGGCCTTTTCAGACTGGACTGGGCAGGCTGAGGTCCAGAGTTAGTTCTGTCTGTCTCTGGGGACCAAAGTTGGGGAAGTGATGCTGTTTTGGAAGTGGGGACATCTGTTAAAAAATGGGGTGGGAGGTGGTATTAAAACATGACAGACCAATTTAAGAGTGCACAGTTTTTTTGTCTTTGTGGTTGAACTTGCCGTCTACGTGCTACCATTCAGCCTCAAACAATGCAAATAAAGAAAGCAGATCATCACACAGGAAACATTTGTTGGTTTCAGCTATTTTTTGTCATTTCACACCTTTAAGTAACTTGAGTAATATCTAGTGCAGGGGTGGCTGATCAGAGAGCAAACAACGTAAGGAAAAAGAGATTTAAATCTAATGAAGACAGTATGCAACTTAAAATGCAACTTGATCAAATCTGTGTTTTTTCCACGCCATGTCTGGATAAAGGTGGATAAAGGGATAAAGGTGTAAATCAAGTCATGTCCTTCACTTGGCCTTATTAAAGCAAATTATGCACACAGTGCAGAAGCTTTAATTATGTAGTGGCTACAAGTCTGCATCATTGATGACAGTTCAAAAGTAGTCTGATTGTGCACATAATTGTCTACACTGCTAAATATACGCAGAGAAACATTTTGCTCAAACAGTTTTTACCTTTGTCAGAAGCACGAGAAGAGAAGCCACTAGTAGTGGAAATGTTATCATCTTCATGCTGCGAAAGGTTGTCCTTGATTTCTTTGACCAAGGAGAAGCCTGTGGAAAAGGGTCCAGGGGCTGAGGAGGTTGATGGCTGGGAGAAGAGGCTGCTGGATGCCCCCAGGGTCGGGGAGGAAACATCCAGCGGGGGAAAGTGGAGGTGGGAACGACTCAGAGGAGGTCGAGAAAGCACATACTCCTGAAAGTTTAGGGATGCCCGACTGGTTGAGGGCTCTGTGGAAGAGAGACAGAAGCCACAGGTGAGCATGGTGATACAGCCGAATGTGCAAAAAAACCCCAAAACAAACAAACAAAAAAAAACTTACAGACTACAGTCTCATGGAAGGGATAAAATTCCCATACTACTCTTTCTGATTACCTCAAAAATCTACAGAGTTCCTCACCTGCGTTACTCGTGCTGGGCTCTGGAGAGTCGCGCCCATCTAAGGGAGGAGGTCCCTCTTCGCTGCCATTAGGAGGAGGAGGTGGTGGTGGCTGGCAGTTCTGCTCTGTGCCCAGTACAGCCCCTCCTCCTTCAGCAGCATCTCCGTTCTTGAAGTATTTCTGCAGCCAGGAGGGAACGATGCTCTTTACTGTGTCTGTCACTCGACTGATGAGGCCTGACTGCTGCTGATGAAGACATGAAGAAGGTATTAAATGAGAGGCAGAGATGTTGCGTATAGATGCAAAGAGCATTAATAAAACGATCATAAAGGCCCAATGACTCAGATCATTACTTGTAGACTCTTCTTTAGAAAACTCCCTTGACAACATTGGACAAAATTAAATGTGTGTAAAATAATGCTGCATATAAAACAGTTCTGTTGGATGTGGCAGAAAAACTTTTTGGAATCCACTTTTTTTTCGATCTTTCATGTGATATATTTTTTTATTACACATAAAACATGCACACACAAAATCTACAGTCATGCATAGATTGAGCAGAGATGCCACAAAACAATAACTGAAATGCTGAGGTTTGTATTCATGGTGTTGAAAAAAATTTGAATTTCCACATGAAATCGTTTTCAAATCGTATAACATGCACTCTTAAAATTAAGGAAATCGTGTAATCAACACTGCATTTCATTATTTGAATCAGCTGCACAGCCCCGTTTGCAATGAGAAGCCATTCGTCCTCCCCAGTGCAAAGCAAAACACAGACAGAAACTGGGTCAGCCACTGTGCATGCTTCTGTGAAGCAGTGAGCAAGTGACGGCTGCACTATACTGTACCGAGGCCTAGTACTGGATGGGTCTTGCCTCCTTCACCCCACTTAAAGAGTATCATAATTCAGCATAGGAAAAGGAATATGTAGGCCTGAAGGTCTGTTGCTACGGTCACAAAAGTTGTTCAAATGCTACCCAATTAGACCTTAAACAAAATTTGTTCCAGTCACTCCAGCATTAAATGCTTCATGACTCAAAGTCTGTTCATGAATAACATCCCCTCTGATGGGAAGGAGCAGTTTTGGAGATACAGAGGGACAACAAAGCTAGAGGTAAAATCTAAAATGTATGAATGCAATGACAGTGAACAAGACAAACTTTTGACAGGGCTGCAACGATTAGTCAGTTATTGGTTGCCAACACCTTCGATAATTGATTTATCATTTTGAGCCATTTTTTAAAAAATAATTATCAGTTATTTATTTAGCTTTTTGAGTGGTACTGTGACAGCACTTATGTCTTCATATTATGGCTATGCTGCTCCGTGTTCTTGTGACAAAATGTACATGACAACAGGAAAGGTTGAGAAAAAGGGCCGACTACCAGGTGCATCACTTCTTGTACACTCCGTCTGACCGCGGCAGCTGATAAGAGTCATGGACGCCTCTTGCCTCCTGCTTATCTATGAAATACACCTGTAGACCACTCTGCACTTTAACCCATGTGCAAACACACTCAACTTTAACCAGTCAAGAGCAAGTGTAATAACGAGCGAGTGCTCGTTTATTTTGCGCTCCGCAAGCCATTGTTAGAAGGATTTATGGGTGCCTCACCTCTGATAGGGAATCATGTGACCTGTGGTCAACTACAACAGCTCTCTAAACACTATGGTGTTGAGTGAAACATTTGATTGAAGATGCCACTATTTGATGAAATTAACTTTAAGCCACTTGAATAAATTTAAGGCTTTACCCTTAAAGTTCACAGCGTTGGTTATATTGATATGTTTATGTAATAAAAACAGTAAAAAGTATTGATGAAAAAGACTTGCAGGAAACACCACAATGTGAGATACTCAACATAGTAATGACATAACATGTCATATTACGCTCCTTCTGCTTTTTAACCAGCATTGTTATGTCAACCAAGACAGTGAGAAGAGAAACCCATACTTTAAGGAGAACTGTACACAAGATTTAGATAATCGTTGTTTTTAGATGACTTTAGTCCACACAAAGTTGTCTGGACTCCAACTGCTTCTGTGTTATTTTCCATTTAGTCAAATATGATGATTAAAAAATGTAATCCTGACTCCCATGTGGCATGACTGACAGTGAGACACATTTCCATTTATTCAAACAACAATATTACAAGTTCATGGTTGTCAGTTATGGCCTTTGTTTGTTTGACGTCTCTTCATTTCAACACTCAAACATGTATCCACAGTTAACATCTAATGATCAAAAATATCTGTCAGTAATAAAGTCAAATTTGGTGTCAAGAAGTAAAACATAAGAATATGATATGATACTGATGACAGCAGCACCTGTAAAGGAAATTACATGACAATGCTGTGTACACATACTGAATTACAACCAACTACACTATGGCCAATATTATCTCAGCTGATGGTTTATTAGGTCAGCCAAATTAAAACTAATGGAGCACAAAACATCAGCCCATTTAGTTCAAACTATTTTAAAAATGTGTGACTATGCTGTTCTGCCAAAACCAACAGTGCCAAATAAATAACTTCAAGTGGTGATATCAGTTTGTATAAATCACTATATAATGATCACCGCTTTGTAAATTAGTTACACTGGTTGACATCCACACAAGTGTAGATAACTAGTGACAGTCTCAAGCAATGACTATTCATACAAATTTCTACTATAAGGTGTAGCAAATAAAATAACAAAAGCATGTATCAAATTGATGCATTTTGACAGAATGTTTACCTATCAATATTCAAATTAGTGTCAAAGAAACTTTTAAACAAACAGATCATTTTTAGTATGCCCCTAGTTCAGTTGCCTCTCCAGTCAGATAACACATTAGTAAGCCAACTATCATATAAACAAACTCTTAACTGTAGCTCACGTAAACATTACACGTGAAAAGCGGTTAATGGATCCGTCATGTCCGTTAACAGCGGACAAGATATTATAGTTTGAAAAGCAACAGTAACTGGTGTCCAGGCGCCCAGTGAATCAAGTCAGGAGACCATGTGGGCTCCCAATCAGCCAATGCTTCCTGCGCAATCCAACTGCCTGAGATGTGGCTAACTTCAACTAGCCTAACATCCACAATCACTTACGACAAGTCAGTGAGATAAAGGTAAAACTCAATAGCATGAGTGGCAGCTACCTACACCCGCGAACAGATGCGAACTAAAACAAGACCACACCATCACTTCTACTGGCGATGCCTCAAGACTAAAGAACAGAAGACAACAATGCACTTCTCACGATGCTAACCTAGCATTAGCATCTAGAATTAAACTTCCTTGCCTTGCGCCAGAAAGCTAACAGGTAAAAAACCAACTAATAGATACGAGGTTTGTTTTCTCAAAGTGTCGCCAACTAAACAAGATGCTGAATAACTAATTTAAACAACTAACTGCGCTGTAATTTGACCTGTCAGCTCCGGCTAACCTACCTGCTAGCTTAGCTCGCTAGCTAACTATCGCTTCTCGGACATGCTAGCAGGCGCGTGGAGGCCACGAGCGCTAACGGCAGGCCATAAAATGTCTCCAACAAAACAATAACAACGGCTGTGATAAAGTGGCACTGCGGACACCGCGACGTCCTCGACACGAGCTTTAATAGAGAACATTTGTGGTCGTTTTACCTGTTTACTCTTAGCGTAAGGTTTAGACGCGATGTGGTATCTCCTGCTTCTGATTTTCCCTCCACCCGTCGCCGCCATGGCTCTTTCGTCTGACTGTCTGTCGGCGTTTCGGCGCCGGATAGCTGTCATCCAGCCACTCACGGTGCACTCTGGGAAATGTAGTATCTAAACATAACAAAGAGGTCGGTTTGACAGGACACTGCGCCACATTGTTTCTGCATGGGGTTATTTCGTGTCATGTGACTGAAAGTTATATATACATGTGATGTTATTTGGATAATCAATGCGAATATCTGTCAGAATAAGAAAATGAATCTGCAGCAATTTCGATATACAATAATTTTAGGCATAATTAATGAGAAAGTAATCAAATAAAAATGCCACACCCTGGTTTAATTTTTTTCATGAGAATTTAATCTTTTATTTTGTCATACTATTTTATTTAAGCAATATGAAAAAACGCAATAATAAAGCTGGATGTATGTCAGTATATGTTTGTTTATTTGGTTGTTTGTTTTTTGTAATTTCTGATGTTTTGTGGACCAGATAATCTTTGATTACTAAATACTAAACAAATAACTACATGAAACAATAATGGATTTAATCATTGGATGTGAATGTGTTTGTATGTTGTATTAGGATCTTATTGTGAGAGAGTTATGAGGTCTTTGTGGTAGTGTTATCACAAACAATAAACCATTATCTCTGTAGACAACCATGGAATGAATGAATAATTCCTGCAGCACTGCTGCAACATTTGTGCAGTTTGTGTGTGTGCATTGTGAAATACACCTGCATCATCTATCCTACAATACTTTGTTCTCTCACTTATATTGCAGGGGTAAAGCAGGAGTAACAATAATAAAATTAATGATTTACAGTAGTTAAAACATTTTAACCAGGGCACTGCAAGCAAACCAAGGACAAGGAGCACAATATAATATACTTAAGAGTGGACAAGTAGAAAAACAATTAATGTGTGATCATTTAATTATGTGTACAAAAAAGCAAACCCATCCATATAAAAATCACAAATCAGTAATATCTATGCATTATGAGTTACAATGAACACATTTTAAACATTTCATATTAAATGGTGGTCCGACACCTGAAATATTATAAATGATCAAAAGACTGGAATAATTCAAGCAAGTGCTGAAAAAGTTTCATTTAAATAACATTAAAACACAATTAACTTATCAAAATTGTTTGAGCTAATGAGAAGTTGTAAAACAGGTTTTAATACTATATATGAAACTAAACTAAACCATTCTATTAAATGAAAAACAGCTTATGTGCACCGGTAACTTAATGTGTTATATGTTTACATTTTGTTAATGTCACATTTTCATTATTTTGGGTCACCAAAAAACTCAAAAAGACTTTGAAAAACAACATTTTCACACAACTGATTATCATTTGCGATTGAATGTCGCCACAGTAGTGCTATTGCATTGGATATCACAGTACACCTGTCACACGCACCATTCACTTCTTTCTCTAATTACAAACACACGCAAAAAGACTGCAAGATTTCTATAAATCTCAACAGTTCTAATGATCACACTTATGAAAGCTACAAAGGGTAAAAATAACATGTAAAGGCTACAGCTGGTTTAGTAACACTTGGTTGCTCCTCTCATTTGAAGTAGACAAAAACTTCTTCCCTGCTGAGACAATTTTGATTTAACCACCAGTGCCTTTCTGTGATAGTCAAACGTGCAAAATGTGGTCACCTTTGGCAGTTATATCAACACAAATATATCAAAGCAACAAATAATAATCACCACTTAAAAGTGCCCTACACAACAATAATGTGATTTTTAGTTTTGTAGTAAAGTAACATTTTGCACACACTAAATTTGAACACAAAGAGGTGCCAAAGAGGTTAAGTGCAAAAGCAATGTTGGCTGTAGCAAATACTGCATACTCAGGGTGGTGTGTGATAAAGCTGGTACACACCTGAGAGGACATATATAACCTATCCCACAGTGCAAAACACCTGTTAAAGCTAGAAAATGCCAGGTGTATGATGATGCTGGTTGTTATGGTGCATATAAGGCCATCGTCTCCTTCTAAATCCAGTGTATGTTCCATGGTTATTCAGGTCTGCTTAAAAATATCTTTTAAATTAGGTAGAAAAAAACTATTTGTTCTTATTATGTAGTAATAAAGATCTGCGAGTGCTCTAGTCTGCAGTTCTTTGAAACTTTCATCTCATCTTTGTGTTTCCTCTCTGACTCTCTCAGCCATGAAATCTCGAGTATATTGAGGCCTTTTGATGTTCAGAGTCTTCGTTCTGCCCCATAGGATTCCTTCAACCCTTGATGCACCCTTTAACCACAGCTATTCAGTACAGTTAAGTGCATACTCGATTTCCCTCTTTGGGTGCTTTCTTGAGTGGATCTTTCACAGAGCATGTAAATATCCAAATACCCAGCGGCGCTTCATTGTCTCTTTCCTCCATGGCCATTCGCAAATCTGTTCTTGCCAGAGGCTCTCCTCCGTTTTGCAGGTTGTGAACTTCTCAAGGAGTTCCTCTGAGCTACGGACAAAAAAGACATGAACTATGTTAAACATTTAGGATGGAATTTATGAAGAAGTTGTCACCAGTCTGCCTGTTATGAGACTGACCTGCAACGCCATCTGGGATAAGACCACAAGCGTCGACAATGCTGCTGTCATCACAGTCTTCACTTTGCACAGATATGCTCTGTAAACAGAAGAATGCTCAGAGTGGCACGCGCTAAAAAGTTTCACAGCTCAAACAAATAATGACACACAAAAAAGTCTGAAAGGCCTGTTTTTTTTTAACAGGGAGTATTTTGATATGTCACAGTCAGAAAAGCTCAAATGTTAATAATAAAATCAATTATTTCATTTAGCTGCTTCCGTTTCGGGCTCCTGGTATTGCTCATGCTGGTTGTCACACCCTCTTGATTTACAGGGACACTTCAATTAGTAAACTATTATTAGTAAACCTTGAATTATGAATTAATTGCCAAAAAAAAAATCAGATTTCTTTTAAAACTGAAGTGTTCATTGAACCATCTGAATCTGTATGATTTTTGCTACATTCAGTATTTTTTATTGATTTATTATTTTATTTATTACACTGATATGTAAAGGCCTCAAAACGCATGCATCAAATATGGCGTTAAAGGTTTAAATTGCGCTCAAAACATTTTGTAAATTAATATTTGAAAACATGAAAGCAAACAGCTCACCTTCATTTTATTTTGCTCATACCACACCATCCCATACAAGCACAGAAGTGTGATGAGAGCCTGAAAATATAACAGAGGATACAAAAGAGTCTTCTGAGTGCACACTGTTTGGACTTATTAGAAACAACTAACAGTGGTAAAGCAGTATGCTTGATGTGGGTTTCACAATTTTTATTTGTTTGGTGTCCTTTTTTGAAAAGGTACACTTCATGGTGTTTTTACATTTACTATACTGATGGTACTATTCTAGAAACTGAATGAAAACATATTGTCTATTGGCCCACACACACACACACATATATAAGCAAACTTGCGTTTTCTTACCAGACAGAGCAGCCACAGGAGTACATAGCGAATTTGTGTCTTGGAAAACAAGTCCTGACCAAATTTCACACATGCAAGAGCTTCGAGGAAAGCAATAGCCCTGAAGGGGAAATGAGAGCGTTAGACTAGCACAGTGGTTTCTCAGGAAAATTTAAGAAGCAGGTTTCTGTATTTAACAATGGCCCCCTCTCTTGGTAATGCCATCTCACTGCATTGGAGCCTCTCTGTGGACACATAAGTTCAAGTGCATGTGTTCCATGTTTCTGATCCACAGGCATTCAAACTCACGATACTGCTATGGGAAACTCGCTTTCAGTTTGAAAGGTTGTACTGCACCTTGAACAAGAGAGCAGCCTCAATGTATTTCATGCAAAAGGAGAGACAGCCTGTCTCGTTGCTATGGAAACTAGAGCAGACTGAGGGCATTAGCAGCTTTGCGTGTGAGATGAGGTCAGCAACGGCATCACAGCATGAATTTCATTCACACTTTTATAAATCTGAATTTCAATTAAGCCTATCTAAAACTAACTATTTCAATTTAAATAAAAATGAAACTTCAACTTAAACGTAAGTTTATTTTGAACCTTCAGTACGCATTTGTCTGTCACTAAAATAGCTTGTAGGACCTGGAATAAGCTGAGCCTTTGCTAACTGTTACAAGTATCCATTCACTGTTAAGTTATAAGAGAGCGGGAACTTTGATTGGCTGTCATATTTGAATCTATCACATCCTACGCCTCGCTAGCCAATACATTTCTATCATAAACCAGGAGTAAATCAGTAACACATGACACTGTTAGTTTATTACCTTGCCCCTTGTTTGTTTAATTAAAAACAGGGATAGCCAACCAGGCGAGAGATATATGCAAACAAAACAAAGAAAACCAAACTCTGGACAAAGTCCACTGTCAGTTTGTATATCAGACTACTGACATAACACAGTAACAAAAAAACAAAACAAAAAAGTTAAATTAGTCAAACTGAAAATGCTTTGATAGTCCTTTGTATTGTGGCAATTCAACTACAATGAGCATAGCTTCCAAACTCATTTAAAGACCAGTGAAAAATAAGAACTGACAGGACAAAACATACTCACCCAAACACCCAACACTGTGTGCCCACTCGCTTGCACTGAGTATCTGTCAGGTATGCATAATATTGCCTGAAAGATGTACACAAAAACAATACTTTTTTGTGAGAATAAGAAACAGTAAATATTTCAAGTTTCCACACAGATCCGACTGTCAAAAAAAGATCTCAAACAGACACCACAAAGGAATTTGTGACACGAGGATTAAAATGCTACCTTACAAAAAATAGGTCATATTATTATTAGGTAACATTTAAATTTAGTATATCACATTTAGTGTTGCTCATAGGTACAATGTAAATATGTTACACTTTGAAGATTGGACATACCGCACAGTGGGTGCAGTGATGACTCCAACAAGGAGGATGCGACACCAGCTAAGAGGGTGAGACGCCTGGAAGATGAAGATGTGCTTGAGGAAGAAGGTGTTTAACTCGGTCAGCTGTGAAGTTATTTTAAAATCTCTTACAGAGGTGTTTGTACATAACATTTGATTCACTGATTCATAAAAAAGACACACAGATAGCTGACATTACTGTTAGTTAAAGGCCTAATGCCAAGGACAATATTTAAGGTCAAGGAATACAGCACCTGCCATAGGATCATAAAGAGATAGATGCCTGCTAGCCTCTGGAAGGAGGACTTTGGGTCGAACCAGCGCACATAAGTCCAGCTGGCGGGTGTGAACTGGAGCACGGCGCGCTTGATTTTGCCTGAGGTGGTGTGGATTTCCCTGAAAAAAGCATGTGTGCTTTTCAAGATACTGAGATGCATACATAGAGGAGGAGTATCCAGAATTTAGAATTATAACATGTCTGCTTGCTGTTACATATCAAAAATTAACTATGTCATTCTTAAGAGAATCAACTAGTATCTTTGACTTTCACTTACACTTTATACTGTTACATTGTTAAAGTTTTCAGGACTTTTTAAGGACCATGAATGTACAAATCCAGGAAGGAAAAGAAGAAAAGATAAAGGGCAGGATAAGCTTCACTTACTTGATGCTGGCCCAGCGGTAAGTCCTCATCTCCAAAAACCGGCAGGCAGTCATACCCAGCCAAATGCCTCCTCCATTACATAAAAGTATGTCCAGTATCACCTGATCCCACCAGCACTCTGCAAAGTTTGGCAGCAGGTGCATGAAGAAAAGCTGTTGGGGAAGAAAAGATGGAGAGGAGAATGAAAATAAAATATTTATGTATATATGTATATGTATTTATGAGGTGAAGGAAATGAAAAGCTTTTTCAATCAATAGACTACATTTCTTTAGTCTGTTATATGGCAAGTGTGAACCCACCCTGAACACATGCACATTACCTCAGTGAGCTCCCAAGTAATGCTGATGGTCCAGCAGAGGCCATAGCTGCGGATGAGAAGCGCCTTCATGGCCCAGCCTGCAAAGTGACCGAATGCAAAGATGTCGAAGTGGCTCAGGATTCGCTCCCACGTTATCACTGTACAGTTTACTGCATATTCCTGTCAGGAGAAAGGTAAACAAATGATGAGAAAGACTATGCAGACTAAAAAGAGAAAGCGGCTGCGACTATACTCATCCCATCCTGTGCTACAAAAACTGAAATAACGTGAGAAAAAACACTCGTCATAATAATAATGATGACCTTTTTATCCTTACCATGATGTCTGCTTCCCGTGTGGCATAGCGCAGGTTCGGGTCCAGCCAGTACATCAGTATCTTCACTTGCTCCCAGTTGAGGAAAATCAGGAAGACGAGAAACAGGAAGTACATGACACTAAGACCTACCCAGGACAGGAGAAAGTGAGGGAGTGAGGATAAGGAAAAAATGAAAACGATTGAAACAACAAAAAATAAAAAGAGACACAGAGAGAGAGCTTAATGTGATTGATGAAACGAGAATGAACACTCACCAAACACCATTCTCCATATTGCTGGGTGTGGCCGGGTGAAAGGTCCTGTTGAAGAGAGCAAGAAACTTTTGGTGTGTTTGCACAAT
>JAOXYL010000048.1:10880603-10890899 GCA_028564955.1 Terapon puta
CAGCTCAAGTGTGAAGTCAGACAGGTGACAGGACGCAGAAAGACTGTGGGTCATCACTTGTCCTTTAAATACACCACGAACACAGACATTATCCTCAGGGTCCACGTACATGTTCACGCACACGCACACACACACACACACACACACACACACACACACACACACACACACACACACGGCATTCTTGAAATCTTGTGCACATGCATACTTGTGAGTCATCTCCATTAATGAACCAGGCACACCAGGGGCATGTCTGAATTTTGAACGTGGACACAGAATGATGAAGCATTGCCTACATCCATGGACACACACAGACACACACAGACACACACACACACACACACACACACACACACACACACAGGGACACAGAGCCCCTTAGAACAAGTGCCTCAGATTTAACCATCACCCTTAAATTACTCATCAGTGGCACGTGTCACCTCAGTCTGGTCTCTTTCAGTGTTATGATGCACAAACTGCAGCATGGCTTGCAGTAAAAAAAACATATTTTGGGGGTGACATTAAACAATTCATTTCAGTTAACCACACAGCAGGTAACATAGCATCCATGTAGCATAACATCTATTATCATATTGAGGAGTTTTTCCCTTTTTGATTATGTCAAGGACATATATGCTGTGCAGACTGTAGAGCCCCTTGAGATGAATTTTCATATAGGTCCATATGAATAAAATGTACCTGACTATAACCTTACAACGTTGGTATGGCACAAATGTGAACTGTTGGTGGTGCGCATGTAGTGTACAGTGGACTTATAGAGCTGTTTTTGCTGCTGGAAATTATAATTTTTTTTAAAAAGTCTTATACAGATGAGGAGAACTGCAGCTGTTGATTAACCACTGTGGATTTGTCACTAAGACTGTCAGCTCTATATTATTGATTGTCACTTCATTCACTCTCAGTATAAGATATTGATTGGGACAGCTAAAAAGTACTGAGAGAAGTCATCAGTGTGAAAAAATGTTTGTTTTCTTTCTTATATTTTGTGGTGCACTTGGGCTATTATTTGCTAAATTGCTACTATTTCAGTATTTTTGACAACATTATCTTCATCATCTTCCCTGTGTTCAGTTGTGTTTCTGTGTTTCTTTTTCTCTCAAGTCTCAACAAACCATTTTTAATTCACTCCCTTAACTTCACATGTATTACCCCACTGGAAGGGGATTTACGCTGTGCTCACATTAATAACGGATTATAGATAACTGCTGGGTTACAAGGCAGACCAGGTGGTCTTAACAAAAACAGAAAAACAGGGTAAGAACCTGGGTTGTTGCACAGCACCTTGGATAAAAGCATAATTTAAGTCTAAAATGTTGGATGCAAATTAGTGTGTGTGGTTTGGATAAAATTGTTATACGAGCTGTGAGAACTGTAATTATGGGTGCCATTGCACAATACAATTTGTCCATGTTTTAGTGACTAATTGCGTGAGTGTTTGTGTGTGTGCGCATGCGTGTGTGAGGGACCAGAGAGATTTGTTCTTACTTCTCTTGGCGGGTCTGCTCGGCCGTGGTTTCCATGGCGCACTCGAGCGAGCTTTGAAGTGAATGAAGCTGATTGGTTGTCTCCTTCAGCAGGAAGCGGGTCACAAACTGCTCCAGGTGGGTGGACTCTTGATAATCCTGTCAATCAAGACGAAGGAGGATGAGGACAAGGAGGAGGGACGATAAAGAGAGAGGGTGATAGAACAATAAGAGCAGTGACAGTCAAGAGTCACTCAGCGTCCAGACTTCGCCTGCTAATTAAAAGACGTCAACAAGATCATTCATGTAGGACAGATTACACAAGGCAACTGGAGGAGAGGAGAAAAGAAGAGGAGGATGAAGGACATGGTCTTTGACACATTTTATCTGCTCAAACCTGCCTCTCTTGAATGGACGACAAGAAGGTGACAGAACAAGATTTTAACCAAATGGGTGCACATGCAAGGGGGAAGCTTTAAATGAGGCAGAGTGTGAGTTCCTGTTGCATTCATCCATTTTATTCTGAACAAACTTACCATTCATTCATTCAAGTCATAGAATAAATAAAAAACGGTCTGATGCAACCTCTCGTAAACTGCACCAGATGGCATTTATTTTTTCATTTGTGTTTGGCTTATTTCAATATATCTATTAAATAAAAATGATCTTATTTCCATTGATATGCTGGGTGACTTTTGGTCCCTGAAAAAAGTATATATTATAAAACAGAAACTAAAAGTGTCATTTTTGAACAATTGATCAATTACATTTTTTAAAGAAAGCAAAGCAGGGAAAAGTATAATAATCTAGAAAGCAGGTGCATAACATTATTAGAGATAAAAATCTTAGTGCTATAACTAAAGAACACATATCAAATGACTGACTTTTATCAAAATACATTTCAATAAATTCATTTTGTCATTTGGGGTCTTAAAGATGGAAGTGTGGTGTTTTTCATGTGAAATACCAGAACTATACCACTGCTGTGAGTCTCTCTGATGCAGCTCCAATTGGCACAACAGGAATCACTATACATGCAGATAGACGACATGTTTACATGTTCTGTGTTGAAAATTGTTTTCAGAATAACGTCAGAAATGTGGAACATTCACATGCACCTACAATCAAAATCACATCCGAGTAATGATTTCCTCCATACCAAGTATTTCAGGTGCAATTTGTTTTTGTAGATCAAGGGTACCTTTATTTTCTGCAGGCATTTTGTGTTTGTTCAGAGAGCTGATGGAAAATAAATCAAAATGAATGACATTTTGGAGAGGCATCATTTGCTGTGCCCGGACTGGCGCAGGAGGACTGTGTGTTGCTTTGGATACAATCAAAGGGAAGTGGACGAGTTTGCTGTTTGCACACTGCACCTGCTCCCACAGTTTTAAGCCCTGCCACCATTTGTATACTCGACTAAGAATGAGGGAGATGAAATGTTGAATTAAGGAATGTGTACGTAACAGAAAAGATGATATATTTCTGTGTGTGTCTATTGGTAATTACTGTATTTTTAAGTGCAGTGAAGATGGTTGGACGTTAAAATCTGGATTTCACCGTGGAACACGTTCACACACAAACCACACACACACACACAGACATATCCTAATTACAGTACATTGAGCAGCATCTTCCCGAGAGAGAGAGAGAGAGCTGAACTCTCATCATCTCCTCCAGAATACAGAGCAGATCATTAGATTCAGGCTTTTTCCGTATCCCTCCGACAGAATATCTGACCAGAGATTGGACAGCTTGGTCCAAGATGAGCATGAATGACCTCAACTCAAAAGAAACAAAAGACACAAAAGCTCAATTTTTGCAGAGTAACAGGCTGCATTTTCGAAACCCTTAATCGTTGCCTGTTGCAGGTATTGTTTGATCTCTTGACATTCACCAAACACACACACACACACACACACACACACACATGACTGCACATCCACTCAGTGAGAGTGAGTCACGACAAAACAGGTAAAGGTCACTCTACTCTCGACCATCTGAGTATAGATTACCTCCTGTGATCTGTGGCTTTGTGTGTGCGAGCGTGCATGTGTGTGTGCATGTGTTTGTCCATATCATCAATCTGCAGTCATTTTAAACAGCTTAAGGTCTGATTTTTTTGCTTTTTCACCTTTCCCTTGATCTTTCCTTTTCACTCGTACAAAAGGTCAAATCAACGCTTTGTTGAAGGCACAGCTGTTGAAATCAAACTTTTTAAGCCTCATAATGTCTACCCAGCCCCCTCCATGTTAAGTAATCACACTTCACCCTTTGCCAAATGGCCTGACCTCAGGATCTTTAAAAGTCCTGATTGCAAATCATCATAAATTATGTCCAAAATAAGCTGATGGAAACAGAAAATGCTTCTAACTGATTACCTTCAAATGATTCACCAGAACTTGAAAACTGGGAGTGAGCTGTTCCAGCTACTAACTAATTCATTACTCGGTTTGTTTGGAAAACTCTTCCCAAGACTGATGTCGGGTTGAACTATCAAGACTAAAAACCTGAAATAACTATCTTTTTTTCCGCCGCCACTTGGGAGTATAACAGTGGTGCATTCACCATTCAAGGTAATATGCTAACTATTTACATAGAAGCAGCAGTAATTTAATGAATGTCTAACTACTCTTCTTATTAAATGGATCAAATTGTCATGCTCCTGCCTCATGCATTGGTGTTTCTTCATCATTGAGTTTTTTGTTACTCTGGTTGTCTCTCTTTCGTGAATTCTGATTAAATTCTATCTTTGTCCTTTTAGGAGTCGTGCACGCTTCCTGTTTTACTCTGTGTTCTTACCCCTCCTGACTTGTCTAGCACTTTACTTCCATGTGTGTTTGCCACCCATTTGATTACCTGCTTGATTACCTCCACCCCGCTGCCACAGTCTATATATCGGTCCCCTTCCTTTCTTCTGTGTCAGATTGTTGGTGTATGTTTTTTCGACATTGTCTGCTTGTACCTACCCCGTCAGTAAGCCTATTAAGCTCATCTTTGACGACATCAGCCCTTTCCAGTCTCACGCTGTCTGCATGAGTGAGCCAGTAGTATCTTTGCACAGTTACACCTGGCTATAACTAGTTTTAAATATTTAGCACCACCTAGCTAATCCTTACATATCTAGAACAACTAGTTTGAGTATAGTAGTTGAGTAGTAAACAAGTATAACTAGACCAGCAGATGTGCAACTGGCCGATTGTATTTCTAAATTTGAACATGCAACCACAGTGCTTGCTGTTTATATTATTTTTCTGAATAAAACTTTGGCATCATGAAAAATATTGCACCCCTCACACTACAATACTACAATAAGTGTGAGAACACAGCAGTGTCATCTGGCTGCATATGAGAAACACTTGAAATCTGTGAGGAAAGGTTCGACATCAAAGATGAAAAAGGTTGTGTATGAGAAGCCTGTAAATAGCTTTGGCAGGAATGGCTGTGCAAAATGAAGCCCTGAGTGTCTCAGCGCAGATACGTATATGTGTCTGGCTTCGCGTTAGATGAATGATCTCGTTCCAGCTCCCCCGCAAATGTGCACGGATGTTTTAGAAAATAGAAAAGGAGAGTGCGCATTCAAATAAGCTGGTGCATATACAAGCTCACACAAATACACACTAACAATCTTCCAGTGTTAAAAAAAGAACACCTTTCAAATGCACACACATGCAGCTGCCCCCCCCCCCTCCCCCTCGCTCACATCCACAGCCAGAGACCACCCACTCAAATACATACATAGTTCAACAGAGATGACTGCGCTTCAGACTGCAGCATCTGTTCTCCTCCTCATTCAGATGACACTTGCTAACAGAGTAAGACACGGTGTCACACAGCTCTTCTCTCTTATCTAGAGCTACGAATCGAGAAGGTCGCAGAAATCATTTATGGCGTCTGGCATGTGTCGTATAAAGGAAAAAACTATGAATTAGGCATCAAAGAGTAAACACTTTTAGATCACGGCTCCTGGGGGGACATCAGCAGTGCAGAAGCGTCTCCGCTCACCGTCCAGTGCTGTAATTTGATTCCAAAGTTATTGCCTCAGTCAATAACTCCTCAATTCTGTCCAAGTTGTGCAGAGTAATTTGTTTTCATTTGGGCTCAAATATCCTTTTCATATCATGTGTCTGTGAGGGAACAGGGGGTGTTGATGGAGAAAACCTGATTTGTGAGACTGACTGAGGTGGTGTTTGGAGTTCAGTTTTTCCTGTTAGCTTCATGAGAGTGGATTTAAGGTCCACAGCATGGAGGATAATCCCTAGCTGAACAATAAAATTTGAACAATCCACATCTATGCTGCCTCTGCTGTTTCCTCTTTTTCTCTCCTCCTCTCTCTCCTCTCAACTACTCTCTTGGAGAACAGAGAAATGAGTTAGGGTGGGATTTTTGATTTTCCACACCTCACAACGGCTCCGCGAATGTTGAGGTCCATGAGAGATTATAAAAGGTATTGCGAAACCATGTGTGGGTTTCATTTCCTTTGCAGAAATGAAAGCTTCATTTCAGGCACATGTGAATCACTGCTGTGCACCTGCAGGTCTGCCCTCTTTGCAACCTATTTCAAGAAAAAAAAACCTGTGGAGTGAAAAAGTACTTTAAAAGACATAGATTAGGTCTCTCAGATGCATCTATTAAAATTCAGTGTTATTTGCCACCATTTGTTCTAAAACCGACTCTCAGTGCTGCCTTTTATCTGCTCATCAAGTGTCCAAACATTCGCCAAACCAAAATCACTGTTGCCATTTATCTTTGTCACCACAGTTTTTAGGTGTTGAAGTTAGATGTGTTAACTCTTCCCGTGCTAATAAAAAAGAATAAAAACAAAGAAACACCACTGACAAATGAGCGCTTTGACTCCCACACTGTGTTTCCGAAGGAGTCACAATGAGTGGCTGAGTGCAGATCTGAGGGGCGATTTGAGCCGCACAGCATGTGTCATGTGTACCAGATGAGATACTACAAAGAAAGAAAAAAGAAGCTCTCCCACAGATCTAATAAGCCACCTCTCTTCCTCAGCATCATTCTCCCATTTCTCTTT
Organism: Terapon puta; assembly: GCA_028564955.1. Taxonomy (NCBI): domain Eukaryota; kingdom Metazoa; phylum Chordata; class Actinopteri; order Centrarchiformes; family Terapontidae; genus Terapon; species Terapon puta. Next base: position 10,887,126 of record JAOXYL010000048.1, read on the forward strand.
ATCATTTGTCCCTTCAGTCCGCCTTTTTTCTTCTGTCATCTTGGATCATTTACCTTCATTTCTTGCCTGTTCTCCCTCGCCACCCTCATCCCTCTTCGCCCCCTCTCTGATAATGTAAAAGGTACTTAGCTTCAGCCACATCTCTACAGTAAGATCAAGAGGAAATAAAGGTTTCTTTTTCCAGAGCAAGATCAAACACAGTATTTACTTGCCACAGCCCATTTAATTCCTTTTCTATGTTGGCTGCAAATCCAGAAAGAATCATAACATGTTTTGTTCTGTGGGTTAATTAGTGGCATGAATGAACCGTGGCTTGTCCTTTCTGGCTCTGTAATGGAAATGTGACTAATGGGAGATCTGAGGAAGCCAGCTGGGCAGCGGAGGAGCATGCTGAGAGAGATTTGCAGCATGAAGTTTAAGCCACACTGTGAATAAATCAAACATCTGTTATTATTAGCATTATGCGCACTGCATGACGTGTCAGTGTGATGTTCACGGAGGAGGTGTGTATGAGTGTGCCTCAAGGATGTAAACAAAATAGATTAGACGTGAGCAGATACAAACTGCAAACAAATTTTAGCAGATTTTGGGAGGGTTGCAAAGAGTCACACCCCTTATTTTCAGTGTTTTGCAGTAACTCATTCATTTAGTAGAGTCAGAATCTCCAGTGTCCACCAAGAATAAATCTCCATAAATCCATTTAGAAATCATATTGATTGGCTGCAATGTTGAGAAAGCTGAGAAGGCCTGTGCTTGCAATGTTTTTTTTAATGAGGTAATTTCAAGATCATGAGTTACTTACTGAGTTATCTTGAGAAATGAGCCCTAAAAAATATGTTGTAACTGTCCAGCCCTGTTTTTTAGTGTTTTTAATCCAGACAGGTATTGTCTGTAAAGTGTGAACATGAACAGCTACTTGCCAAACCAGCATGAATTCCTGTGATGCAGATTGGCCAAGATGGATTCAAACATTCAGCAAGGGTCATCCTCGATAACATTTCATCAGTTTTCTCCTGATTAAGCTGTGGACTGTAGGATAACGCTTGACTGATGCTGCACAGGTGTTTTATTTTTAGCAGTGCTGGCGGCATAATGCTGGATGAACACTGCATTGGTCCAGACTGAAATGTTTCAACAACTATTAAGTGATTTGCATTTGACATCTCTGATCGTATCGTGTTTGCTGCGTTTTAAAAATGGCGGATCGACTCTTATGAATGACAGCCTCTCCCGACTGATGTAGGGACGTCATGCCCTCAAGCCAATCAGTGCCCTGCCAATTACCAATGTCACATTTTCGGCTCAACTCACTTGGAACCCCGGCCGAGTAGGTACTAGAAAAGTAGCCGGTAGCATGTGCTAACACATAATGGAAAAGCCTAAAAACCGAGCCGACTAGGTGCAAGTGGAAACGCTCCTGTATTGTTGTTCCCTAATGAGCCAATATTGAAGTCTGGCATCTTTCACGACTTGAAAGTGAGGGGAAACTGACTTAAAATGTGCATGTAGAGGTAAACTTTTTCTACTCTTTATTGCCACTTGTATTTTCCCAGTGTTAAAACCCCCAAAATCTTTAAACAGATTTCCATTTGAACCATTAAGCTTTGCACAGCTTTCTTTTGGACTGTTTGGATTCTCTTTTTAAAGGCTAAATGATTTAATTATGTTAGGTGTGCGGTTAAAGTATTATATTACTATGTTTTGCGAGTTTATATTATACATATAAATGGCAGTAGAAAACTAAGTACCGTGTAATTTGGACTATAAGGAAGAATTAAAATCCTTTAATTTTCTCCAAAATCGACACTGCACCTTATAATCCGGTGTGTATTAATTCTGGTTGTGCTTACTTACCTCGAACCGATTTTATGTGGTAAACAGTGCTAAAAAATCTGTAAAAATGTTTTAGTACAACTTTAGTAAACTACAAAGCCGTAATGCTTTATGGGTAGTCAGAACATTACGGCAAAAGGTTTCCAACAACTTACCTTCTTTGTTTTGTCCATTGCCTTCAGTATGGACATATTCAGGTCTTCTAAGGCAGCCAGGACATTCTCATATTCTCCGAGGTGCTGAGAGAAATAGTCTTCACAGCAGAAAGCCCACCCCACCAAAAAAAAGAGAGAAACATTTTGTGAGTTAAGCAACTGGGACAGGGCTGTAGGTGTTCTGTTGAAACTGCATTGCTGTGACACTTCAGTCTCACAGCCTGTAGGGGTTTGATCACATGTGACCATATCTTACAGGGTTCTTTTCTTATGCTGGGAAAATGTCAAATAACATTTCAGTCTGTGGTGCTCCTTAATGTGAGGCAAAGCTAAGATCAATCTCAAGCAGTTTACTGACATTCAAAATTGTTCTGATCTATGTGAAGGATCAACTCACCACAGAGTTCATCAGTGTCCACGTTGCTGCAAAGCAAAAAAAGAAAAAAAAAATTAATAGAGACACATGGTGAAAATGTGAAACAAGGTGACAGATTAATCTTTCATTTCTGTGAAAAAAACTTTTCATGGACTGACAATGATTTGGTGAATCAGTGTGTGATGACAAATGGGAGCGAGTAAAATATGTCATGAATAATTGAATAATTTAGCAGCTTGGGACCAGTGGGCCAGAGAGTGACTCCCTCACAGGAAACCCGGGAGGAAGTTTGACTGTTTGTGATGAATGCCCATCCATGAGTGTGTTTTCTGGAGGTCTGAGTGTGTATTTGCGTGTGAAGAGAGACAGAAAAGGAGAAATAAAGAGGTGCCGCAGAAATACATGGACACAAAACAGACATCTTATTCCTTGTTACGGTGAAGGACGCTGGGGAATTACACTGCTTTTTAACTCTATTCCACACAATCTGTAGCTGTCGCTCACGAGGGGGAAAGTGCAGAAGCAATCAATGGATCCAAACAGGAGAAAACACTTAGAGCCGCAGAGGAGCAGAGGAGGTAAAGCAGAGGTTAGACGCTGAACTCTGTGACAGATGAAAAAGCTCTTACTCGCGTTGCTTGGAACATTTTAAAGTACATTATCTACTAATGGACCACACATAAGTAAAGCACTGACTTCAGCTGTGTTGTAACGACTGAGAATTGTGATGAATAAGCCTAAATCAATTGTTAGTATTGCTGAAATATAATTAATCCCATTAATTTTGCACATGTAGTCTTCCATGTTTGCAACTACAAATCTTTCATCCCCCATGAATGTGTCTGCCCTTACAGACAACATACGCTGTGTGCACTTTGAAATTTGAAGAGCCAAATTAATCTTTCGGTGTTCGACATCAACCCGAGCAGGTTAGCCAGCATGCCAGGCAGAGTTTACGGCTTAGTGACTCATTCTTTAATCAATACAGGATTCAATTTGAGACTTCCAAATTACTTCCTAACTACTTCGCCATCTGCCTGCGTCTGTGTTCATTTCACCGAGAGGGGCACGTGTCCTCCCTGATTTAGCACAGTGACAGCAATGACGGCGATGTGTATTTAAAGCAGAGACAGATGTACGTCTGCCAAAATCGAAAATAATATGCATTTTTATGAGTTAATTATGCTTCTGACGTACATGAAATACTTCAAATAGCACCATGAAGTGAAACACATCTTAAGGCAAAATACAAGTGATATCGTGGTTCAAAAGTGATCATACACAGGTAGTGATATTTTTAAAAGAATTATATGTCATTTTATTGATTATAGCCCATTTATGTTGCACATGTAAGTACTTCACACTATTAACTTAAATGTGTATGTGAAATATCACATGGTTAGGAAAACA
>JAOXYL010000048.1:10899975-10910581 GCA_028564955.1 Terapon puta
TCTCTCTCTCTCTCTCTCTCTCTCTCTCTCTCAGTCTGTACTCAGCTGCTGCTAAAATAAATCTCCGTTGGAGCGAGCAAAGTGTCACTCAGACAGAAGTCACAGTGCTGTATTAACACGTCTGCAGTGAAACACAGAGCGGCACAGACAGCCTACATGTGTCTGGATGGGATCGCTTTATATAAGCTAACTTTACAGTAAAGGCCACATGAAAGGTCATTTCAGCTTGGATTAAATGGGCCATTTATAATGCCCCCTGTGTGGCCTTAGACATTTCCCCCAGGTAGTCTCTAAAAGTGAAAGATAAATACAGACAAATACAGAAAATCTGATATTTGCCTGTCTCTGACGTTTTTCAAGATCTACAAATGCTCCTTTAAGTTGACGACTAATGTTGGAATTTAGTTGACATGACATTTCTAGCTGGTCTTTTTGTAACATCTGCAGATACACACACAAACACACACACACGCATATAGTTGTATTTCCTGTATTGTCACACAGCAGGTACATTTACGCGTGAAATAAGAAAATGAAATACACATATAAATAAAATAAAAATGATAAAAATAAAAAAATCCCAAAAAATAACTGAGTACATTACAGAATGAGGGGGTGTGCCTGAGAATATATTAGAATATACATAAGAAATATATAGTATCTCAGGTATAAATTAGTGCAAAACAGTGAAATAAACAGTGGACAGAAGTGTAGCGTTAGTGCACAGAGTCAGTTATTTATTGTTTATTTGTCTGCAGACTAGAGGGCATTTTGTTTGTCGTGTAGTCTGACAGCAGCAGGCAGGAAGGCCCTGCGGTACCTCTCCTTCACACAGTGTGGATGGAGCAGCCGTTCACTGAAGGAGCTGCCCAGCTGTCAGAGTGTCCTGTAGAGGGTGGGATATGTTGTTTAACAGGGATGACAGCTTTACCATTATTGCCCTGTTCCCATTCCCACCACCTCCACTGAGTCCACGGGACATCCCAGGACAGAGCTGGCCCTCCTCACCAGTCTCTCCGTTTCCCTTCCTGTCCCTGTCCGAGATGCTGCTGGCCTAGCAGACTATCCTATAGGAAATAGATTCTTGGGACTGGTCCCTGCACTCCAAAAGACCTCAGCCTCCTGAGCAGGAACAGTCTGCAGTTGCCTGTCTTCACAAGGGTGTTTATGTTATGTGTCCAGTCCAGACTGTCATTTAGATGAACACCCGGGTACTTACAGAACTTTACAACATTGATGTTTCTAGGATGCTCACCAGTCCACCACCAAAATCCCCCACCACCTACTTTGAAATATAAAGTCTGAACAGCATTTTCCCTCAGATCAAATACAGTCATATCCTATCTTATATTATATCAACTTAAATATTTAATAACTAAACTTAAAATGAATAATTAAACACATAAATAGAGAATTCCTGAACTCTGCAATAAATCCTGCTAAGTACTTAGACTGATTGTAAAACTGTGCAATAGTTCCATCTAGTGGAGGATTAAAGCAACGCAACAGTCAGCACCCACCTTATAAAGAAACTAACCTCATTTTCAAATGTGAACCATTTCATATAATCATTCTCTGTACCTAGAATCTAAACCTGCGTGACTTCACAGAGCAAACCTCTGAGATACTGGATATGACACAAAGTTTTCTGAGGACTAATACCTAGGGGCTTTCTTTGCCCACAGCTGGGAGAGTCAGGCGGTGAGCAGTGCTGGATGCATGAATGCACATATTGTCTGCTTCACTCCCCTCATTATGAATTTATGGAAAGCATGCCAAGCAAGGAGATTCCCTTCAGGCTACTATATAATACTGTAAGCTCACAGAAATACAGGAGAATGTGGGAGAATATCAATACAAAGAGCTGAAATACTACAAAAAGTAAACTGTATGAATTTACATTAAAGTATGATTATGCCAAGCTCATTAACTCAGACTGTTGTCTGATTCTAAGTGTTTTGTATTTTATTCTGTACTTCCATTTTATCCTACTTTATTCTTCTAGTGGACAAGATTTTAACTTACTTTTAACCTTTTGGACATGGATTTTGACACTGTGATATTGCTTTAGTAAAGCATAAGAATACCTCTTCATACACCACTAACTGTCAGCAAGGACACTGGACAAGTTTGACAGTGTAGTATTACATTTAGGATATGAGTGTTTGCATAGATCCAGCATAGTTTAGAAACATAAATGACAAAGTGAATATGTGCATTTCCCCAAAAGTTGCACTTAAAATTTTGAGTTGCTAATACAACTTAATATATATTCTAAAGGCAAAATACTTTTTTAAAATCATAGTTATCTTGCATGTTACATTACAGATTAAGATGTTTCAAACAAAACATGTAATCAATTGATTCATTATGGTGCTTTGTTACATAGGTTAACAGTGCACTGGTGTAAAAAAAAATCATTAGAGTTCCACTTCTGCAAGCTGCATTAAAATTAATGGGTTGATGTATGAAGTGTAGTTGTGTATTGTGGCGCTGATAGTTTTACAGATAAATAAAATGCCTCTAAGTGCATCCTCCACCACTGACTCCTGACTGACAGACTGATTCTTCTACCTGAGAAGCTGGATAAGTGGTTACATTTGAATGTTCTATAAATTAATTGTAACGTAATTGAATCTAAATCACTTCAGTGACATAATAAAAATCTGGAGGTTAACTCATTTACATGTCTGTGGCAGCTGATTCTGATTATGTCACTGCACAGTGTCTGACAGCAGAAATGAATGTAAATAAAGACACTGTTTATATACAGTTCATATATTGTTCTTGGCAGCCACATCCAGAGATAATTGAGTCAAAACCACTGACTGTATATACAAATAAGTCTACAAGTCTACATACAGTTAATATACATCGATAGCAGGGACACGTCCAGAGATAATTGATCCAAAACAAACACACAATCCTGACGTGAAATCCCATATAAATCTCGCGATAACACCTCGGAGCGCTCTGATTGGACGCGCTGTGTCAAACGGCCGGTCACGCGGGCGGGGGTTACTTGGCATTCTGGGACACAAACAGTGGTCGGAGTGAAAAGGCTTCAACAACAACAGCAGCGGCAGCAGCTTCTCTCTCACCGTGGAGGGCGAAGACCGAGACCTCAGCCTGCCGACGGAGGAGAAACACCCACCTGCTCCCTCACAGCGGACTCCTGCGTCCTGTCCGCCGCCCTGCTGCTGCTCGAGAAGCGGGCGAGGAGGCCAGCCGCGGCGGGTTAGTGTGTGAAAATGCAGCGGCGGAGTTTATCCGCGCAGAGTTTGTTTAGCCCGTGAGTTAGCCTCGCTGTGATTTCAGCTAGTGTGTCACACCACTTCGACTCCGGCGGTTCAGCAGAGGAGAGTCCATCACATCGTCCTGCGCCGAGAAAGAAAGACAGAGTGAGTGAGAGAGAGAGAAAAGGCACAACTCTGATTATGGCGAATATTTCAGGCAGAGATGACAAAACTGGAGCTTTTAAGTCACTGGACTGGCGCGTTTCCCAGCTAGTGTACCCGAGATAAACTGCAAAATTCCTGTAATGGCCAAGGAGAGTGACGGATTTGATCTGACTGTGCTGCACAGCTGCATAGCAATGGATCACCACTGCTGAAGCCATCCTCCTTAAAAGTTCATAAATACTTGCATCTGTCGAAGCTCCGTGAATTGACTTTTCCAGACATGGACTCGCTGTAAAAAGCTTTCTGGAAAGCCCAAACAGTTCATCCGAGCCCAGAGCTTGTCCGAGGGCCAACATGTCCATGTCAGGGTCCACCACCGTGCACCTTTTCACCAAGCTCGTCAAGCATGCGGTGGGCAAGGCGCAGATCCAGCTGAACCGCTGGCTGCAGAGGACTGCCACAGATGAGTGCGACAAAATCGACATCCTGATATGCAGCGCCTTTGACGAGACGGGCGCCGTCATAGGGAAGTCAGATGGAGACCCGGAGATCATCAGTGCCACGGGGGGGACGACCTTCAGCAGCAGCAGTGGAGAGTTCAGACACCCGTGCTGTATCACCACCTTTTGCTTCAAGAGCGCCCTGCTGGCATGCATCCTGACTGCCGTGTGCTTCTCCTCGGTTGCCCTGGTGCGCCAATACCTCAAGGACCTCTTGCTCTGGGTGGAGAGCTTGGACAGTCTCGTCGGAGCCTTGCTGTTTATAGTTGGCTTGATCATCGTGTCGTTCCCGTGTGGATGGGGATATATTGTTCTCAATGTGGCAGCTGGCTACCTCTACGGCTTTGTGCTAGGCATGGGACTTGTTATGGTGGGAGTTTTAATAGGGACCTTTGTGGCACACCTGGTGTGCAAGCGACTATTAACTGACTGGGTGCTGAACAAGGTTGGGAACAGTGAACAGCTCAGCGCTGTCATACGTGTGGTGGAGGGAGGAAGTGGGCTCAAAGTTGTGGCCTTAGCGAGACTCACTCCCATACCCTTTGGGCTCCAAAATGCAGTTTTCTCGGTGAGTATGAAAACACTATTACCAGCTTTTTCCTTTTTAAATTCAGAAGGACTTTTAAAAAGTTCTGTAATGTGAACTGTTTAAGCAGAAGGGTCGCAGCTGTGGAGCAGCCAGGAGAAGAGCTCACTAAGAGGATGGAATCAAACCTGTGATCTTTTCTGACCGTAGGAAGAAATAATTTTGCGTTGCTTGTCTGACCACACAGGAAAAATCATAAGGTTGTAGGTGCTTATCCTGCTAGATGTGATGAATTTCAGACCTTGAATATAGTAGTTGTTACTTCACTACTGTAAGCAGAGCACAGTCTAATAGCAGATGTGAAAATATAAGACCAGTCTCCAGAGGAAGGAAACTCATTCCCCTTGTAGATAGAGGAAGCACTCATATGAAATGAAATCCATTGTAGCCTCAGGACATCAATTATTTTATCTGTTTGAACTCTGTATCACATTCTCAAGGTTTTTAGAGGAATGTTATTTCTGGACTCAGTGGTGGTGATGTTAATATAATGTAGACATCTTTTTCTCTTTCAGTAAGATAAATCTAAAGTCACTGGTCAAAGCAACACACATTTTGGCCTACATTGTAAAGATAAGCAGCATCAGGCTATTGTTTTCAACCGTAGCCCTACACTTAACCTGAGGCCCTTGACCTTCATACATGCTATAAATAATTTATACTACCTGATTACCCTTCCCAGTCAAATCATTGATACATTGAAATGGTGAAAGCCTTGCCGTGTGTGTTACTGTATCATAGAAAATCAGCTGGGAGGCAGTCTCAGAATTTGAAAAACGTTGCGCCAGTTGTATTTGAATGATGAATGAAGAACACTGACCTGAGGGTGAACGTAATGGTATGTAGCCATGCAGGCTTACATCTCCAGAGCAGTACACGGCAGCAAAAAAGCCCTCCTCACTGTCTCCATTTGCACCAGATTATACAGTGCCTCTCACATGGAGCTCGAACTGCCTCACAATTATCGCATTTTCACATTGATTCCCATCATATAATTTTCTTACATTAGCCTTTCTCCTTAAATGTAGGATTGTTTATAATAAAGTTGAGGTCATAACAATGCGGAAATTGAGACGCTCTTAATAAAAGAGTTGCCACTGCAGTGCATTGGGGTAGCTCTAATAGTGTCAGGTTTTTTAAATAGAAACAGAATCTCAAGTTGTGTCCTCCTCCTGAAATTTATATAAATTTGTGTTTCATAGTCAGGTTGCTGGTATAATGTTATCATCAGTGCCAGTATGTTGAAATATGAGGCCCATGAAATTGACACTCATTGACACAATGCATTGTTTTGAAATTACTCAACTGTAACTAGCATGGAAATGTGTCAAAGGATGAAGTCTGCCGGATTGTCAGTTTATTTCAGTTACACTGGAATTTAGCATATATAAACAACACAGATTTACATATTGGGACTGAAGCAGCTGGATTCAAACGCAGTCAAGACCGTCATCATAAACAGTGTTTCATAGATTCTGTCTAACTGGCTTTTCCATTACTTAAGCTGTGTATATTTAAATATTGCGCTGTATTTGTGGAAAAATATGTGTCCAGAAGAGAATCAAATGGTATCGAAGCGAGAAACCAGGAGAAGCACAAACATCCAGAAGTGGATGCAAAATGGGGAACTTGAAAGGCATTTATAGCTTAAAGTATGAAGAAGTTGATGCACAGGCCTGAGGCAGGAAAAGGAAAAAAGGAGATGACGTAAGTGACTTTCATAAGCACAGTAATTGCATGCTGCAAAAACCAGTAACTTTTCCAGGCTGACTGGTTTGCGTCAACATTTTCCTGCCATATGGATTTGTCTTTGGCTTTAGATCGCTCTATAGATACACTCATAACCACCCTACCATAAATACTCGCTGTGCAAGACTCAGTTGTGTTTTCCAGTATTGACCCTGGTAGATGTTTCACATTTGATTAATTATATTAAAAGCTGTTTCTAATGATTTCTCTCCCCCCGTAATAGGGTGCAGAATATGAGAAGCCTTGTTCAAAGGGCTCTAACAAAATACCCCACATAGCTTTCAAAATGACTGTGGAGTTGAGTCAACACTTTTCTGTCGAACGTGTCAACACAAATTAGAAATAAAATGTTTCCAAGTGTTGTATTTATTCCAGAGAAATGGTTGCATTGTATTGTTTTGCAGTGCTGTAGATCAGAGTCTTGTTAAGAGAACATGTTGGGCTGCCTTTTCTTGTGAAGAGTATTCAATTTCAAAATTGTCATTAACTTATGATAATATATACATACTGTATGTGGTTCAGCCCAGTATATTTTGATTCATCATGAAATATCATTATTATCAGTGCAGCTTATAATTGTGGTTGAATAATACAGTACAACAGCTAGGTTTGCATTTTGCATGAACTACTTTTATATAGCTGCAGTCATTCTATCTACAAAATGCCAAAAGTAGTAAATAAATCCCTTTCCCCGTCTCATCAAGATGTTTTCAGATTTCTCGTTTTGTTCAACAATCTAAAATTAGGACATTAACTCCACTGTTATATGAGACAAACAAAAGCATCAGATCCTCACATTTGAGAAGCTGGATCCAGCAAATGTTCAGCTTTCTGTCTGGATGACTGAACAATTAGGCATTTATAAAAATAGTTGCTGATTAACCTTTTGTCGATCAATTAAATGACTAATCATTGCAGCCGCGCTCAGTTGGCAGGCCCTTATCTGAGGCAAGTTGCTCATTGCATATTATCGTGTTTTTATGACTAAGACAACCGTTGAAGCTAAGTGAAAATAGTCATTTGGCAACAGCGATGTGCGATCATCTCAGGAATTAGCTGAGCGGAGGTACAAGAAGTCCTGCAGGCAGTAAACGTTGTGCTGCACTTGAACATTGACTGATAGGTTGATATTTGATAAGCATCTCATATTCAGATGCTTGGTTTGTGATTTAAGAGTTGAACAGTGTTTTTTTTTTCCCTCATCATGAATCAACAAATATACGTGTAACGGAGATCAGTTTGTAAGTTGAATAAAGAATGAGGCGGATTGTGAAGATGTCGGTGTCACAGCTCTATGTATGTTACAAGCTTAGCAGATGGTCTCTTTTTGCCTGACTGACTAATATGGCTTCTGTTTGCTCACGTATGTTGGTTCATACTTTCGGGCACATGGTTGGGACATAGCCGTGTGCTCAAAGGTTGAAATTTCCCTTTCGTGCCAGGCTTGTGGCTTAAGCTTTAACAGTAGTTGCAACACTGAACTTGCTGTTCCACTCTGCAGAGGTGGAAGCGAGGTGTCAAAGTCAAAAGGACACAGTCTTTGCACCGTGTTGCTCAGCAGCTGCCACTGTCACTGCCTTTATCGCTGCTCCACAATCAGTCTGCTCGGATCCAAATTAAAAGACCAGCTAATTGACAGTCTTGTAAAATTCTGTTTTTGAGCCTGCTCCAGGTCATTATCTACAAGCAAACAAGCACTATATGAAAGAGGATGTCGGCTTTCAAGCAGCTCCGCCACAACGAAAGTGGGTCATATTTGGTTGTATGCCAGTTTGCATTTGTCATATTTCTGTTGGTTAGTTTCAACTTATGACAGCTGTTTGTCTTTGAAAATACAGCTTGTCTGTGGTTGACTAAATGTCATGCCTTTTGAGATGGTACCGTTTGACTTATTTTAGTTTTACTGATTATATAATACATTATATACTTATTTTTTATTAATACACCTTTATGTTGGGTTAATATTTGACCTCTTTTCAACTGAGATCTTTAGATAATGTGGCTTTGAAGTAAGCCATAAAAAGTCTTTATTTCCTGGTTTCTTTATTAATGAGACATCATTATTTCTTCTGCCTTTGTCTCAGCAGTAGAAGTATCATATTTCTCACCAGTATTTTTATAATAAGTAAACAATATATCACACAACTGTGAAACGAGTCACTTGTGATGAACCTATGATGAATCATCACTTGAATCTGCAGCTCTCATCGGTGTCACAGAGCTTTTATTGAGTTTCATTTTACTGTTGAATAGCATGGAACGACTTAACTGTTCACTATTACCTATTAACTTTTCACTTGCAACATTTTCATAGTAATGTTTTTTGTATTATTTTTAGTAATAGAGCTCCGAAACCTCACTGTTCACTACCCCCTTGAGATCAACCAGCAAATCAGCTGGTGAATACAATGAAACATTTAGCAGCTAGAGAGACATTTCCTTTAGGAGTAGGACCGAAAATGGAGCAAAAAGGACAGTCAGTTATGAACATGCATTCACCAGGCTGAAAGAACCACGACTGGAACTGAGGGATAATGTTGCTCTGTAAGTGCTGGATCTGAAAATAAACCACTGTTTGCCAACGTGTTTCCTAACAAAAGGTTATAATATGTCAATGCTGCGTTCACAATTTATTTTCTGCAGCTCCCCAGTGGGCCAAAAAAATCAGACATGGCCACTTTATTAGCTAGACCATCATTCAGGGTTGGCAGAACTGGAGAAAATCAGGTTGCCGACTCCCCACACACAAATCTGAGTGTGACGTTAATGTCAGTGTGCAGCCTTCATTGGGGAGTTTAGCCAGTCCTGTCAGAAGCAGGCTAATAAGCTGGGTCCAACCGTTCTCCTGCCTCCTCTGCTACATTTCACTTTCTGTCCCGCAGGGGGGTGGGGGTTCAAACCAAGCCCAGCCTCTCACCGTACGCCGTGTAATTCATCTTACCTGGGGGCTCATTATTAAGCCTCGCTGATATTGCATCTTTATGATCTTATTCTGGACAATAAAAGGTGAAACCAACCGTGGGTGGGTGCTTTCTAGGCCCTACTGGCTCGCAGTGGAGTTATGTGTTGTCGGCTCTGCCCTTGGTAAGCACTTTCTGTGGACGAGGCTACATTTCACCGCACCCCCACTGCTTCTTTCTGCTGAAGTGGATGGTGCTACATTATATCGGGTAACCTAAAACGACACACAGACTGCAGCAGTTCGCAAAACAATGGGACAGCTCAGGAAAAATGTTTGCGAATCCTTTTGCGGACGCTCAGGCCTGGGCGGGTACTTTATCACAGCATTGTAACCTTTAACACCGCTTGCCGGCCCGTCTCCACCCTTCAGCGGTCATGACGAGCCAATGAAGCAATTAGGGAATTCATCATGTAATTTATAGGACCCTAACTTCAGGCAAAGATGTTTGTGCAGCCCTGTGGTTCGTTACAAAGGGTAAAACCTGTCCCTGTCCAGATAAGACAAGGGATCGCGCCAGCATTTCTGAAATTTACCATGCAGTCAAGATACCCTACTTCCTGTTTTGTTTATGAGCACAAACTCAGACCTGCATTGCTGCTGCTCTGAATAAATCAGGTCAAGCCGAGGATGGGGTGTTTTTTCACTTGAATTTGCAGATTATCTTGATACACAGGCTTGCAGAGGCGAGTAGGAGGTTCAGTGGGAATTCTCTGCGCGGTTATAAAAATACCAGCGACCAGCCCCTCTCTGGTCGTGTACGAGACGGCTGCATACACGAGATGCCTGGGTGGGAAGAGACTTCAGAAGACATGTGCTTCACAACTCAGGGATGACGGCTGGGAGAAAGAGAGAGCGCTCCTTTTTTTTTTTTTCCTTTTTCTTCTTCTTCTGCAGCTCTCTCAGGCTCACATGTCATTTCTCAGAGATCACCTGAAGGCGTTTTGACTGTGTTGACACATGGTGTGGACACATCAGTGCAAATCCCTCAAGGAGAAAAGCCTGTTACATGATTGTGTTGAGGGGGGGAAAAAAAGGCTCAAGTTAACATGAGGAAAAACAGCACGATAACACTGGCTTGATCAACCAGGCTTTTGATAACGCCATGGTCCTGTCAAGTGTTACCCCCCTATCAGTGTGTAGTGTGATAACAGGGGAGGGTTGAGGATCTGTCACGGCGAGGAGACACTTGGGCTAACACGAATGTTCCTCAGCCCTGATAACATTTTGGCACAGACGGTGTCTTCCAACAACACACAGCCCCCGACGCCCCGACGCTATCAGCCGCAGTCACAAAGTACACAGTGCCAAGGTCACATCCACACACACACTCACACACACACACTCACACACACACCGTCTTATGTCATCACTTAATCAAGGGATCAAGGGTGACAGCAACGCAGACACA
>JAOXYL010000048.1:10919845-10932316 GCA_028564955.1 Terapon puta
ATACAGGAATACACGATTGAGCAGAGACACACCTCAGCAAATAAAAGCTAATCTAATTAAGGTACAAAATTTACATGCAGCCAGCGTCAGCTGAAAGCAGAACATCTTCTTTCACAGACCTGAGCTGTATCTGTAAAACAACCAAGACAAGACCAGTTGAACAAAACTGAAAATTAACTTTGTGATGGTTTGTGCATTACTACCCAGTGGAGAAGCTACAGTAGATTCCCCAGTGATCACTAGTGTAGCGTCCACAGTCCAGCTTTTCCAGTCCCAGCAGAGCCATGTGGTCAGGGGCCAGACGAGGGACGCCCTCCATGGTAGCCGGGCGGATGTAGACTCGGTCAAAGCGGCAGCGACTGATGTAAGGAACATTCTTGTTGCTGTTGGCTTTGGTGTCCCATGTGTAGCGGCAGTGCTCCTGCTTTCCCAGTCGCTCCCACACGTCGTGCACACTGGGGGGCAGACCCACCTTGGCCACCTGAGATGGAGCCCAGATTACAACCTAAACTGTTGTGGCAGACATTCATACAGCAGATTGTTTCAAGTAACGTGAAGTGAAGACGAATTCCCGACCTCAGTGTCCCGCAGGTTTGTGTCCCCACCAAACAGGACGGTGACATCGCCGGGCGCCTCTCTCACCCTCTCCATCACCACCCGAAGCTGTTTCATCCGTTCCTGCGCTTGCTCTTTACAGCTCTCGAGGTGGGACGTCATCAGACACAGCTTCTGGCCTTTGAAATCCACCTGATTTCAAAAAGAAAAGCCTTATATAGACTAAACTGAAATTAAACATGTGACATGAAAGTCCTTGGACAACGAACTGTGCACAAAACCTGAGCTACGAGCAGATTCCTCATCATTTGAGTGGTGGGGTAAGTCACGATCTCACTCTCTCTGAATTTCACTCGTGACTTCTTCAACATCATCCCAGTGAAGTAACCATCTTCACCACCTGGTCAGCACAAGATAAGAGACAGCACAGTTTAAAGTACTGAGCAGAACCAGTGTTTATCACAAATCTTGTACAAGTAGTCTTGTTTAGTAGGACCAGAACCCTGAAACTAAAGCAGCTATATGGAATTCACCCATTATTCATTATAATTATTTTTTATTTTATTTACTTTTCTGCTGTGACATGTCAAACAGTAATCAATGAAAAATGGCTGCTGAAGATACCATACCTTCAATTATTAGGTAGCTGGTAGCTCGTTTCTTCAAGTACTGCACGTAAGGTGGAATAAGCTCCTGTAGGAACACCACATCAGGAGTGTATCTACACGGAGAGAAGACTCAAATATCAAATACCTGGGCAGCCCAAAATGTGTCCCCAACAAAAATAGAATATCAAGTGGTGAAAACCAAGAGCAACAGTGTCTAACCACAAGCTTACAAGACTAAGTAGGAGCAAAGGCCTCTGGCGCGCTCTGCAAGGTTGACTGTGTCAAGTCCGTCCACGTTCCAGGAGATCAGTGACAGTTTTTGGTCATCTTCTTCTGAGGGTTTGGGTGCGGAGGCTGGGCTGTCTGCAGTTAAATCTACACTGGACATTTTTCAGAGGCTGTCAATTTGCTAATCTAGAACAGAAGTGGTGGGTATGTGTGTAAATCTCATCATACATAGCAGCCTTACCAGTCTCCTGAAGGTTTTTCCTCAGCCCTCTGCCTCTTTACTTTGGCTCTGGGCTCATCCTCTGGAGTAATGTCGACGTCAAATACATTCTCCAGGTCAGCCTCAAAGAACGAGTTCAAAGCTCTCTGAAACACAACAACTCTGATGAACATTTGACACCAGTCAGAGAGTGCCAGGAACAGTCCCTGATCCACTAACACCCATTGATGTCATTTCCACAAACAATAAAAATATATACTATGTACATACTGTATATTCTGTACATAGGATATCCATTTTTAAACCATAAAACATGCATCATTACACTCCATTCTGTTGCACTCCATAGTCCACACTGGTATGTGTGTATGTTTACATTATGTCTGTAAGGTTTATATATACTGTTATGTTTATGTAAGTTATGCCATCTATTTATTTTTATTTTATTCTTTGCCCTTAAGTACGAGATGCTCCTGTAAAAACAGGAGTAAAATTCCTTGTGTGTTCACATATACCTGGCAAATAAATCTGATTCTGATTCTGAAGATGGGTACGATCAGTCAGGTCCAACTGCCTGAAGATTTGGGAGTGTGTCTATGTTTCCAGGGTCCTATGTTCTCAGATTTTTATGGCACATATGGGGAACATGGCAATGGATTATCTGTTTTTTGTTCAATGCCATTAACCATCGTTTTGTATCTGGGTCAAATAATTCAAATACTGGTTAGAGACTGGGGAACGTAGAACCCAGAGAACTTAAGACTCAACAGACATAGGACCATGGGAATTGAGGATAACGGGAACACGGGATAAAGGGAACATAAATATTACCTCAAGTTTTCCACGCCATATTGCTTTACAGTTTTTTGCATGAAATGCGGGCCTAACCGGTGAAATGTTGACGTAAAACATTTATATCACTGTATCTCTCCTGCAAGAGTAACCTGACCGGGCCTTCTCGCGGTGTGTCACAGCGTGCAGCTGCTGTACCTCCATGTCCCACTCATTCTCAGCCAGGTAACACTGAGCCACCGCGCTGTCTGTTCCCGCCACGGCTGCAAACTCTTCACAGAGGCGATTTCTGTTTTCTGCCACGTTAGAAATCGACGGTGTGTCCGAGTCCGAAGTAGATGCCATCTTTCCCAGCTTGTGACCAGTTTTACTGCGCAGTAAAAATGGAGTTAAAAGGAAACATCACTTCATCACTCTCTCTGGAAGTTGTATCTGGTGTAACAGTGAAATGCTTCCGGGTGAACGTTACAGCAAATACCAGCGCGGCAAAGTGAACTCGCAGAGTTACTATTTGATATGAACACATACTGTTGTTTCTACGGTGCTGGTCAATCACTGAACTACACATAAGGTGAAATACTATTCAGCTAGCATTTTATCGTTGAGTTTCTCCCGGACGACTTATGAGACGCACCAATTTCCGGTGCGAAGTAAACATTAGTTTGACATTGGCCGCGGCAATTGACGTTAAATATGGCTTCACTTTCTTTAAATACTATAAAACAGATAATGAAAGCAATGGTGGATAATCCAGGCTTCGACAGAGTCTTGCGAAAGGTAAAGATATATTTTCTGCGACCGTCTTTAGGTTTATTTGTGTGACTAAACTCGCAATAACTCCTTACAGTTCACCTCTCGTTAATGCTCTCGGTGATGAATGTGCGTTTTCCTTCAGGTGGATGTCTTGTCCGCCAGCCCGGGTAAGGTGGTGTGTGAGATGCGGGTCGAGGAGGAGCACACCAACCGTGGAGGGACGCTGCACGGAGGGCTGACAGCCACCCTGGTCGATGTGATCTCCACCATGGCCATCATGTACAGTGAGAGGGGGGCTCCGGGAGTCAGCGTGGATATGAACATAACGTGAGTGGAAGCATCTGAGAGTACATGTAATCCAGAATGGCTCATTTCAAATTAATCTATATTATTGAATTATAATTAATGGTGGATAGAAGTGTAACACAGCAGCTAGTAAAGATGGAACTAATTTATATGCTGTGTGGTGAGGGAATTTGTTCCCCCATAGCCCTATAAAGTTTCATAATTAATCTGTAATTGCATCATCGTTTATTTGTTGATGGTGTTTTGTATCGTCTTTTTGGATCTGCAAAGTAACTCAAGTTCTTTAATAAATATGGGGGAGTAAAAAGTACAATATTTGCCTCTGAAATATAATAGATCACAGGTATGAAGTAGAAGAAAAAGGAGATACTTCAGTACAGTCTTTGAGTAAATGTATTTACTTAATGTAGTTACTTTTCAGCACTGGCTTGTAATGTAAAATGTATGAACTAATCCTTCAGATTATGGAAACATGAACCTGAGATTTACAGAGACCATTTAGAAGGCTAATTGCTCTCAACTTTTGCTTTATTTTTTCTTGGATTTCAAATGCTCTAAATTGGTTTTATTTTGATATTTAATTAAAAATTTTCTGTTAACCATTATACCATCAAGTCTATCTGTGAATTAAATCTGTAAAAGTAGGTAACATACAGAGGACACCATCTGTGTCCTCAAAGGTATCTACAGCCCTGATTTCAGGCCTTGACCTTCAGCACGTCAACCAGGTGAGGTTGAAGATTAACTTCATAAACTACAAACAAACTACGAATGTCTTACAGATACATGACTGCTGCCAGGATGGGAGAGGACGTACTCATTACGGCTCAGGTTCTGAAGCAAGGACGGACACTGGCGTTCGCCACAGTAGACCTCACCAACAAGGCCACAGGGAAGCTCATAGCACAAGGAAGACACACTAAACATCTTGGCAGCAGCTAAACTACACCCCCGTACCTGTCTGAGAATCACGCATCATGTAACTCATCACAAGAGACTCTGAGTGAAGATGTAAACTAACCTGTAGTTTGCGAAAGCAGTGACTGAACAAAAAAATACAGTTAACAGTGCTGCTAATGGTTCTCACGGCTGGTTACTTAATGACTGCTTTTGTCTGTGCTGTTACACATTTGTCGTCAACAGTTGGAGAAGCACTCATAGCAGTATTGTCAGAGTCAGTCCTGTTCTAACTACTGTATCAATGGTACTGTTTCATGCACATGCAATAAATCAAATACACAAGAGTTATGCTTTCAGAATTTGCACTGTATTGGGATATGCTCAGCAGTATTGATTTGAGAATCAACAGAAAAAAACCCAGAAGTTACACGCCTTAAACCCTTTCAACTGAACACACTGAATCAACAAGGAGCAAAATTATAATGTACTATGTACTTCATATTCTTTGACAAGCAAGCCTGCAAAACCCAATTTTAATTTGATGAGCATGGCAGCAAATTATCTCAATTTTAGTAGGTCAAATTAAACAAAAATCAGTTAGCTTTCAGCAATTTGTTAGGTATGTTAAACATTAAGTCACCATTTCTGTTTCTCACCAACCCACATCCCAAATAAAACAAAACATTAAAACATCAGTTTTCAGTAGCTTAAATGAATGGTGCATGAACGGCTTGAACGGTGACAATGACCTTCAACATCTAACCAACATGTCTCAACTTTGTGTACAATGCCTTTCAAGTCACTCAAGATTTTAGCAAAGGCCTGCCTAGCATGTCTCAGAGGAAAGCAAATGACACCAAAACATTTTTTAAAAGTCCAGCAAAAAAACTAAGGCGGTTTATAAGAAGCAATACCTACACCATATGATTTGACAAATATTGTTCATCTTGTTTTCTTTGCTTGTACAGGTGTTTTAACGCCTATTTACACCTGTCCTTGGTCAGAAGATTGTGTAAACCCCATTGACATTACAAACAAGCTTTAACAATCCTTTCTTATGACAACAAGGATATAAAAACACGTCCATCTGAAAACCACCGTGAAGACCTGTGTACTGTTTGTTCCTGTTTTGATGCAACATAAAGAGTTCCTTCAATGACCGGTGCTGTTGACAGTGCGGCTCCAAGAGAACAACCAACCATTCAAAATCAATGTTCGTGCAGGTTCAAATAAACAAAAATGAATGAGTGAGTAGGAGGGAATGAAGAGGGAGTAAAATGAAAATTAAAAGGAGGGGGGGGGGGCAATCCAAAAATGGCAGAGAGAAGAGGAGGAACATTGGGGAAAAACAAGGATGGGAACCGAATCAGCTTCAGGTCAGGGAGGGGAGAGCGAGTAGGTAACAAAAAAAAAGGAGAGATCCAAGCACAAGTTCAAATCTTTTAAAAGGAAATGGGTAAAGATGAGTACATCAATTTGCTTCTGAAGGCTTAGGCAGGAGGGAGGGGAAGGGCTTTTCCCTATGTGGCTGAGTGGAGCAGGAAGCCCTAATCAGGCATGTATGGGCGGAGGTGATCCTCGATGTCTCCCACACCCCAGCAGGTCAGCTGGTCCTGGGGCAAGTACAGGCAGAGGCTGCACAACTTGAAAACTGTGGCCTTTGTTTTAGGAGTCTGCAACAGAGATGGACAGGGAGCATTTGAGAAGTGTGTCAGGCTGTCTGCGATTCATCAAAGTCACTTACATTATAATTCAGTAAACTGGCTCACCTGTAAGTGCTGTCTGTTCATGAAGAGAAATACAGACTGAGTTGGGTTGTTCATGACCATTCCAGCCTTGTCTTTACGACTCAAAGCGTGCAAGCACTGTTTCTCATAGTCTCCATGGTGAAATTCAAACTTGGCCTGTCAATCAAAGGATAGACTTGTGAGCTAACAAGTCGATTTTGTTAATCCAAATCAGGGCTGTGTGCGTGTTTTGAATTCATTTGATTATTCTTTTTTTGTTTAACCCATTACCCCAGGGTTGAAACATTTACAGCTATTGCTGAATTATATGACTGACAGGTTCTGACCTGAACAGGCCTGAAGGGTTCATCCTCGGCTCCCTTCCATCTGGAGAACAGCAGGCAGACAACCTTCTCAATATCGTTGCGTGGCCAAAGGATGAAGTCCATCTCCTGTGTGCAGCCTATCACATCCTGTAGCAATGTGACATGGTGGACTAATGTCAAAAACACAACCGGAATCTACCTTCTTCAACATATCTCCTTATAAAGCAGTGCGCTGACTTACCCTTCGCATTGACTGGTATCGGGGGGCGTGTAGTTGCACAACATCTTTTTGCAAGAGTTCGATCGAACTCTCAAGAGAGTAGCTGGAATCCCGCACACCTCGTAAGATGTTTTCTTCATAGTTGTTGGTCATCACTGGCACCACTTCAGCTACCTCAAAAAGTGCAGACTTCTTCTTCTATAATGAGAAAAAAAACACACACACAAACAATAATTTCAGTCATCGTTTTGCCTTGGTCATACAAGATGGAAAAGGTCTGAATAGGACACATTTAAATGTATGATAAGCAAATGCTCTCATGTTACAGTATGATGGACAGGTGTTGGCTGAGATTGTGTCAAGAACTGTTGTGTTCTTCCATTTCACAGACGAACCTTTTCTTTGAAAACGAAGGCTATATAAATCTTGAAGTCAAACTGATCAGCCAAAGATTCCCTTTTCTTCCGAAGTTGAGCTCGAAGTCGATTTCTTGTCTGATTTCTTCGCGAAGTTGGGTCCCCCATGGTTGGATTTTGATGGTGATGGTCTTCCTCTCTTGTGCAGAATATTTTTGGCTTACACTCTCTACTTCTGCATTCGTAGGTTGGAGAAAGGATGGAGCGAGCTAACCTTCGCGGAGACGACGCATCAAACGACTCTAGGCTAGATCTGTGAAATTACCCCCCTAGCTACCAACTGAAAAGGTCAACAAATCAGAAATAAAACTAAGTCATTTTTTTGTTTTTGTGAAGAGGGCAGTGTTGAGGAGGGGAATGATCGCCAAGCTAAGACTACATCTCTGTATTACTTGTTCAGAAATCCATGTTTTAAGACATGACTTTTAATCCAAATTTGCTTTGTTTTTTTTTCAACCTGCCATCGACAAGGGATCACAACAAAGACTTTAAATGCAACAGCAACTAAATTGGACTTTTCTTCTGTGAATGTGACTGAAATCAACAGCTGCTACAGTAAAAACCCATACCGGCCATTCATATACGTAGATACTTTTATTTGGCTAGTGAGATTGAGGAGTACAGAGACTAGCAAGCAGACAAATATTCTATTGTTTAGGTCATTTCAGAGTCCCTCATCCATGGCTGTCGTGTTGTTGTTTTGTTTGTTTTTTTTGTTTGTTTCTCCGTGTAGACTGCGTTATGTGCGTGTTACAGACGGATCGGGGCTACAGACGAACATGGCAGGTAAACACAGATGCCACGGGATGTTGGCACCGGGTAACATCGAAGACTACCGCGAAAAGTACCTTGACATTTCCTTGACTTTCACTGCCACTCACTTGGCCCACGGCCCGCGGTGCTGCCACTGCCGATAGTCATGATGTGGGCGTATTTTTAGCACACTAGCTAAGGCGAGCTAGCAAGCTAACCTAGGCGTTCTCTTCCAACACTAACTAGTAGTGAGCCAAGCGGTGTAGCTACATCTTATCTCCCGACTGATTGGCTTAATTGAGGCCTGTGTGTGCGGCTCCCTAGCTAGCGTACGGTCATCTTTCCACGCGTTTACATTTTCTCGCCCGGTTCAGAGTGACTGCCAGTGCTGTGAGAGTCAAAAGACCTGCTGGAGGGGGGGTTGACTGACTTAACTGGTTTCGCTTGTGCTCAGCATTTTTTTAGCTCGGTGTTAATTCGCCACAGTCGCCCGTCTTGTCAACAACTACATGGGCGACAAGTGATTTTTTAAAAAAACGAGCGAAGTGGGAATAATTGGTCGCCAACCAAAATGAGACAAATAAACGTTAGCTCAACAAAATCTCCCCCTTCCCACGTCTGAAGTTTCGAGGTGTTTTCTTCTTTTCTTCAGTCGTCACAACCTCCGACTCGCCCTGCTGCATGCCATGTCAAGATAAATCGACAATCCGGCTCAAGTCCTCCGCTCTTTCAGTCGACATGTGGCGTGGTCTGTCTCCCGGCGGGCCCATATTTAACGGCGGGTCGTCCAACGTTTGTCCGTTTGGTTTCTTTGTGTTTTTTTCGGTCTCTCTTTTTTTCCTGGACAGCTAATAATGGCACAGACAGGCTCGTCTGTTCACTGCCTCCCCCAAAATGGCCGCCCAGGCAACTACAAAGATGTGACGTGTGTTGACATGTGACCGCACGAGGAGGAGGAAAAAAACAAACGGCTTCCTCGTGAGAGAGAGTGGCGCGGCGATCACGTGACCGAGTGGGCGTATTTAAGCTCCTGGCGCGAGATCGCCAGTTAAACAGAGAAAAGCGTTTCAGAGGTGCGGCCCATCTACGGTAAGTCGGGGTTTTAAAACCGGGGTTTTTATTTGATATGGCTTTAATTGGATTTCTTCAACAGTTGTTGCTTGTTTATTATTACTACCAATAGTTTACCGTAGTTAGGCGTGGCCATATTCGCTTAATTATGCGTATTTTTACTTACCCGCGGCCTTTTGTACCACGTTGATGAGGTGACGACGCATTTAACGATAAACCTATTTAACAATATAATAACTACGATTACTATCGCCCGAGTGGTTATATGACCACACAATCACTTTTTTTTTAATTAAAAAAATTGGCTTATTTAGTGCGTTTTCTCAAGTGTGTCACCCTCTGTTTACTGATAGTATTTCAACTATCTCCACAGATATCGTGAAAGAAAATGAGTTTCGGTGGAAAGGTAAAACCCAGCCAGCAGAAGTCTAATGAGAACATAAAGGTGAGTCACCAATGTACATCCTGTGTTTTGTAATTCAGTGGTTTGATGTAAAAGTTTAGGGCTGAGGTTTTAGGAGGAGGTAACACAAGCTGGAATTTAGCATGATAATTGGATTGTTTTGGCGTGGATGAAACGTCACATCGGCTTCAATGGCAAATGTATTACAAATGAATGAGCCTTTTGACTCCTTGGCTTACTCCTAAGCCCATTTATTTAGTGAAATTATGAATTTGAATGAAATGTCAAAGATAAAGCAATGGTATAAATGTAATGATGCCAACTGGGGAACCTGACCAGAACAGAACCGTTCATGTCATTAGTAGCACCTGTGCTTCACCTCCAGTGATAACTTTCTACTTTTCTAAGCCTCTGCCTGTTAAATGATTAAATCAGTGACAGGAGACTGATCTCAGTACAGACTGAACTGTGTTTGACTGAAGAGATGCTTGAATTTGAGGCAATGATTAGCCAATCAACCAGAAATTGGCAAATATTGCTAATCAACTAACTGTGTAATTAAGTACAAGGATTGTTCAGTGGTAGTTTTGTTAAAGCTTCAATTGAGATGAACTAAGCCCTTTTCTTATAGCAGAAGTAGTTTTAGACATCTCCCCCACTGCATTATTTTTTTTCCAATAGGCCTGAAACCGTTTCAGTGTTGAGCTGTGGCCAAACATTAACAAACTGAGCTTGTTGGCTCCTCTAATGAGCCTCGTGGAGAAACTTTCCCACGGCTGTTGGAGGAATTTGGGACCTGCCCCTGTTCCCACACCTGTGGGCCCGTTGCACATGGCAGCCGTGTTGTTGAGCCACTTCACTTGTGCCCTGTCCCATGGTGACAGTGTAACTAAAGTAAAGCGTGCAAAGTGATGCTAAGCCTCTGATGAATAGAGGCACTGAGAACACGGGTCATGTTGTTTTCTCATGCAGCTCAATCGTGTTTCTCAGGGCCTATCTGGAAATGGGTTGAATCTCCTTTTGTTTACCACTAATATGATTTGATCTACTCAGCTATAAGGTAAAACTTCTGACTTTTGTTTTTCAGAGCTTTTTCACACCTTCACAAAAGTCAATGGGGCCCCTCAGACAGACCCTGCAAGTCCTCCAACCCTCAACTGTCAACAAAGAGTTGGGAAGGTCAGCTCAGGTATGCAGTGGTTGTTGCTGAAATCATTTGCTTTTCCCACATTTGCATTGGATCAAAACTTTATATGGACTTGGATCATGGAGAAGATCTACAATTGTTTCAAACATAAAGGCCTTAAAATGTGTTCTTCCCCTCACTGTTTTCGTCTTCAGATGGGTAAAGTAATTCCTAAACGGAAACAGTGGAGCGCAGAACAAACTAGAGGCCCAAAGAGGGTGAAGGTAGAAGTCAAGTCCACACAAACGGAAGAAACTCAGTGTTCAACAGATGGCCTGTCCAATGAAGCATATGAACTTATGGTCAAAGGTAGGGATACGTTGTACACTCAGTACACTACAAATGTGTATCTGTGTCCAGGAATTGTCTTTAAATGCTGAGCTTAGTCATGTTTCTCTTATAGAAACACCACCTTCCACCTACTGGAAAGAGGTAGCAGAGGAGCGGCGGAAGGCCTTGTATAATGTTCTACAGGAGAATGAGAAGGTGAGTTAATCACTGAGAGATGGCTAATGTTTAGCTGTCGATTGAGCTGTTCCCACGCTCCCACTGACTGAGTCAACCTTAGCTGGCTCCAGTCCAGCTGGCACCGAACACTGAAGTAACTCTGCACCTAAATACGTTTATTTGAAGTTTATTGACCTGCTGACTGAAACACCAATCCTGTAACAATAAAACCGGTGTGCCTATTTGGAATAGTTAGTGACTTGAAAGTTGGCCCTAATGCACAAGGTTCCCAAACTAGTTCCTGAATATCTTGGTTGGTGTTGGCATCTAATGTGGTTAATTTTCTTTTTTTTTTAAAGTTGCACAAAGACATTGAAGCCAAAGATGAACAGATCACAAACCTAAAGTGTGAAAATGATGAGCTACAGGAGCTGGCACAGCATGTACAGTACATGGCTGACATGATTGAGGTAGGTGTGCTGGTAGTGAGTTTATCCCAACATCTGCATTGGGGATATTCACTTTCAAAGCGTGAAAATATTCATATTAAATGTTCAGAAAGCTTGGCACCATCACAAGGACCAGTGTAATGTTCCTTGAAGCTAGACGTTTGGATTACTTTGTACTTGTATGTAAACTTGATTTATATTTTTAGAGGCTGACTGGGAAGAGCCCCGACAGCTTGGAGCAGCTGAGGGACATTGCCCTTGACGTAGATGAAGACGACGAAGATGACAATGAAGTGGAACCTCAGAGTGAAGAAGAGGACTCTGATTACAGTTGCAGTGAGGAGGAAGAGACCTCAGACCATGAACAGGCTGGACCTTCAGGAGAGCACGATTAACAGACTCAACTCTTGAATGTTGACGGACTTTAACCTGTCTGTACAGGTCAGCAGATCTGAGCTAAAGTGTGCTTTGTCAGTAAGTGGCTGTTTGACTAAATGGGCTTTTCAAAGTAACAGTTGACTGATTTAAAACTTTTTTTAAAAAACACCTGTAACTTATTTTTAAGTCTTGAACAGATGAGCTGGTTTTATCGATTTTAGTTTTTGCTGTTCAGGTAAAGAGGTTTAATCCACTGCAGGCTTTTTTCACAGCAGACATTCTTTTACATGACTATAGGAAAAGTGATTTAAAAGGCTGAAATAATTTGGCTGCAGGATTTGTTCATGCTGACTCGCTGTCATGACTTACTGGGACCTTGACTGTTCCTTAATGATGCTGTACAAAGGGCACCTGGTAACTTTGTTGCCATTGATGCAGATCTTACCCAAATCAGCAGCTTGGCATATTTGACACTTGAAGGCAAACTTGGCACATCAGCTCTGATCAGTTTTCATGATTCTGTAACCAAATGCTAGGAAAATGATTGATCTGTGCTTCTCTTACTAAGTCAAAATGTCTGCTGTGGAAAGGCTCACTGAGATTCTATTATGTCAAACTGTGGCCCTTAAGTGTTTTTTGGTTTACATTGTAAAATTGTGTGTTAATGGCACAGTTGTACATAAAATTCATGTAAAATAAACTTTTTACTAAATCCTTTGTGGTTTGAATGTTT
>JAOXYL010000048.1:10957430-10972150 GCA_028564955.1 Terapon puta
TAGACGCAAAATGAATTATTAAATCATTAATTAGCAAAGCAAAAATGCCTGGTATTTTTATTCGAAATACTTTTTAATTGAATATCTTTTGGGCTTTGGGTGAGACAAAAGTCCCAACAGTCAAAATTACATTTGTGACATAAACTGGAAAAGAACTTGGCAGATTAACTGTTAGCTGCTAGGTACAGCTTCAAATATTGGTATAGTGTTAGTAAAGGAAATCCTGAAGGGAGAGAAACTTAAACTCAACTGACCCCAGTGTTAATAATGTTATGTGGTGAGGAAGTAGACGTGTCATTTCTGTCTGGTGAATCTGTATCACTTCACAGCTGAGCTAAAGGAAATTCACGGCCGACCAAGTGAGACAGACTTGTCAAATGAAATTAAATTCCAACATAAGAGCAGAGGACTCAGCCTGTGAATCCTCAGTATTCAATCTGCTTCTCTTCCTCACAACAAATTGGATAAACTGACCCACAACGTTACTACTTAAACACAACAAAACAACTTTGCCAGATGAGGTGACGAGCGAAACGCTGCATTTTTTCTGGGGCCCTGTATTTGCTCCCTTTTTTTTCCACTGATCCATCCATCTTTCTGTCTCCTGTTTGTGTGTGTGTGTGTGTGAGTGGGAAGGGGGGCAAGGTTGGGCTCGTTTCGTCACAGAGATACAAGCATGTACACACACACCTGTGCCACATACACCTCAGTGCTACGAGCGATATCACCAGCAACCTGATATCTCCTCCTTTGGTCTGTGTGACAGACAGAGAGCCACACAAAGACCCAGGAGGGGGCCGAGGAAAGACTAGAGGCTTGTTGTGTGGTGGGGGGGACAATAGGTCTGTGAGACTGATACTGTTTAGGCTATTAATAGCAGCAAGCTCACTTTAACACTGAGGGCCCTGATGGCTGTGACTCAGTAAATGAATCATCAGGACCAATGACCGGATGGTTGTTTTGGCTCGGAACAGCACGGTCCAGTTTGGTCAATTAGATGTGCCCAAAAATATCTTTTCTACAGACTGGTGGTCTACCTGAGAAACAATATAATATAAGAGATTCATTCAATTTAGATTTGAACTGTAGGTCAACAATAGACAGTGTCAATAATTGTTTGTTTTGATGAAGAGATGCATAAATAAAGGCGTTGAAGGCTTTGAACAAGGCATTCACCCTCAATTGACTTTGGATTGGACGATTGAGTAACTCGATTTGATCATGCACATGAGTCATTAATTGAATCATATGATCCTATCATATCATTCCATATATAAGCATTTTATCGTGACATCATTCTTCTGACAGACACAATAATCCGTAATATTGCATTATCTCCTCGCTATAATCACAGTTGGCAGCACTGATGCTCTGGAGCTCTGCTTGGTCCATTTCAGTAACTGGATGCTCAGCAGCACAGCTTTCTGCCTCACCGTGTTTGTCTCTGACTTTCTGACTCATTCTCCTAAAAGAAGAGCAGTGGGTGGCGGATGATGGGTACATTTTGTTACCTAATGCTTTCTAGGTAATCACAGTACAGGCTGGACGTTGTTCCCTGCACTTCAGCCATCTCCCCGCAGATGTTTCCCAGATTCAGACAAAGCAAAATGATGAAGGATGAGACGGTGCGGACACTTGAAAGCTAAAAACCGCACAGGATGGTGCCAGATGGTTATCAGCTGTTCAGTTTCCAGTTCCCTCAAAACCCTGATGTTCCCAAATGGTACAAGCAAGTAGTTCTGTTCATGATGAGGACCCGCGGGAATAACGCAGAGTGCGACTTCCTCTAATGAGAGAACACATGTAGAAGTGAAATAACAGCACTCACGCAATTCAAACAGGGAAAATGACTTCATATCTACCCCCGAGTAATGGTGTGCTCACTGAAATCGGCTATATGAAGGAGGCCGTATGAAGTGTTTGTCCCACATTCATTTATAACAGGCTTGCCCACCCACTGCTGGAAAAATGTGCCACTTTATGAAAAGATAATCATCTTGTCTCTTGTCTCTCTCTCTCTCAGAAATGAAGCCAGTAGCCAATGTGTCTTAACATGAGCTGTTTGTATCTTTGGAATAAGTCTGATGAACAATTTTTCAAAAATGTCAAACTATCTCTGTGATGGTAAACTGAATATATTTGGGTTTTAGACAGGTAAAAAACATTTGAAGATGTTTTGCCATGCTCTGGGAAATTGCGATGGACCTATTTCATGATATATTTTCTGACTGCAGATAAATTCATGAAAGATTAAGATTTCATAGAAGTATGTATTCCTTAAGTGGTTTTTAATGATACTGTGTCATTAGCTTAAGTGGAAAATATTTACCATTTCCTCAAGTTAGAGATAAAAGCGCCTCTTCCTGGCCTCTCGATGTGTTTCAGCCACAGACATTTGTCATTAGTGGTATGCTAAACATACACACTCACACCCAGGCTTCTGGATTTTCCCAAAAACCTTTCCCAGCCCCTTTGAGTTCTCACAAAACAAACTCATTTGAATCAATGTTCCCAGCGTATAAAGACACACACAGACACACACTCCCCTCACAAAGAGTCAGGCCCAACCACTGAATCATAAAAACCTTCCCCCTGCAC
Source organism: Terapon puta (assembly GCA_028564955.1). Classification (NCBI taxonomy): domain Eukaryota; kingdom Metazoa; phylum Chordata; class Actinopteri; order Centrarchiformes; family Terapontidae; genus Terapon; species Terapon puta. The sequence goes on from JAOXYL010000048.1 coordinate 10,960,029, forward strand.
CTCTTAGTGTCACCGCTCATCTCGTCTAAAGAGGCTTTCAGGATGGGAACAACAATGCCAGCTCGCAGCGCGTTCTGGTTTGGTGCCAGCCGTTACCCACGTTGAATACAGCTGCCAGTCAGTCCATTCACTGCTCTTTCTTCTCTGGCGCTCTCACGCTAACAGCCTTAAATGCCCTCGACGAGGTGCGCGAGCGTGTTTCTTTGTGGAATACGTGAGCACTGGATTGATCAGTATGCTGAGCTGGACACACACACAAACACACACATGTTAGTGAAAGTGGGACTGCCATGCATGAGCAGGACACCTGATGTAATCTCAAATTGCTGTTAGCTCTCCAAGGTCCATGTGCATTAATGCATTAGTCCCACCCCTGAGAGTGAGTGTGTGTGTGTGTGTGTGTGTGTATGTGTGTGTGTGTGTGTGTGTGTGTGTGTGTGTGTGTTGTGTGTTGTGTGTTCTGAGTGCTGGGGAGCAATGAACAGACAGGATAAGTGGATGAAGGATGAGATCATCTGAGGAGGGAAAGGAGGATGGGAAGCACCTAGCCATCATTCTAAACTAAGAGCCACCAACACAAACTAGCCAAAGAAGACATGGGAACTTCTTGACAGGGCTTCAACAACCTGCAAGGCGGGGGTATGTGACTGCCAGGGTTAGCTGAGGTGACACTGTTAATACGACTTGTCTGCCAGGAGGGAATGTGCTCTTTATCATCTTATCTTTACACAGGGGTCTTTTTTTGTGAGACAAATCTGCATTTTAAATGGGCCAAGGGAGGATGTGCCATCAAAAGTCTTAACTGTGGCCCTTAAATGTGGTCTTCAAAATCAAAACTAATAATCAATACAAGAATTACAATCCTTTTTAAAATAAGTAGCTTTGTCTTCGTCGGTCACATGATACACGCCTCGCAGGTCACAGTGGCCCTGTGAAGATTCAGCAGCAAACAAACACCTCTGCTTGTTCTTTCAAGCGCCCCAGATTCACACCTGGAAAGAAACGCGCAAGACAACCGTGTTTGTCAACTTCTCAATCTCCTCTTCATGTTCGGGGGTTTGTATTCAGGTGACTTGAATGGATTTCTCCCACCAAGGTCACCTACCATCTTTTTCGTCAATGGCAGCATGACTCACTTTCCTCTTCCTTTATTTCTGTTGTTTGTTCAGTTCTTCCCACTCTCTTTGCTTCCCACTCTCGTCTTTAACTTTCTCTTGGCACTTTTTTTTTCACACAAAAGCATATCGATTGGAAAACATGGTGGAAACCTTTCCTGTTTCCATGAAGTGTACCGATAAGGTAAAAGCCATTCGTCGCTATTGATTTCCTTTATCAGCAAGAACTCCTCTGCTTTTATGAAGTTTGCAGCAAGAGAAGGGGAGAAAGAGACCGTTAAGACTGCAGCTCAATATCAGGAGCGCATCTGTAATATTTCGTGCATTCGGCGCATGTAAACAAAACACGACTCGAGACTCTTCGCACTAATAACCACATCAGTCATTCTGAGTTTCTCGCCTGCTGCACAAAGCACACACATTTGTGCCTGCTTCACTCCACTCTTTTATGCAGGAGTCTCAACCAAACTCACAAACTGCTACACACACACAAACACACACACAAACATACACACACACCATTAACTGTGAGTGTGTGTGCGCCCATTTTGGAGTGTGTATGTATGTGTAAAAACCAGCGTCAGCCCCCAGTGCATGTTAACAACAGGAGCCTAATTCTTAATGCCTGTATAAATTAGCCTCACCATGGCAACAGCAGACAAAATGGGATGAAGTGTGTTACGTAAAACAACGGTTATGAGCCAACTGCCAAGAAGTAGGACACACGCCCTCGTGTTACAGGGCCGAGGCTTTTAAAGCACCAATCCCTCATTTGGAGAAAGGCAGTTTTTAATACCTGGATCTTTTAGAGATGCTGCATTAAACGTGTCTGCAACGTCTTCAAAAGCGCCTTTTAACTGCTCCTCATCTTCCCATGCTTTATAATTTAATTTCTTTGTATTCAGTGTGACAGGAAGTGCAGATAAAAATAGGAGGAAACAGAAGAATAAAGCAGCCAGTAGTCACTGAGACAAATTGACAGGAGGAAGTGTATAAAAAGATGCAGCCTGGTTACAAGATACAAACAATCAAGACTCTGTTGAAACATCCGCAAGACCACAGTGATGCGATACAGTATCGACACATGACTTGAAAAGGACCAACGTGTTCAAACACACCCTGCAGGTTGCCAGCGCGTGTCTTAAAGCCGCACTGTTATAAACCCTCATGCTACACAGAGTTTGTGTATGTGTGAACTGGTTCATTTCAGTGACTGCCAGTATGGCTCTGCACTGGCCTAAAACTGGCTGCAAGTTCCCTGTTCAAAAACAAGAGGGTGAGAAACTCGATAGAGTATTACTTTGTATTTCTTAAGCACAGAAGCCTGGTATGAACCTCTCAAATGCCACAGTGAAAGGTAGCAGGATACCTTCACATTGGACTGCTTAGCATCCACATAACTACAAAATGCAAAACGTGCATGTAAATAAAAAGTTTCCTGAAATATTCCATCAAAGATTTAAGGATTTGTATTAAGACGTGCTCTTTCTACATAATTCCACACATGCATAAAGTGCATAAGATTAATTTTGAGATGTAAGGCAGCATGTTTTAATCCCACTTTCATCACGTGTCTCATTAACCTGTTGACCATTTCAGAAAGAACATGTTTTAAATCCTAAAGTCTCTGCAGGTAAAGCGCGTGACGTTGACAAATCTGCCCGCAGAGCAGACACAGGCGTATCATCATGGGCAGTTATGTTTATAAAATGTGACACCAGAGCAGCGCACATGCAAATGTGATTCTACAGTACTTAACAGCAGAACGATCATAATGTTGCTCCTTGACTGAATTCAGGATTTGGCCATTTATAGCTACTTTTACAAGGCAGAGTGACTCCAGGAAAAGAGAGCCTCATTATCTTCAGTGCGGAGGGAAAGTGCACATTTCTCCTGAGGAAGGAGTGCTTATTTATCTTCACTAAAAGCCATCTGAAAACATGACAAAAGGAGAAGGAAACAAAAGGAAAAGGGAGGAGGTAGTTTTAGGATGACAGTGCTGATCAGCTTGCGAGGTGGTGATGAAACACATTTAATAATGAGTATAAGTTCAAAGACAGCTCAATGCCGGCAAAACATTTTGATTGAAAAGAGATCAAACCTGAAGAAAGACAGTTGATGTGCAGTTGTGCCGGGAATACATTTTCAAATTAACAAAGTATTAAAAGATATATGTATATGAAAGATGATGATTACAGACAGTGTAGCTCCACTGGGGTTTAATATCTTGTTTTGCATCTTTTCTTTGTTTAGGTTTTCTGACCCCAAACTTTATAGCCTAGCTTTACTCTCATCATGCTACCTGCTCAGCACAGAACAGCAGACAGATACAGTCAGCAACTAACTGCTAAAAATACTTCCATCAGCTAAAAGGGAGAGTGAATATTGTCCATGTCATCAGGAACACAAAACAACTCTGAATAAATTATCCGTATCTGCTGGACGTGTGAATGGGCAAGAGTATGTTAACATATGACCATCACACATAAAACAGGTGTTTACTGGCAGTCAAACATGTTTCTCGCACTCTCTCTCTCTCTCACACACACACTCACACACACACACTCACACAGTAAATATGTCATCTTTCACTGACACACTCACACACTCAGAGGAGGATGTCGTAAATAACTTGAGCTGGTGACAGTCAGGAATTCACCAAAAGCTTTGAACCTGAGTAGAGAGACCCTGTTATGACTGCAGTCACCTCCACTCCATCACCTGTGGGGAGATAAATAACATTCTTACACTCTGACTAAAAGTGAAGAGTCACCGGCCGTCGAACCTACAGACAAAACACACAAAAGGCACAATGGGCAGTAGAGAAATTGCAACACGTCCTGCGTGATGCAGGTATGCAGCGATGACACCTGAGGTACGAGAAGACTCAGCAGCTTCGTCCACAGTCACCTCTGTGGATGTGAACAATGCCTCTTTGTGAAAGTCATTCTGAACGGCCACAATGGTGGAAAATTCCTGAAGGAACACTAATGTTTGACGAGCACAACGAACGGTTATCTTTGTTTAGCATAAAGACCGGGAACAAAGGGGAACAGCTGCTATAGCTCCGGCAAAAGGTGGCATATGTTATACATCATTTGTTTATGCTATGCTAACTGTCTGCTTCATCCTGTGTATATATACGACTGTCTTTAAGAAAAAAATAATCAAGCTGCCTGAAATCCTGACCCAAATTATCAGACTCTTCTGATCTCAGACATCCTCCCGGGGAAAATGATTTACTAAAAAAACACAACCAAAGCTTCTTCGGGTCAACACTGGTCTAGACCCTGTAAATAATATTAACCAGAATCAGCTGATGGTCACCTCAGTCATCTGATGCAGTCGCAGAGGGGACGTGACTGTTGAGCGAATGCCAAAGTGTGAGAATCGAACAGAGGCTGTGCTGTGTGTGTGTTTGCGTGTGAAAGACAGAGAGAAAGCAGACCAGTGCCAGCTCCGTCACATGACAGTCGAGACAGGTCAGAGACGCTGCCAACAGGCTGCGGAAACACACACGCAAACATTAAACCTCATTTTCAGAAATGGGTATTTGAGAGCAGACAGGTATTTTAGGCCTGTTTCATTTATGCGTCACCTCAATCAGTGCAGGTAGTTAGTATTCATTATATTCTTTGTGTGAGCCACCGCATCAAACAAGAACCAGAGCTTGTTTATTTCCACCTCCACGACATTTCCCTGGTGTTCAAAGGCCCGCGTCTGTGTGAGTGTCTAAGTATATTAAAATTTCCCCACATATCATTATCTTGCGATTACAGTCACTGTTTCTAATTATAGGTCATCAGTGTCCTCACAGGGCAGTGCATGCAGGGGAAAAAAAAAATCAGGCCAGGATATGGAGTGGCATTTAAATGTACAGATGACCAGATTAACTGAGGCATGTCTGTATGAAGTTACAGCTGCTGCTGACATTTCAGCAGTCAAGGGAGCAGCGTGTAATCACTTGGGAGAACCGTAAGCCACACCAGCAAATGCACAATCCAGATTAATGGACTCAAAGATTATTTTTGTGACATTTAATACATTATAAGACAGTACAGTAGAAAGCAGCAGCAGCAGCAGGAGCAGCAGAAAGACAGAAGCAAGTGACGCTGACTTAAGCGTCCACGTGCTGACAACAAGTGCAGCCAAATGAAGCCGTGACGCCATCATCATGAGCAACTCTGACACACGACCACAGTCTCACCAGGATGATGCGCTCAGTATCAGTGCTGCTTTGCAGGGGTTAGAAACAAACGATAAAGCTATTAAAACACAGTATCAATCACAGCCTGTATTTTGAGTGTGCTGATGAAAGCTTGCAGACTGGTTTGTTTTTCAACCTTTTCAACTCACTCAGGACAGTGATACCATAAAACAGCGTGCAGCTCTTGAACACTGCATTTTTGGCAGTGATTTCCAGAAGACTTGGAGCCCACTTTGCTGAGTTTGTTTGATTGCAAAGGACTGGTGACCCACTAGAAAATCTCACAGATTCACAGGCATATTTGGGATGGGTCAGTCCATTAAGTTGTGTTTGCAGGTATAAAAAAGTTTTAGAAAAAATGGTGCAGCTCCAAAATGAGGACTACAAGTTTGACCTAAATAGCTCACTCCTTTTCTCTGGCGAAGGTTCAAAGGCTACATTCATTGTTACTATCACAACACATCTGAACCTCCAATTGAGCCATCTGCAGTTCAGCTACATTGTGGGTACAGCAGTCATCAGAACTGCCAGAGAACTGCCAATGAAAGCACCACTACACTTCATTTCAGCTTCCTGTTTAGTTAATATCTAATTAACTAATTTCTTACAATTGCAATTTGTTTTCTCCAAAAGAACAAGGGCAAACTCCTTCTGCTCAGCTGTTTGTTATGCATGCAGGCGTGCAACATTTTCAGCACAGTGAGGACAAGAAAATTAATATTTTTCTCAATCACAAGCCTTCCGGCTACAGTAGTAATATTTGTGGAATGAGGCATTTTCTTTGGAGAAAATTAAGCATACATACTAGAAAATGAGCCTTGAAATTCATTATCCATCACCTGCAGCTATTTTTAACCTTAAAGATAAAAAATGCCCTCTCATCCTCACCCCCCAACTCCCTCTTGTCCTATCTCTTCTCTTCACATTGCATCCCCCCTTTTTTTGGGCCAGTATGAGAACCGCTTTCCTTACTCGCTCCGCTTCTTTGATTCGTCCAGTGCGCACGTCTCTGATTGAAAGCGACCACCTATGCTGCAGCGCAGGAATGCGGTCGACGTACAAACAGGATTGTGCCGGTTATTTCAGCTCCATTTGTTATTTTTAGCAGCGAAAGAAAAACATTCTTTTCGCTGATAGCTGCTACTGTGATAATACAAGCTCAGAGCGCTGTACAACCATGTGTGAACTGGACGACCATGGGAAAAGAGCCAGCTACACTGTCGCCTCTCACATCTGTGCTGGATCGGCTGGGAAAGAGGCAGGACTGCGAGGTGTGTTCCTGGGCTTCAGCTACATAATGGCATGACTAATTGCCAAAACGAGGGCCAAGATTTCCAGACATAAAGACATGGCTGTTTATCTGTGAGAGAGGTTTAAAGGACGCAAAATGTAATGACCATCTTTGAATTCAGAAAACGCGCAATTCATGCTAAAATTGAATATAATTCATTTTATGACAGCAGCCAAGCAAACAAACACACCATGGTCTACATCTGTGGCCCACGTGCTGCATGTCTCTCTTCTTGCTGTGCCATAAAGGCATACTCCCCCTCGTCGGCAATGTATTAAAGACTGTGGGCGTAATTTACAAACAGAAGTCACGGTGGATTTCTGTCCCACTCAGTCCTCCTGCAGCCTTGACGGAGCCATTACCACAACGTTAACAGCGGAATAACGATTTACAGAGCAGCTGTACAAAAAGGGAGTGACAAGAAGGGAAAGCGACAGGAAAAGACACTTCCATGTGTTCCTAAAATGAGCTCTCACTGGCAGAGAAATACACTGGAGAGGACAATTGCTCCTCGTGTCCCTGAACTACAGTTTCACAGTTGAATTTTTCAACTAAGTGAGCAGATTATGATGCCTTTTGGGGTAAAAGACCCAAGAGGGAGCTGAACTGAGGAGATATGCAGCGCCCTTTGAAGCTCTGCTAACCACGGCCACTTGCGAGGCCCCGAAAGTTGTGCACAAATATTCAGGCAATTAGTGTGAATTATTTAGACCGTGGAAGTAGGTGTGGTTCAGTGAAGAGTCATGATGTGAGAAGAGAAAATGACACAGCAAAAACAACAACAACAGAAAACAGCGGCAGTAGAGACAAAGAGAAAAACAGAGACGAGGATGATTCAAGCCTGTACAACTGTGGACGATGCCACAGATGAGCTCCGATGCAGACACTTGTCAGCCATCATGCCGCTTAAAAGGCCGATCATCGTGTGAACTCATTCGCCTGCTTGCTGTCCGAGCTCTCTCTGCACGCGCAGCTGTTCACATATGCTGACGGCGCACATCTGGCCTCCTGTATGGATTACTGCAATTTTTTATGTCTGCTTAAGTCTGCAGCATAAGACTGTAAAATGAGAAAAGGCGAGGTCACGGTGTGCAAAAAAAAAAGAAAGAAAGAAAGAAAAAAAAAAGGCAAAGAGCCACTCAAAAGCACACACAGCATTCCCAACATTGTCCGCCTTGTGCTTTAACCTGACGCAAGCTCATATTTTCAATGTTATTTACTTCTTCTTTGAAATGCGTGTAAAGACCTGGGGTCATGCAGGTGAATCACTGAAAACGTTTTTTAGCGTTTCAGTTCATAATAATCACACAAAAAGTATTCATCTACAGTTAAATTAGAGCCTGGAATTCCATTCATAAAAACATCTTGCATCTGTAGGGGTATTTCATGCATTTTTCTCAGTGCTTGGCTCAATGGTTGTTAAAGCCACTTTCTGCTTAATGGTCCCACAATTTTTTAATGCTGTTTTACAACCAAATTGTAATTTGGGTTGACCTTTTCCTTTTCAATGCATAAAATCTTCCAGTCTGATCTGACATTTAGTGATCGCAACCAACACTGCAGTATCTCATCTAGGGAAAGTTGATTATCTCTTTCAATGCCAAATGGCCTTCAAGTTCCCAGAGCCCAAGGTCTGTCTAGCAAGGCCTTTTTTTCTTTTAACAGGAACAGTCACAAATACTGCTATTACGTTACTCAAATAGATGGAGTATTGATTGATCATCCATTGATCCATCCATAATGTTGAGAGTGAGATGACCCAGATCGCAGAAGCAACCATAAACAAGATATCCTTACCTTCACCTCAGGATTAAGCTCCAAAAATGTTGCAACTTGATAAGTCATCGGACTCTTGCTACCTTGTAAATGCACATAGCTAACCCACCTTTATTAAAAGTTATTATAGTCTGCATTATCCAACCCACATATGCTGTTTAGTGCCCCTTTAAAATAATTATCAGCTCATAAGTAAAGTGATATTCTGTCAATCAACTCATCAGTGACCATATTCCCTTCATTTCCATCTACAACAGTGACATTTTTTAGTTATGAGGACCCCCAAAAGATAACCGTCACACCAAGCAGCTGCGACCTTTAAGGGCATATTCTGTTGCAGGAGGAGAATCACAGTTCAAAGAGTGATCGGTCATCCTGGCAATGACTCGCCACAGGGGGAAGGAGCAATGTCGCCCCCTCCTTCCCCTCAATTCATCTGTCATCACACAGCTGTGTGTCACGGCCACCCCGAGGCAGCTGGGTAATGGGAACAGCCACTTCCCGGTGCCTCCGAATAAAACGCAGACTTTGTGACAGAAGACACCAACCACAAAGAGGTGCAAATAGTCTTTTCTCAAAAATGTTGGAAAAGGTGTCTAGGACTGAATGTGATCACAGTCCTAAAACTGAGCACTCTGTATTCTGGGTAAGACAGGGCGTCAAAAAAACAAAGTCTGCATAAACAGGCAACGGACGGTTGAGGTGGGAAAAGTGCAGCACTGATTGTCACTGAGAGATGAGTCGCAATCGTGACAGCACGAATACAACTTATTACGAGCGACTATGAAGAAAAGTGTCAGGGCCACTAGCGATGGATGCGCACAAAAATTGTATCAGCATGTTGTTTTCATGCTGGCAAACAAAGAAACAGACATAAAACCCTCCTGACACAGAGATGCGAACCAATAGGGTCTCGTCCAGCTGCTGGACACTGCAGAGGGATCGCACCAAATACCAAAACAGACAGATTATCAGCTTAGGATCCTAAAACGCTTATGGCAATCATAACGCTGCTGCAGCTCCCAGCTGCTCCGGCCAGAGGTGTGTGCGTGTGTGTGCCAGTATGTCAAATACCATGTGTCGCGCATGACGTCTAGTGTGGAGCATGTGCCTTGCGGTGCGTGCTCGTCCCCTCGTGGCACGGTTACACAGTTGGAGGAGAGGATTAATGGCAAACACCTCCACCACACACACACACACACACACACACACACACACAGAGCTCTGATCTGCTCAGAGACAACAGGGGAGGGGTAAGGACGGGTTCAAACCCCCTTCCATAAATTCTCTATCTGTATCCAGGAGGAGAGTGGAGGAAGGGGGGGTTGGACAGATGGGAAGGGACTGGGGTAAGAAACAGAGGAGGATGGAGGAAGGGAGGGAAAGTGATTGACAGTAAAACAATAAAATGACGGAAAACCCATGGGTAGATCAGCGGCCATTCACGTCGACAAATGCCCCGTTCCTACACACACGCACACACAAAGCTGAGCACTCGTTAGTCCATTAGCAGCACATAATTGCTCCGGTTATCATTTGTCATACATCACTGCCTCTTACTCATGCGGTCAGCAGACACACACTTACGCACATGCATTTGTGCAAAAGTGTGTGTGTTGACTTTTGTGTAATGCGCATGTCATTGTCAGTGGCCTATATGTGCTCTCTCTTCGTCTCATTCAGAGCCACTGTCTGAGCTATGGATTGTAGTTGAGCTGCACCGCTTCAGCCACCGACCCCGAACAGTTCTGATGTCTCTGAGGATGTCTCGACCCCTGCAAACTACTCTATATGTTCATGCTGCTGTAAGCCGCTCTCACCGATACCCAGACGGCAGAGAAGAGGACAGCTGAGCACAACTTTTCCATTCTTTCATTTCGGCTCTCAACTTGTGATCTCGTCTGACACCTGGAAAAACAAGACGAGAGGCGGCGGCTCTCTTAATGCTGCTTTGGCACGGTGGTCCTTTGAGCTTTTCTGAAATGTCAGTGTTAGCTTGCTTACATTTGCTAGTTGGCACTAAACACAAAGTGCAGCTGAAGCTGGTGGAAATGTCATTAGTTTGGCAAGTTTCGTGCTCGATGAAGAGTCAAGTGGGGTCACCAAAGTTATGACAGTTACTACATTTACCTCTGTCTTTGGTTTCTACAGACCACTGAGGGAAATATCTGACCCTTGAGCTGCTAAATAGGATAAGGTAAGAGTAAAGAATTAATTGTCATCCACTTGCACACACCAAATACAGTCTATGTGGAGGACTGAAACTCTCTCCTTGTCTTTGGTGCAAAACAAAAACAATGAATGACGCAATTTTCAGTGGGAGTGAAGCAAACATTCAGACATGTAAGGTAAAATATAAATGTAAGTGAGCGTACATAGGAGTACAGTGAAGCAGTGCATCAGCAACAGTAAAAGCAGTTTGTGGATACTTATGGACAGAGAATATATACATTATGAGAGTGGCAAGGGTAAGCCAAAACAGTAAAGTTACAGCTGGGCTGCTGGACAATGACCTGAAACTGCAAAAGATTACAGCTGATTTAAGACATCTCAGTCAAAACCGCAAATGCAAACTTCAAAGTGCGATCAAAAGAAGAGCCTGGAGGATTTTTTTTCTCTGGGGGGCATGAACATACAAAACTTTATGGACATTCATCCAGTAGTTGTTGAGGTATTTATGTCTTTACCAAAATGGGTGGACATATATCCCCTAGAGCCTAAAACAATAACTCTTACCCTCTCCTCTTCCCAAGCTCTTCATCTCTTCTCTCTTCCTCCTCTGTTCCCGTCTCACCTCCCCTCCCAAGAGCCGCCACCTCCCACCTCCGCTCCTCATTCCTTCGAGCTGGTCGTCTCCACTCCCTGCCTCTGCCCCTCCCTCCACATACCACTTAACCCCAGTGCAACAACCACAGCCCACCGTCCTGACACCAGAAATTCCCCAACACCCATAAAATACCTCCCACTCTCCTCTGAGGAAGGGGTGATTGAGGGGTGGGGACACGTCGGGACAGGCGAGCAAACCCAGACCATCATCTTATCACCAGATAACCTCTGACTCAGCAGACGGGGACGGCCTCTTTATCAGGCACTGGTGTCACTGGGCCACAATCTAAATGGAGGTTTGTCAGAGTTAACTCCGCACACGATGAATCACCTTGCCCGATGCAGACTTCCTCCAAGCACGAGAGGCGTTAGAAGCGGAGAAATAAGTCTGCTTCTAAAATAATACCAGCTTGCACGCGCCGTGACAGACGTATCAAAACAACTGTCTTCAATATCTTTGAACAGAATGACCCAATTTTCCCCACAGGGAACATTAAAATTTCATCAAAGAACCAGAATAAAATCAACCTCTCACCCGTTGTGGGTTATATCAAAGCAGCTTTTCAGACGCAGACTGAGGGTCGAGTTAAATTTGGAAAGTCTGGATCATGGAAACTCAGCATGAGATTTGACTTTATTATTTAAATCGCCTTAATCATTCAACTCTCACGGTGCATCCAGAACGGCAAAGACCTTCAAGTGAAATCATTTCTCTCCCCGTCCCAGCGGAGCAACTTTCACTTCCTGCAGCAAAACTACACGCCTTATAAAAAAATAACTATCAGCTGTGAAAACTTAAGTAGGCGCTCCTCCTGTAAGAATGCGAGGCCACCATCCCCCCCCCCCCCCCCCCCCCCCCCCCCCCCCCCCCCCCCCCCCCCCCCCCCCCCCCCCCCCCCCCCCCCCC
>JAOXYL010000048.1:10972416-10983044 GCA_028564955.1 Terapon puta
CCCCCCCCCCCCCCCCCCCCCCCCCCCCGCCCGCCCACAAAAGAAAGCCCACACGTGTGCTCGCAGATGGAAAAACATAGGTACATGCATGCAACACATACACAGCCACACACACACACACACACAGGGGCAGTGAACACTCCCAAGAAAGTGCAAGCGGGTGTTGTTAAAGAAAGGAAAAGGTCAAGTGCTCCGTGTGGTAGACGTTGATGGACTTTAAAGCGGTGAAGTTCTTATCGTGGCTGCACGAAGCACTTCCAGGTCACATTCCTGCCCCTCTTTTGGGTTTGATATTTACATGGCCTTCTATTGTGTGGGACGGGTGGGGAGGCTTGTCTGGGGTGGAGCCGATAAATCGATCGGTCTGGTAGTGTGAATCATCAATCAATGAAATCAGTGGAGAAAAAAAAAGCCAAACATTGTGTGGTTCCAGTATATCTTTGAATTTAAGTTGAGGCTGAGAGGCAGAGATAAAACACTGCAGAGTCTACAGACATGTCAGTGACTCAGTGAGGTGGAGCGGTGCTTTCGCCCGAATGCTTGGTCAGCACGCCAACACGCTCACAAAGACAAGGCAAGCGTGTTGGTGTTTAGCAGGTGTAACGTACGCGGTGTTCACCTGCTTAGTTAAGCATGTCAGCAGGTTGAAATGTGCAAATTAGCATTAAACACAAAGCTGTGGGGAATGGCGTTAGTTCAGGTATTTGGTGAAGTATTGGGGAACTATGTTGGCTATGACATTTCACAGGAAAAGGTAATACTGTGTAACACTGGTGGCAGTAGAGAAAAGGATCACTAAGGCCACTAGAGACTGATCCTCTGGTGAACATGAACGTCTGCGTAAAGATTCACTGCAACTGGTCCAGCAGGTGTTCAGATATAAGTGATAGACCGATCTACCAACACTGTACTGTTACTCTGTGGTAAAACAGTTCATGAGAGATGTTTCCTTTAAACCATCTGTTTGAACAAGACCATCTAGTGCCTAAAGCCACAAAAATAGTCACATCCACCAAATCAGAGTTAAACAGAGACAGAAGTCTTTGTTCTGAGGAAATATTTTAGTTTCTGTTTGAATGGATTGTAAAACTGACAAGCCTTGACAGGACAAGCCTGAGGGTTCAGTCAAACAGCCCACAGGATATCAAGAAGCTTGTGAGTTTAGTTGCCATAGTGTCTGTATCGATGATCGTCTACTATAAGAATCCATGCAGATGTGTCAATAATGAAACTAATCTTTCAGTCACCCATTCAGGTGATGCTGACGTGCTTTAGAAAATTGATCACGTTCACTTCACGTCAACATCGCAGCCTTTTGTTTTAGCTGTTTGGGACGAGAAACCCAACAAAACAACTTGAGTCTCTGAATTTCCTCCAAACCACACAGTCATAATTCCTTTAATGAGGCTTCAGAGAGAAAAAGGGGGAAATGTGTGTGTGTGTGTGTGTGTGTGTGTGTGTGTGTGTGTGTGTGTGTGTGTGTGTGTGCGCACGATGCTGACAGAGAGAGTGAAAGACAGAGGAAAGAGGGAGAGAGGGAAGAGAGAGAGGGATTGAGACCGGGGGAGCAGATGCATGGAGTGAAAAGCCGGCTTTTGGGGGGGAAGAGAAGATGAGGAGGGAGGGAGCTTGTGTTTGAGAGTCTGGGAACAGACGCTGGTCTTGCACCCCTGCAGCCTCACCTCAGCCTCGGCTTGGCACAAACACGCTGCCCCCTCGTCTCCAGCTGCCCACCACCACCACCACCCTCCTCCAAACTGCTTAACCATGGCCCAAACAGGCTGGCAGGGAAGCAAAGCACTTCCACTTAACCATATCAAAGTCAGCCTGGCGCTGCACTGAAAGAGCATTTAGCCCTGAAAAAAAGGAAAAAAATGAGAGCCTTTTTCTTTTTCCTCCTCAGAAAGCAGCGTGAGCAGCTGGAGGAAAAGCATCGCTGCGTTCTTCTTTGGGTGAGCAATTTTCCTGTTGTTTGGTTTTTATTTCCAGGCGAACTGAAGCTGGCTGAGAATCGAGGATGTGGGAGAGCTTGACAAATTGTTTGCTTTTGATCAGCTTGGAGGACATGCAGCCGTGGAGATAACCTCAGCTGAGTTGGCAGGCTCTTAAAAAACAATAAAGGGACTGTACTTTTCCTCCAGGCAGGTAGGTACGTTCTAAAAGCCTGTGTGGTAGCGGAGGGGGTGAAAAAGTGATTTGTTTACCATCTGGCGGGTAGAGGGGCTACAAACAACTGGATCCATCTTCTGACAGAACAGTCGAGGATGCTCACTTCACAAACCGGGCACTTTCTCTTCAGGCCTGCTGCCATTTTTATCTGCTCTGGTTCAGCTGGAGGGGCCACTGTGGGTGGTGTCTGTGTGCATGGAGACGACTTAGGACTGATGCCCTTTGACCCCCATCCTCAGCAAAAAAAAAAAAACCCAATGACATAGAGACATGCTCCTCACCAGTGTGTGTCCAAGCTACACACCCACATGGACAGACACACACATAAACACAGCCGGTGGAGCCACACAATAACAGCTCTCCTGATTTAAACTTCCATCACGTCTCATGTCTCCAAGAAAAAGGGCGACTTCAAGGCCAGACATCAACACAACATCTGTCACAAGGACTGACGCACACTTTCAGGGGCTTGAAATCACTCAGATATCCGAAAAAACACAGTTTGCTTCTATATTGAAGTTACATATCTCACTCGTGCACGACAGACGCGCAGCATTAAAACATATTTTTAACCCATGTTTTCGAAAAGTCGCGCACAACCCGGACAACTGGACTTTACAATGAAAAACACGGCTGGTCTATCCTCCGGTGAGTCGCATCCTCGGTGAGATCAGCTCAAGCATCGCAGTGATCCACTAACCCACTGCCCCGGAGAACAAACCTCCTCCCCCCCTTTGCGATCGGGAGAAAGGAGGGTTTTTTTGTGAATGAGCGCACCTCGCCGCTGATGGTGTTGGCCGCGTTAAGTCGCGCCGGCCGACGCTTCAACTTACCTCTGTGAAAAAAAAAGAAAAACTTCTCAAGAGCGGCTCCTCAGCGGCGTCTCTGCCCGACTACCTGCGCCTCTCCATCCATGCGTAAAAGGCGATCGGGGGGAGTGGGAGAGAAAGAAAAAGTGCGTTTGCGCTTTTACGCACGGGCTTGATCTCGATACCGATTAAAAGGGAAAAATAATCTCTCGGTCCCTGCGAGAAAGGAGCTGCCGGGTGATGTCGAAGGTTTGTTTCCCCCTCGGTGAGGATCGATGCAGCGGCTGTCCAGAGAAAACACTGATCCCCCCCAACACACACACATTCCAGTTTGTGTTTGCTGCGCTCCTCCTGAACGGCGGCGGGCCAATGAGAAGCGGGGGATGTCACAGAGAGGGCGGGGTCCCTCCTCCTTTGCCAAGTGTGTGTGTGTGTGTGTGTGCACGTGCGGGCGCGGGGGTTTTAAGTGCGCGCGCCCTTCATGCATGAATCAAGCTTAGGGTATACTTCTCTCTTTGTCTGTCTGTCTGTCTGTCTGTCTCCTCAACTCAAATGAGTTTTGTTGATATGATTTTGGGGGTTTTCATACTGGTAAAGCTAAATTACACATCAAAGATTAGGATGGGCGTTTGAAATAAAAGTGGAAAGAAAAAGAGGAATATCTGAAGTAAATAAAATCTGAGGAAAATTAAGATCTCTCGCCCTTTGTCTGTCTTTGATAAGACAAAAGTTCTGTCCAATTTTGTCAAAACTGGATTAACAACCAGTAACATATTGCCTTGCCAAACAAGTCTGTGATTTAGTGTGTGTTTCGGTTGTTATTTATTCATTTGACTTATTTTGGGGAAAGGTGGTTCATATTTATTAGGATATTGGACCATGTAAGTACAATACCAACTGAGATATCAACTAAACTCTCATAGAGGGACAATGTGTGAAATTGTGAACCTGGCAAAGGCAGTTTCTATTCCAGCATACAGGTATTTCGTTGGTCTCTGGGCACATAAGAACTTGGTTGTGTAATCAAGCTGTACAGTCCCTGTGCAGTCTGCTGTGTGCGGCGTAACTAATGGAAACCTGGGGGCACAGACAGTACACAATGCACGGTGGGTGGGGGGAGAGGAGTGGTCAGCGGGGCTCAGCAGTATGTGAGTTAATCCTGCCATGAATCTGGAGTATTTCTACTTTTTCTGTCTCTATGATATGGATTTTTCTTTAGCTTTTTATCACACATTCTTATGTTAATCAGTCGATGAAGACTTGTGTGAAAAGCTCAACCTAGTGGCCTTTGAGGACCTTTAAAAAACAGCACAACGTGTCACAAACCATTGATTATTAAATGCAAACTACACTTCAAACAACTCAAATCCCCAATTCCCGACATACTGAACATGACCTGTGTGACCTGTTTAACCAGCTGTCACCTTATGAACTGTCTCTAACATTTCTCTTCGCCCCTGCACTCTGGACAGCAGCGGGAGCCATTTTTAGGAGAGCGAGCTGATACCACTCCAGCTTCATGCTTTTTAAATTTAGATCTTTCACAGTCTTGGACGCTAAACTCAATGTCCTCCATACTCTTCTCTTGTGCAGCGTCCTATTTGTCCTCATGAAGTGAATTGTCAGGTTGTGAAAATGATTATCTGTGATTACGCAACTTAACAACACGCCCCTCCCTCCACTTTTTTTTTCTCAGAAATTGTCTCCCCAATCTGCTTGCCTCAAGTGGCTTTACCACGATTGCTTTCCAGGCAGCACACAAATTGAATTACATGGAAGTGAACCATGAAAGAGACAAACCCCTTCATCTTCAGGAGCTACAAACACACAGGTGCTGCTATTTGAGGAACAAGAGAAAGTACACTTCTGCTCGGTGTTATGTTGAGTGACTAGTCCTGAAGTGCTCCTGCCAGCATAATTGTCCTCCATAAGTGGATATGCTGTTCCGCTGAGTCCATACAAATCCAATTCAGCTCGCCCTTCCAAGAAGCAAAGGGAGCAGAAAATGGCCTGTCCCTTTTAATCCATCAGTTTGGTATTAGCAGAGGAAGGATTTCATAATGACTCATTGATATGATTAATCCTAAAGGGAAGGTTCGGGGATGTTTCACCTCTGGTCCCTCTTAGACTGTGGAAGTCTTTCCTCAGAGGGTTGTTGGTTGTGAATGAAAGAGCATAAAAGCTACATATATTGGCAGCCGTGGCTCTAATGCTGGAAATGTGGCTGTTGTGAGATACTGTAAAAGGACGGAAAGTGTCATGAGGACGCTCCAGACTTAGGTTACACAATGACATCTGGGAAGACTCCATCCTCTGTGGTTAAACACAAGAACTCTTTGAAATTTCTGGTAAAAGCTAGTAAATGGACGTTGCGATGATTTTGTAAAAGCAATATTCTGAGGTCGAGAATTAACTTTCACACTCAGTCAAGAAGAGATAAAGTGACAGCTGTCCTCACAAGGCTGCTGTTTGAGGATTGATGAGATACAGCGGGCCATCACCAACGCTAAATGAGCATTGATGTCCATGCTGTGAATTCAGCTGTAGTATTAGACATTTAAGGAAGGGAGTCGATGCAGAGAGCTGTGCACAGAGAGGCAGATAATGATGTGGAGAGAAGAAATAAAGTTTACAATTACACATTTTGTAATTGTAATTTTGTGTAATTGTAAATTCACTGACACTGGATTATATTTTAGGACGGTCACATTGCTTCCTTAAGTCTCCCCTGGTTGCCTGGCAACCACACAGCAATGACAACACAGCAGGAAGTCACATATTCTGGCTTGACTACTGAGATTTAGGGGAGTAGGAAGGCAGAATTTGACACCTTTAGAAGAGCCAGACCAGCAGTTTTACAACCTTTGTTTGTTTGCTAGGCTAAGCTAACCAGCAGCTTCTTATCAAACTCCCGATGAGAAAGCAAATAGCTTATTTCCCAAAATGTCAAACTATTCCTCTGAACCAAATGTAGCTCCAGTAGAAATAGCACACAGCTCAGCCAAACTGACCCCACACGAGTCCTTTTATGCCCCAGTATCTTTCTCTGACTCTCATTAGTGCACTGTAAATTCATTCTCTTATACATATTTTTCTCCCAGTCTTACTTTCCTCTGTACATCTCACTGTGAAATGCTGGGAAGAATATACTCAGAGAACTCTGTAGGGTTTCCATAAGCCCCTCAGCCAGCGCTAACACACACACACACACACACTTACACTACATACACACATACACACATGGTTGCGTGCACACCCATCTCTCTCTTTCCCTCTTCGACTCTCAGCTGCTGAACAGCTCAGCCTGTAATTATGGCTGTCATCAACAGCCCCTGACTAGCAGCTATATTTACTGAAGAACAAGCGTGCACGCTCTCTGCACGCACGCAAACACACTGTGCGAAAGGACCATACATTACAGCCACACGCACACAAACACAAATGCACACATATACATAACTGACTATTTATATCAGTTGTCAGTCAAACGAACAGCAACAGGTAATTTAGCAGAGGGTTAATCTACATCATTGGCTCTAATCCTGTCAAGAATTTTCTCAGGCAGTATAAATTTCACTCTACTTGCATACATTATTAGTTCAGATCATAACTTTACTCTCAGCTCTGCATTGTCCATCCTTTCAGTTGTACTCTCCTGTTTAAAGTTTAGTTTGATGACATACTTAAAGTCACAATGAAATGAAAGGAAAATGTACTTTGTTATGTTGTCGAGTATACATGTATATTTTTACATACTTCTATATAACAGCAGTAAGTGTTGGAAAGTTTGCGTTCTTCTATCAGAGAAAATCTACAGTACGAGCACACCATACGCAACCTTTAACCAAGAAAACGGATGTTTAACAATCCCCTATCTGATCATATGACACTATCAACTTCACTAATTCTAATTTTGATGCAATTTCCAGAATATCAAGATCAACCACCGGAAGCCTGTTTTCTTTTTAAAGACACTGTGGATAAAAGAAATGAGACAATTTCAGAGAGGATTGCTTTACCAAATTTTTTTTTTAAAGTTTCTAATGATTGTCACTGCTTTCCTCCATCTCTGATGTGGTCCATCTGACTCACTGCTCAACTGTTGTTTAAGCTATAATTAAAACATACTTTTTCAAGCTGACACACAATTACTTTCGTTGCAAGACTGTGACAAAATGTTGTCCACTTTGTGACTTTTGACACCTAAACTACAACTTTCTCGGATCTCTGTCCAGCCAACTAAATAAACCATAACTACTATATGCAGCTATGTGTACCCATTCATAATTGTACATGCATGACTGTGCACACCCATTCATACAAAGAGGGTCTGGATGAAATCAAACCCCACTGACCTCCAAGCAGAGCAGTTCCTTTCCTTCCGTACCAGTCGCTGTTGGTCACAGCCATCGGTCTCCTGCTGTAGCGCGGCATTGAAACATTGAAACCTCTATCACATACTCTACCTCCAATTCTTTGCTTTTTTCCCCTCTCTCTACTCCCTTTCATTTCCTCTTAACATTTTTCTTCGTCTCTTCCTGACAATGTCTGACCACTAAACCCGGGTGAGTCAGAGAGGCCACATGACTCGAGGGCAGGAAGGTCAAGGCTAAGGGATGTACAGGCACAGCTGACTGTGTGTGTCAGTGAGAGTGTGTGGCACTAAAATATCAGCGAAAAATGCTGAGTGCTTCTCCGGTTGCTGGCTCTGTTACGTTGGTTCATTGTCCACAGCTATAAATGCAGAACTTAAATTCAAGTTAAATTCTCACATTGTTATCTCAACTTTTGTGTATTCGTTATACTGTATCACTTCCTAAATGATACATTAAAATTATTGTACAAAGTTGTAGAGACACACAATAATAATACGCTGTGTCTCCACAGCGGTGAACCAATAACAGGCCGTACACTGCCCTGTAGCACTGCTCCATGCCGGGGCTCCTCTGGTCTGTGATAACAGGTTGCTTCTTGCAGGTAGAGTCTCTCCACATGAGGGGCTCAGAGGCACATCATACTCCTGCAGATTCTTTAATGTCTGTGCACCAATCATATTTTTTTGGATCTCAGCAATGGATCAAATGATTATACGTCATGTGAAAGTGGTCTCTCACAGTGACAAACACACTATCAGACAGCTGTGCCGTCCCTTTAGCTCAGTATTTTGGTTTTCCGGCTTGTAAACTCTACTTTAATCAGTTCTAATTACAGCAATAAAAGGTGCGCTAAACCCATTTCAAGCCTCTTTTCCAACAGTGGACAGCCCGTACCTCATCAGGAGGGCAGAAATACAACTACAAATTTTTCGCCACATCTGCTGGATGTTTAAAGAGTCAGCCGGTACAAGTTTGAATATGATAATATGTTGTGTTTTCAGCTTTTCTCAATACTCCTAAGTAACCAAATAAATAAATAAAATGAATACATTCAGCTTTAAATTCCAGGCTTATTTTACAAATAAATGGATGCTCTTTTATTTTTTAGGATTTGCCATTTCAGCATTTTAACAATGCTGAAATAAATGCTGGAACTTTTTCAAAACATCTCGCAGGCTCAGAGTACAAGGCTTAAACAGACAGCTATAAATGTTTAATTACTCTTTAGAAACTTCATAATTCATAGGAAAAAAAACTGAAATTCACCTGTGACCAGCTGCCTAACAAGGATCTCCAAACTTTCCTCAGGTTACCCCTCTTTGAAGAGTCATGGGTGGTCTGTTATGTTTCATGTTTTAAACAGGATTACCTCATTGTGAGAGCGCTTCCAAACCACTAAGTGTAAAGCTTGCACGCCCAGCGCTGCCCGCGGCACAGATTGTCATGGTAACCACATGGCAACTGTAAAGGAAAGGTTAGCAGTATGGTGAAACTGCGATCTTAGATATAAGTCACATGCAAACGTCCATGACCAAACAAGTTTTCATTTATGACTGAAAAAGGTTTTTTACTCTTGTGTCATCTGGCTTTCTGAATGCACCATTAAAAATTCACCTTGAGTCCCAAAATGCGAGGAATGTTTTCTCCTATTTAAGCCCTCCCTTTTGTTGTTTCTCCCCACGTTCAGTGAAAACTGCAGAAAATAATAACAGTTTGAGTCTTTTACGGAGAAGTAGGTCAGTGGAGCCAACTGTCAGAAGCGGGAAGAGGGAGATGCAGAGTATATTATCCCAGCTACAGTAGGTCCCCTCAGGTCAGAGCTATTCCCACAACAGAGCGGCCGCTGACGCACACGCTACAGTGCTGCCATGTTCTTCAGTGTGTTGTATCGTTGTGGACAGAGACGACATCTGTGGCCAGACTGTGGAGGTGGATGTGTGGGTGGACTGTCAGTGTGTGAATATTGAGAAAAGAGGACAATACTTCTGTGTGTGTGTGTGTGTGTGTGTGTGTGTGTGTGTGTCTTTTATTGTAGGGCAAGTGGATCAAGTCAGTTTTAGATCATTCCTCAACCTTGAGTAGTGACCCCTTTGGCGTTAACTCAACCCTTCCTGTCCTATATGCGCACTGCTGCTCTAAGATCAGATAAGATCAGATATGCACCGCCGCTGACAATTTTTGATTGACAGCTCAGGGAGAAGGGAGTTACTGTATTCGAGTCACATAAAAGCTACGTTTGAAATGACAGGACAACCAATAAATTGAATTATGCAATCATTTCCTGGTCCGAGTACAACACTCCAGGACCGAAACCAGCGTTCTGCCGCAGGGAGAGTTAATTAAATCCGCTGTAATCATGGCATCCATTTGAATTGTAGCTAATATAGTCTAATAAAAGCAGACTTGTGTTAAGAAATATAAGGACTTGCATGTGGAAAATATCCTTGGATAGAAATATATTGCAAGCAAAATTTCAACAAAAATCCATACAGCATTCATGATAGATGTTTCAGTCCAAATTTATTGACCTAATACCCAATAAACAAGACTAGTCTATCTTCATATACAGGGAATAGTCTATTTATACACCGTCTAGTCCTGTTTTTGAGGGTTTTAAAGTCCCATTAGTTGGACACCCCTATGGTTGAAAAAAGTGTCCCTTTGGACCAAAAGCCCGTCTGTCCGACAGCCGGTGATGAGGAAAACAAGTTCCGTTTGGCCCATTTCTCCAAAAATACACACTCTCCTTGAAGTTAGAAAGAACTTGCCAACTACATCACTCACCGCTCCAAACAAACACTCATGTGCGCCCATGAGAAAACATGAATAACTTGTTATTACTATGGGATGAGGGTTACTTTATCAGGGTGGCACGGTGGTATAGTGGTTAGCACTGTCACTTCACGCGGTTCAATCCCACAGGCTGACGGGGACCTTTCCGTGTGGAGTTTGCATGTCCTCCTTTTACCTGCGTGGATTCTCTCTGGGTACTCCAGCTTCCTCCCACAATCCAAAGACATGCAGGTTAGGTTAATTGGCCCATAGGTGTGAATGTCAGTGGTTTCTATATCAGCCCTGTGACTGACTGGTGTCCAGTCCAGAGTGTACCCTGCCTCTCGCCCAGTGACAGCTAAGATAAGCTTCAGCACCCCCTGTGTGTCGGGATAAGCAGGTATAGATAGATTGATGGATGGATGGATGGATGGATGGGTTACTTTATTAAACAAACAAAAGCATATGGCTAATTACAGCAGTATTACTATTATAGTGAGTG
>JAOXYL010000048.1:10988600-11002550 GCA_028564955.1 Terapon puta
AAACACATCAGAGATAATACATGGCAGAGCACTTGGAGAGCCGTGTGAGTGTGTGTGTGTGTGTGTGTGTGTGTGTGAGATCAAGTGTTGCAAAAAACAAAAATGCCACCTTGTGGGGTTGAAGGAATAATCTGATATTGTGAAAAACACTTCATGGAGTGAGATGAGACAATTGATACTAGTCTCATGTTTGCAAATTCACAAGCTCAGCTGAGGATAGAGACTGGACACAAGGGGAAGCGGTTAGCCTAGCTCTGTCAGAAGGTAACAAAATCCTTTCAAGTTCTCTCATTACCACCTTATAGTGTAAAAGTGACAGTTTGTATCTGAGTTTGCTCCTTATCTCTGTTTACACATACACACCCAAACCTCAGATTGAACTGACAGTAATCACATTGCTTTGTGGGTAACGTAGGCAAAAAAAAAGATGTAGAAAAAAGACAACATCTCTGGTTCTGCTGCATCGACTGTGATCGAGTGAAGGTGCAGTGCTACACTGGTGCAGCACTCTTTTAATCACATGATGCTGTATGATACACAGAGTGGCATGATGAATCCTGAGCTCATTATCTAAAATGGCTTCTTTGCCACAATCTTGTGCGGAGGTTATTTTTTATATTGCTGCAAAAACAAAACACACTACAAACAATATTCAGTTATTATATAATCCAAGAGAATTCTCCCTTTTTCTACTGCCCAGGAATACTGCTGTAATTCCTTTGCTCATCACGCTTCCAGGATCCAAGTGAGCAGAAGTTATGATTAAAGCTGGCTTTAAAATAAAAACACTCACACAAAGTACATGTTGAAAAGATTTTCTTGTGGTGCATAATGCTTGGTTAAAAACATCTGCCTGTTATACAAGAACGCCCACACTGCGAGGGCACGGCTCCTCGCGGCTTTCTAAAAAGGGTAAAAGTTGAAAAATCAATAAACAAACTCCGCACAGAGCTCCTGCAAAAGGGGAACTGGAGGCGAAAAGCACAGTCTCATTAGTCAGGGATTCATTACACTGACTAATTTTCATAGTCTTCGCATGTAATAACCGCAAAATATGGTTTTAATTGTAGCATATTGAAGCGTTTCTCCCTCTACACAGAGATAAATCACTTTTTGGTGTTGATTTTTTTCATCAGTGTGTATCAGAGTCTACTCAACCATGCAGCAAACAACCCCACCTACACAGCTGAAAAGGTCCCTCAGGGCCATCACTTTTACCCTCTTCTTAACCCTGATCACAACCACAAGTCCCAAACCAACCAGTCTGACCTCGCTGCGATCCTCGAGCAGACGGTTCGGCCCTGCATCCCACCTGCAAACCCACGCCTGTTTTCACATTTCACAACTGACCCTTGGCAAGCCTACCGTCCTCGTAGAAGACATCCTCCGCTTCCTCGCGCATCATCTCATCCAGGTCATCCTCTGCAATGTCGGTCATAGCCATCACTACTCCTCTTCTTCTTCTTCTTTTTCTTTTCCTGCTCTGCCCCTCGTCTTCCTCGGCTGACTAATCGGAGCTTCAGAGAGAGTGACTGGGCTGTAAAATTGAATCAACGCCGGCTCGGCCTCTTCGCTTCAGGCGACAGTCCGATCACCGGCAGGCTCCTCGCTGGAGTAACAGAGGACTGGGACTGAGCTGAGCTTCAGCTCTCTGCACGAGCATGTGTGAGTGTGCAAGTGCCAGGTGAAGTGTGAGTGTGTGTGTGTGGGTGAGAGAGAGGACTCCCAGCGACCTTCACTAAGTTTCAGCAACAGTGCTGATTTCATAACATCCTGTGCAAAGCTGAAGTGAGAGTGTGCCTGTGAGAGCACTTGTGTGAGTAAGTGTGCGCATGTGTGTGTGTGTACTGTAAGGGGAGGGTCAGTAATGTGTGCCTGTGTGTGTGTGTCCATATGCACAGTATGGCTCTCTACAATGAGTCAGCTCGAGTGGCTTGTGATTAACAGGAATAATTAGATTCTGTATTTTGAGCCAGCAAGGACATGCAAAAGGAGTGTGAAAGTGCGTGTGTGTGTGTGTGTGACCGTGACATGGCGTCCGATATGTGAGGCTGGCTATACTTGTCATTCCTTCACAGCTCACTAGGAATCATGGGACCACACTGATTGCTCCTTCTATTTTTTCACTTGGCCCACATTGAGGGGGCCTTGGCAGAGCTGATAACATCTGGTGTCGTCTGCTGCTGCTGAAAAGTCTCTGTGGTGCGGCTCAGGATGCAGCGAACAAACACACTCACCTGCTCTGAAGAAGGCTCAGATTCAGACACTGTGGGAGGCTCTGTTTGTGCCTCTCTTATAATCATAGTTTTTACATCTGGGAGTTTTGCATTGACGAATATATCTGGGTCCCAGAGCTCCACTGAGCATCTGCGTTTCTGAAACATAAATAGGAGCCAGATTTTGCTGGTAGTTTGACACCACTTATTGCAGTTTTGAAGATATTTCCAGAATGCTCAAACACTCGCCGATGCAGCTAGAATGTAAAATAATCCACCCGACGCACAAAAGAGTTTTTAACAGGTTTCCAAAACTGCAGGTGTTCTTTTCAGCCAAATAAAAGGTTTCATCATCAGTTTGATTTAGCTGTGTTTATTAATTGTTTTTCCATCGTTCATTCATCTTCTATACGTGCTTATTCCTGCCACGCAGGGTCACAGGGTGCTGGAGCCTATCCCAGCTATCATTTGGGCGAGAGGGGGGGTACACGCTGGACTGGTCGCCAGTCAATCACAGGGCTGACTTTTTCTGTCATAATTGAAAATGCATAAAAGATTCTGTCATACAATTGAAACAGCCAGTGATTATGTTGAGAGTGTTTTTATAAATGCCGTTCTATAATACAGTCCTGCTTATTGATATTTTTAATCATACAGAACAATTAAGAAGATATGTCGCTGCAATTTTTGTTTAGTCTAAGAAAAGGAGGTGCTACTTGGTAAATTAATAAAGATTGGTGGTGCAGCAGCTAAAATATTTACCACTCCAGCTGGATTGATGAGGTCTTTGGGAATCTGGAAATGTCTTTAAATATGGAATAAGACTTGTCAAATAACCTAGGATTTTTAAAGATGGGCTGATGTCAACATGATAATCAAAACAAGAACAATAGAGTTCTACAATCGGTACAATGCTGCATAAACTGCACTTTGGATGTCTGACCTCTCAAAGCAAACTGCATGCAACTGAAGCAGCTCATTCTGCTCATTCTGAAAAAGTTTTCATCCGTCTTTTTAAAAGTTTCACACCATCCCCAGGAGGCCCCTTACCAATGCCTCTCAAGCATTTCATTTCCAGTCCCAAATTACTGGTAGTGTATAGTCTTGTCTCTTTTTGATCTTTAAGTCATTTTAAGATGAAAAAGTGGAGAAAAAAAAGAAAAAAGAAAAAAAAGAAGGGGAGAAAAAAGGCAGCCGGACACAGAATTTCTTCCTCTGTCTCACACCGTGCCTCCATCTGTCTTCGCTGTGCAGTTTCTCTGACTCACATCCCATTTACACAAACCAGTTCCCAACCAAAATAGAAACTAGGCCTCAAGTCAATTCATTATCACTTTTGCCTCAGACTTCCTCTCCCCTGCCGCTGTCCCCTTTAAGGCCAAAGCCCAAGGGAATGAACCTGGAGACAAACTCATTTTCACTGAGGCCAGTCCAGACAATTCAGATGCCTCACATTAATCAGGAGGTCGGATGCTGGGCCAGAATACACACGTGGACTCAAAGTGGTTGTGTGTAAATGGTGGTGTTTATAGGACAGAGGAACATTTCTTGTTTGTATGATCATGGACACATGTAGTATGGAGTATTAGAGGAACAGTGTGTGTACACACATGTTTACACCTGCACAAGGAACTAAAACTGTCATAGTGGCTGAAACTGGAAGTAAAAACTGGCACTTGGAAAACTTTGGCCAAATCAGCCCAAAACAACTCATGCAAACTGCCCTTCACCAAAAACCACCAAAAAGGGGAACTAAATGATTTTAACCATCCCCTTTAAATAACCATGGCTTGATTAACTACATTATTTCTACTATATGATTGTTCTTACCCCATAAATCATGACATCCTGAGCTCAGGTAAAGAGTCAGTGCCCCAAGACAGAAGCTACATAAACTACGTGAGTGTGCATATGAATATGTGCATTAACTTTTGTGCGCTCTTATGCATATGTAACTTTGTCATACCCCTGACTCTGCCAGGGGTAAAAAACATGAATCACTTTGCTGATTTGAACTGCATTATTCAGGTCAGTTCAGAGATTCACACTCACCAACAGTGTAGTTCATTGACTTTTTTAAAAGTAACTGCAGTATGTATCCTTCACACACGTTCTAACCCTAACACCTCTAGTTTTAGCCTATAAGTGTTTCCAGAGCCTCTGGGTATAACAGAAGGAGAATTGTGCAAACTAGAGCTGAAACAATTGGTCAGTTCGGCAGAAAAGAAACTGTCCACTGATGACTGATGAACTGAACATCTTTGAGTTTTCACAGAAAGAGAAATATGTAGATAATACCAAAAAACTGATTTTTTTTGTTCTGAAAATCAATCAACACAAAAAATCAGAAAATCTTGTTGCTGGTAGTGTAAACTCTAATACAAACATATATTCACACGAATACGTACACAAATGCTTAAAAGTTATGCAGTGTGGGAGACAGTACTTTGAAAACACCCTGCTGACCACATGGAAAGAAACTGTTCACAGATTTGACTAAACTAACAGGGGAAGTGGCGGAAAACTGCATATGCACATTTTAGAAATGTGCAGAAGCTATTAAGGCAATCATTCAGTTACAAACTGACCAGATCAAAGTGAGGGAGCAACTTTCCCAGCAGCAACAGGAAACTACAGAAAGTGGTGAATAACTTAAATAATCCCCACAGATGACATATAATATATTTAAACCTATAAAGTTGATTCATAGACTTGTAACTCAGGAGGGCTACACAATTATTTTGTGTTTATTTTGTGACATGAACTATGAACAAATAGTAGCAAACACTGAGTCGGTCCAGAGATTTGATATTTACAGCCAAGCTGTGTCAGACTAACTGTTCTCCAACCAATATGGCGGCTAACAGGAGGCCGCAGGGACACCTTGACTCTGTGCTCTGATCCTAGAGGCATGATGCTGGAAGTGGAGAATCACTGGTCATGCTGACAAGTAAATAGAAAACACACTCTGACACATACGAAGCCCCGTTGTGTTATGCAGATACGGCCCACTCCCATCTGCTCGCTGCTATAATCATCACATGTTCTGGTGACTGTATCATGATTTATGTGCAATAGGTTTCTGCTACTTTATTGAGAGGGAAACACGGCACACGCAGTTATGGAGACGTTACAAATCCGGGCGTTCAGAGGCATCTTGACAACCTTAAACTTCTGAGCCTGAGCTGCTCTTCAGGCAGCAAAACGGGGTCACGTCTGGGCTGCATTTGCCCGGCTGCATTTCAATGACTGGGTACATTGTTGTCAGCGGCTGAGAAAACCCCCTGCTTCGGGAAATGCAAACGCACGCTGCTGGGATGCAGGCACACAATGCCACACACAAACAGACACACAAACACACACACACACACACATGCATATAGTAATATTCACACACAATGCCACCACAACACTGTGTAGACAAACAGACAAGAACATACACCACACCACACCACACACAGTTGTTACTACGGCCTTGCAAAGAGAAGCACAATCAGACCCGCTCGGTACAATGGTGTTGTTTGAATGGGGTCAAACAATGGGGCTCTTTGGCATCTGAATCGAGCCAGATGATGAGTGTCCCAGGAGGCTGAATAGGCGGCTTCAGCCTCCTACACACACGCTCCTCTGGCCCTGACAATATGCATCAGTGCGCCGCCTGTTACTGTGGACTAAAATATCCGTTATTAGCATGGAAGCAGCGACTCATTAGCATCCAGGCTAATTCTATGGTGCAGGGTAATTTGCATGTATGGAGCCTCTTGCACAGATGCCGCAGAAGCCATAAAATACTAGAAAACTAGAGAATGTAATTAGCGTCAGGCAAAATTATTCCTGCATTAAAAACCTAAACATTTAGATGCGCTAACATTATTTGCGGTCAACTTTTCTGGTGCCGCTGGAGGACTCTTTACAATTCAACATCACAACACACATCAGAGTACAAAGAACAATGAATTGAAATTTTCTGCAAAATTACAGAGAGAAGGCGATGGAAATGTTTTGTAAAGCAGTTTTACAAATCAGGTTGCAATGCAATCCTTCCTTGATTTAACATGAAAGCTTTTTATAAAGGACTTTGTCAGATCAAATGGTTTAGTAGCTTGTGTCTAAACTGATTCATGCGTGAAATTATTAATGTTCGCAGCAAAAGGAGGTTTTTATGCTCTTTTCTTTTTACACTCCAAGGCTGAAGCTACCTTTGAGGCCACTGAGCTCGTTTTTTTCTTCTCACTTCTGAAAGATTTTAGTAATGTGAAGGGCATTTAAATTCTGAGATATCCGATGGCTGATTCCAATGTTTTTTTCACCACAGAATATTTATATTTGGATGGTTTTTAGGCCAACAAAAATTAAACAAGACCAAGGATTCAGTATTTTAGTAATCTGATTGTATTTCTAGCAGTGTATATGGTAATGAATCTAACTTATTCACATTTGTCATGTTGAGAAACTAAATTTAAAGACTAAATAATAAAACAGTTAGGTGCATATATAGAAGTGTGTAATATCTGGTAATATAATGTTAACATTTTAAATCTGTGAGTTCTATAAAGGGCAGAAGAAAATGAATTTACAAGAGCCAATAGGAAACTATAACAATTGCAACATGAATGATGAGTGGAAAATACACACATCACCCAACAGGATATTGTTGCAACACAAAAAGCCAATTCACAGATCCGGTGGAAACTGGATTTCCTTATACAGGGAACTTGAGTAAATGCTGCAACAGCATGTCAACCCGGCCCAGACTGCTCAGAGGTATCAAATACACGAAGAGACGAGTAGGTGGGGAACTTTAAGGAGGAGACAGATGGGAAAACTGCTGGAAAAAAAGTTCTTGATGTCAGCGTGACTTTTTCTCCCAAAGCAAGACAGGCAGATATGATGGGAAAGGGAGGGAGGACAGAAATATAATGTCCTTTTTGGAACTTGGTGCAAGGGCTCCTCAGTTCAACTCAACTCTGAAAATTTCCCTAGATGAGTGTGAGTGAGAGTCAGAGAGGAGGATGGGTGGGAGACATGAAAAAAATGAAAAGAGAGAGAGAGAGAGGAGTAAAAAAGAGGCCTCTTTAAAACATCTTCACTCTTCTGCTATCGTTCCCTCTGCCCAGGCCTCTGCTCCCTTTTCTGTCCCTCCAAGAAGGATGACAAAATGGGATGATTGTGAAGGGGTGCCTGGTTACCCTGGTAACAATAATAAGGGCATTGCATGGTAAATCCAATTTGTCATGCCACTCTCTGACTCATTTAAGGTGCACATGTGTGAGTTAGTGTGTGTGTGTGAGCAGGACACACTGTGGCTTCATGTGTCGGACGGAGGACCTTAATGTACTACACACCTTGTACGTACTCATGTACTTGGACACGAGCACACACATCTTATTCTTACCTGAAGAAACAAGCTGTAGAGTACAATGTGGATCACAGAACACAAGTCACAGGGTGGTCAGTAAAAAAAACATATCAAAGATACAAAGCAGAGAAAACCTCAGTTACCCAAAATTTTGAGAGAATGGGGAAAAAAGGGAGATACTGAATAAAACACAGTGCAATCATGTTGAACTGCTGATTGAAATACCAAATGAATTCCTGGAGTCAGAGGTATTTAATGAGAAAATTAGAGTGAATAACAGTGTAGCATTTGAATGCATGTAAATGAGTCTTTCCGGTGTCTTAGCAGCATTGTTTAGGCAGACACCACCTGGACAAACATGCAGCCTGTAGCTGTTTGAATATACCGCCTGGTTTAGTGCACATTAGGAGGCACGACGAGATGAAAGAAAACAAACAAAGTTCTGTTAATAAAAAAAAAACAGAGGTAAAGTTGAAACGACTGGTATTTATACCTACTGTAAGTGTATCGATATCTCTTCATCTTTATGTGGTTGTAGGTCCTGACTCGGCGGTACATTATGTTACAGAATAATCCCAACGGACGCCCTCCTCTCAGCGTGAAGCCTGCGACTCCTTTTGTGCTGTCACCAATTCCTATTTTTGCTCCCTCTCCCCGTCTCTCCCTGTCCCTATTGTATTTTGTCTTTCTCAGCACCACAATTGGATCCTTTTCTCACTCATTTACTCTTCGCCTTTCCGTCTCTGTCCCAGAGTGCACAGAGGGCATCAGACAATGGCAGCAATAGAGCCGCTGCTCTCCAGCTGTGTGGACTGGCACGGCGGAGACGGCAGTGCTCACGCCGTGTCCTGCTGCCGCCGGGCACACCTGGAGGGGCGAGATAGCAGGTGGCTGAAGCGCTCGACCAAATGACCCGACAGACCGCAGCCTTGTCTGCTCATTTGTGTCTGACCTACAGTATCGGATTTAGGCAGACGTTCACAAGACAGAATGGAAGATGGTCTGATTAAAACTCCTGCAAACTCCTTTTTAATGCTTATATCTAGCAGTACAAGGTCGATGTTTCTTTATTCACAGACTTAGACACTTAGATAAGTGGATGCTGACTTTCTGGCTGCATCTTCGGTCTTTTTGCAACATGTCATAGATGTAGCTCATGTTCGAGATCCCTTTTAGAAGATTCTCATTAAAAAACCACAGCTGATGACATTAAAAAGTGAGCCAGCGTTTCTTGAGCTAGAGCTAAACATTTAAGCTGATAAAAATCTGCCAGTGAGAGTTGCCGTTTCACCTGGCACAATCAGCGGTTGTCAGATTGAGATGAGGAGCTTTTGTCTGCCTCTGTTTGAAATCGAGGACTTGTTGTTTTGAAAGGTGAATCTGCCCCTGTTATTATTTTAGGCTGCTTTTGCCATGCAATAATGAAACAGGAGTGGCAACAGAGACTTACAGGGCACGAGGGTTTAGCGAACAGTCAATTAGTTCACATGAAAGCAAGTGGAAGTCGGTCAAAAGTGCCCTCGTTTATATGCTAAAACCATTCAATCACCTTGTAGTGACTGAGCAGATTTCTGTTAATATCTCCCCACACCCCAGTTCATATTGCATAATCCAGGACTATATTTGACAGGGTGATATTTTCCTGTTGCGGGGATCTAGAAGTGAGATTATGAGTGTTGCAGAGGGTGGGGCAACAGGGTGGCAAGAGCTTTGTAAAAACCACAGTTTCCTCTCCCACGCTACCCAGAACATTCAGTGTCCTCCAGAGTGCATTACGGCCAACACCTGCTGGCTAAGAAAGAGGAAGTCGGCTTTCAAAACTAGAGAAAATCGGCAATTGTTGAAATGCACTCTAGATGTGCAGCCAGTGGGACCCGTGTATTGATTTAAACAAATTTTACCAAGCAAACAGGAAGGGAGGGTAGCACAACACAGTTTCTGAGAAGTAGGGTGTGGACATGGAGGAGAGGTTGGGCAATAGTGTGTAAAATTACACTGAGTGTCTATTGCAGCTGTATTTCCATGAGAGCACAACACAGCAAGCACGATGCCACAGTAGCCATAAAGGGTGTCACGGTTAGGAAGTGGGTAGAGGAGGATGACAGAACTGGTCACCGAAAGTGTTACACATGTAGCCTTTCTGCCCCGATGGTCAAAGGGACGAGGGCAGGGGGAGCTGGGCTGGAAACTGTAGTGACAGCTCATCATCGCGCATGAGGGCATCTAAAAAAAACAACTAATGAAACTCTGCGTGTGTGTATGTAAGCGTTCTTTCCCTCCGTTTCTGGCTTTGCATCAAGTCACTCCAGAATGATGGCATCTGCCGTGACTACACATCTGTCCTCCCCGGAGTATGAGAATGCACTAGTTACACCAACCGAACATACATGACCTACATATGTCTGCATTTTTGTCTGTTTCATTCTTGCTGTATTGTATTTAGACACTGCAGCATTGAAGTTGCAGCTATTCCATGCAATTCTAACCTGAAATACTGACGAATCATTCTTAATTGCACGATCAATATTATTTTGCACTGCCTGCACCATATAATTTGCACATCCATCTCAACAGTATTCTATTTTGTTTTACTGTTTAATCATATATTTTATTTTAGTCGTATAAGTTTGATTTTAGGTCTGAAAACTCTCCCTGCCTAGTAAAATTCCACATCTTTTAAACTAAACTTCCCACATGTTGCTATCTCCAAGCATCAGCTAAGAAAACCCTTGTGACACCATGATGACATCATCATAGACTTTCTCCTCCATTCAACCGATTACACAGGTTCACTATTACTCCACATGATGAGAAGTACAGTCTTTGATAAAATGAACCAAATTTCCACAAAAGTATTTCTGCTTGACTTTGTCTCTACAAAAATCAGCCTTGAAAAAAACACACAGTAAAATTAGTAAAAGTAAGACTCAAATGAAGACATTGGGAGCGAAACAGACCAGTTTTCAGTATTTGACCGTTTTTGAGACTCGATGCTGGAGGACGGAGTTCGTTCGGTTAAAGTTTGACACCCAGCCCTGTTGGCCACAGCGGACAGAGACTCTCCCACAGCACTGGGGAGTCGAATCGAGGCCTTCTTTCCGGTTCATCAGCATTTGAATGTTTCTTCTCATCTGTGAAAGCAGCATGGGTTTGACTAAGGCCAGTGTCCCACCCTCATATACGCAAAGACACACACACACAATTATGTTGGTCTGGCATCCTTCTGGGGGGAATGGACACTCAATAAAGCCACATCCTGGCCACCATGAAAACCCAGGAGTTCTACTGAGAAGCACAAAGAAGGAACTGGCAAGGCAGTGACATGGGAACCATGAGCTCATGAGCTAGTGTTGCCATGTCCTCAAAGGATGCCAACTCTTCCCGCCTTGGCCTTGAGATGGTGAAATTTGCATCAAGTTAGATCAGTCAGCCTTATGCTTTTCAGCAAGAGCTTCTCATGTGTGTCCCAGTGAATTCAGTCAAACGATGAGGCGGTGGGGGGCGTTTTTGTCGTCTGTGTAGTGTGTTTGGTGGCTGATAGCAACACGTCTGAGGACCTTGCTGAAACTGAATGATGATTTGGCAAGTGTATAAACTCTGAGACAAGAATCTGGACCCACATAGAAAAGAAGAAGCGACAAAGAAGACAGTGGATTCTTTTATGGGATAAAAATGTTACATGGATGTTTCCTAAAACTAATTCATCCTGCTTTGCTTCAGATCAGCTTGTTTTGTTTATTCTGTTTTTTTGTTTGTTTTCTATAGCAGCCCAAGTATATTACCCTGCTGCAGTCGGATATTAAACTTAAGGCATCCACGAAAATGAAAAAAAGTCTCATCTGGTTATTGTAACTTCATTCTCCATGGTATTGACTGTGCAGTGTTTCTCCACCATGAAGTGGCTTTCAAAGTGTGTTTTCTTATAAACATTGTACCCTGTGAGTCATCATGAACTAAGCTCAGCGAAACAGCCGGAAGACAAGGTCAACCTCAAGATCTCTCAAATTACATCTGGATTGTTACAACAACAACAACAACAACAATATACGATTTGATCAATTGTTCTTTCCATTATACACAGAGGTTAGAGGTCAGTGCACAGTGCAGCACCCCCAGAGGCAGGCTAGTATTCAATGTTGTTCTCAGTGATGCTGAAGGAGTGGATGAATGTCAGAAGTCACTTCACACTGATGCTAAGCTCTTTTACATTTAATGCATTTTGTAAAAAAGCAGGTATCTGAAAGTTTTATAATCAGCTGAGGAGAGAGAATTGGAGAAAGAACATCATAATTTGATGATGGTATCTAATTTGAAAGCCTTAAAGAAGATGACTGCTATTTTTAAAGAGGTTATAATCAACATTTTTGTATTCACTGTGAAAGTACACTGCATCGCAGTGCTTTGGTTTATCTCTCACCACTCTAATTTTAGCTAAAGGAATTTTCTAAAGATTTGTAAAAAAAAAAAAATTAAAAAAATTAAAAAAAAGGAATCTAAAGTACAAAATCTGAAATCTTTCATGTATCACTGTTAAGGAGAAGCCAGGCATGGTGGCTAAGTGGTAAGGCGTTGGTCTCGTAAACCAAAGATCATGGGTTCAACCCCCATCCATGCCTTTAACATACATGTGCAATTATGAAGCATGGTAATGACACACATGCAGAAATATATGTACTGACTATAAATAAAAATTAACTGGATTCCTTGAGGAAAGGTGGTGTGACTGATGCAAAGCCTTGTAATACTGAAATACTGAAAATGCTTGTAACTCTAGAAAGTTCATGTCCACCTTGATGTCACATTTGCTATGAGAGTGGAGTAGGGTGAATGATTAGCAGAATCCCTCTGTGAAACTAGATTGGTTCAGATCAAATAACTTCCTTTGGAAAATTCAGGAAAGATGTGTGCTACGTTTGACTATGCTAATATGATATCTAATTTGAGAGCCATGAGAAACCTAATTTTAATGTTTAAAACAGCTATAGTCAACATTTTTCTCTCAAATGCACATAGTTAAAATGTGTAAATTTCTATTTAGCCAGGTTAGAAAGAAGTCATGCACATTTGCAAGGTTGGTACAGGAAGAGGAAACTCACCTGTTTTGGATATGACGAGATCACGTACGTAATACTACGATAACATTGGACACTGGACAAATGAATGTTGATGACACATGAAGTCTGCTGGTTGTGTAAATGGACGAGAATTTGACATGCTAGCTATATCAACTTTAAGTATGTATGAAATCTCATTCTTGTTTGTTTCCGCAACCTCCAAGAGGACCAAAAAAAAAGTCAGTTCGCAAAGATTCTCCCACCAAAAGATGTTTCCTCATAGTTTTAGTCAGTGGTGGTATCTAGCAATGTGGATAGTTTTAAGTAACTAATGTCAGCATTATGAAGAGAGTCCCATTAATGTTCTTGATAAACAGTGTATAACATTTTAAAAGTATTATTATTGAGCACAACATGGGTGTGGTGACCAAGTGGTAAGGTGTTGGTCTCATAAAGCGAAAATTTCGGGTTCAATCCTCATCCATGCCTTAGAAACTCTCCGCAGGGTTATTACAGGTACAATTGAAAATTAACGTTAAAGGTAGCTCTATGCTGGACTGACAAAATCAGACTAATTGTGCATAAAGGCTATTCTTAAGCAGCCCAGCAGGTCAAAAACAGATCAAATCAATCGAACGCAGCAAACAACAGAAAATAGAGAGCAATTGCAAATAAAGGTAATACAGCTGGCATCAACTGATCCAAAGAGAAATGATGGAAAGAGCTTGCCATGATATGATAATAAATGCTAAGAGGCAAACAAATTGAAAGTTCATAAAACATTTTGGATACCAAAGAATTCAATCTTGGGGATAGTGCATTCAAAGAATTAGAAAAAGGAAACCTATAGGTTATTAAAATATCATGTACAATAATACATAAATTGTCATCAAAGCTGCAATTGTATGCATGTTTTTTCATTTAGCCTCATACACACACACACACACACACACACACACACACATATATATATATATATATATATATATATATATATATATGCTGTATGTATATATCTCTGTTTATAAGCACCATGATTAAAGAGTGGAAATAGTGGCACCCATGCATGCTGGAAGACTTGCTGTCAAACACAAAAGGAAATCAGAGCTGCAGCAGAAATAAACAAGCACAACACGTGCCCTTCTTCTTTGGAAAACGCAGGCAGTGCTTTATTTTGTTCTCTCCTCCCTCTGTCTCTCACTCTCCCCTTGTCTTCCTCTCTTCCCATTAGTCTTTCTCTCTGTGTTCATAAGCGGCCCACGCAGCAGCCCTGCTTGTTGACTTTATTGTGTGAAATTACAGAGAAAGGGCCAACACGAAC
>JAOXYL010000048.1:11006626-11018367 GCA_028564955.1 Terapon puta
CATCCAATCGACCCACACTAATGTACTGCCGTGGTTTGCACTTATCACTACACACATGTTCTCCTTGTGCTCACGCATCCATATTTGTCAGTCAGCAATAATGTGAAAAAGGCCAAGTGCTTTTGTGATATTACGGTGTGTGTGCAGCACAGTCATAATCTGCTAGACCCAGCTGGCACGGCCACACGAGTGCTGTAATCCATTCTCCTTACAATCTGATCCTGCACAGATGCTGTTTCAATTAAACATTCACGGATTGAGTCTGATCACACAGCCTGCAGTGTCAGCTGACCATCATCTCTGTGTAAGAGCTAAAACTTTTTATTTTACAGTGAAAGCTTACAACATGAAAAAGTGAGGAGATTTTAACGTTTTAAATTTCACACAGAGACACTTACATCTGATAAAAGAGCAGGTGTGATGTCTGCAGAAAGCGAGGCTGTTCTACGGATGGGTTAGATTTTCTGATTAATGCAGACAGCAGCTATTAGGGAAAGTTTATGGCATGAAATTATATTGTGCCTGGTGTATAATTTTACTCCTAAACTGGGACATTCCCCGCACATTATCGCTCTCTGCATCAATCTTATCTGACACCTAGTGCACTGTGGGGGATGTAAGTGGCGCCTGCTTAGAGGAAAAAACAGAGAGGACCACTCACAGTCACGTTACTCGTTTAAAAACACAGAGGAGGATTTTGCAGTATATTTACCTGCTTAAAATCTAGTCAAATACCATTAGAAACAACAGAGAACAGCATCTATTATCCACAGCTCGAAGCACACGAGTTTCCTCAGCGGCAGCAGCAACGCACAGTCTGTAGGAGTCACAAACGACACCTCACTTGACAAGAAAGAGATGACTTCACTGGGTGCTTCTCAGGTTCACAGCAGCACTCAGAGAATTAAAGAAAGAAGACAGACATCTTAAAAGGAAAAAAAAGAAGGAGAAAAGCCACACTAATACCCAGACCATAATGCATCTTAGTGATTAAATTAATGAGCATGCGAGAACTAATCCTCTCATTCAACCCGCACACACTTACGGTTGAACTCCCTGCGGCAGACATGAGGCCTCCAGGGCCGGTTTCGTATCCAGTTCAGGCGTCGAGGCAGCTCCATGATGCCGAGCTGGTGCTGGTGTTGCTGCCGGTGCCAGTGCGTAATTGCCACTCACCCATCAAAGAGCGGCACCCAGGTGCTTCTGCCCGCCCCCAGGACAGGTACTCCCTCCAGAGCATCAGTGGTGCCAAGTACCACCTCAGCAGCCCGGGGTTCAAACCAATAACTGACTCTGCCTACAGCCTGTCCTGCACTCAGGAGAGAGAGTGGTTACAGTAGATTCGGTGGCGCGCAGCTACATTTCCCCTGCACTGCTTTATCTTTTATGCATGAGTCAGTGGAACCCAACTCCTTCTGTCCTGGGGAGGGACAGAGGCAGGCCTCTCCCCAGGAACGAGCG
Source organism: Terapon puta (assembly GCA_028564955.1). Classification (NCBI taxonomy): domain Eukaryota; kingdom Metazoa; phylum Chordata; class Actinopteri; order Centrarchiformes; family Terapontidae; genus Terapon; species Terapon puta. Next base: position 11,008,088 of record JAOXYL010000048.1, read on the forward strand.
CCTATCGATGGGCAGCATCTGAAGCGAAGAGTGCACAGCCGGCTGAAATGTGACACCTCTGCGCCAAGCCCCCCCCAGGGGAGGCAAGGTGGATGGATGGGCAGGAGGTGGAGCTTGGCCGGCCACCTGAGGAGGCTGGAAGGAAGACGGGCTGCCAAAGGCACCGAGACAGTTCCTGTTGTTTTTGGTGATCTCTTGGCGTTAACAAAGTACTGACCCTACTCTTACAGCAGTCTGCGAATCTTGATTCATGATTCATGAATCATGATTCAGAGCGGTGAGTGTTATGTAACAATGATGTATATAAGTAAAATTGTACCGATTATTTCTCATTTCTCTACATTTTGAGAAATAGAAGTATTCACAACTAAAGCTCTCCTCTCTGGGAGTTTATAAAGTGCACTGAATTTTTTCAATACAATAAAATAATATTATACACCTACTGAGTTTGTGTTAATCTGCTGTCACATACCTGTACCCACTTTCTGTCAGGGCTTACTGCATTAAGTTGACTTATAAGAGACCCCCAAGAAGGAGATAAGCTTTTCAGCCCAAACTGCTAAAAACTCTAAATGTTTTTAAAGAGAGCTAGTGAGTAATATACAGCTGAGTTCAATCTCAGAAAACCATTATATTTCGTTTCATAGATGTTTACAAAAATCTATTCACAAAAGAAAAAAAAGGCTCCTGGAGCTGAACTGACAGGAAAGATTACTTAACAGCAGACTGACAGGATTTCATGACACGTTATGAGACCATGACCTCTAGTGGCCGTGTGCTGCCCGGTGAGTTTCGAGTTTCCAGTTCAGGTAAAGGACAGTCAAAGTCACTGAAATGCACATTTCGTACTTGCCTTTATTCAAACAAAACAGGAATTCCTCTGGGGGAAGAGCATATTGTGCCTTTTGGTTTATCCATGTCCAAAATCTGACAAATAAAAACAGTCAAACACAGCAACACAATTCTACACATACATAAAACAACTTTGTCAAACACACATTTGGTACCCCGTGAAACACACCAAACGTACGCTATACTGCAACATTCAAGTTTTCTGAGTATATAATATTCTTAAAATGGCAATACATGGAAATGCATTGAAAATAGTTTGTTTACTTGAGATATGTGGTGGTTTCCTTCTGAACACCACGTATAAACAGACTTTTTGGTGTGAATGAAAGATCAACATTAAACAAATATCGGTGTGCTGCTGTTGGCTGGTGTCGTGGAAGTGCATGTGTCAAGACACTCAAGATGGTTCAATCTAAGGCCTGAATATTTCTAAACCACAGTTAAACTTCCTGTAATTGAAGCTAGTTCGTGTTTGTAAAAACTTGTAACCTGAAAAAAAAAACATTTGGTAAAGCCATAGCAAAGTGTCAATATGATTGTGCTCATGACAATACAAAGTACAAGTACACAAAAGCGATGTTACAATGCAAAAAATAGACGGGGCCTTTGGCAGACCGCACTCACAGAAGGCACGTACAGTTTCTAAGGACTACAGTATACTGCAAACACCACAGTCTGACTGGTTTCTATCTGTAGTTCAGCACACTACAGCTATAATGTTCTCACTACAAAGCAGAGACACTTTGCTGCAGGCTCAGCAGAAAGATGGTCAAACTATCAGCCTGATGAGACCTTGCACTGTGAGTAAATGTTGGAGATATATATTCAAAAGGCAACATTACATTAAATATCCTATCTGTCTTACAAACTCTTACGAGTCGGTAAAAAAAAGATAATAAATATCAGCAACAACGTGTGCACATCAGCATGGTTGATCCTGAGGTTTGTATCTACAAAGACCCCTGTAGGAAAACAGTCACCTTCGAGGACTCCGGCAGGTACATTTGTTTAATCTAGAAACAATCACAAATGAGTTTAAACGTTTAAAAACCTTTTAGCTATCGAACAATTCAGTTACATTCCCCTCACTAGCTTTGTGTTGGCAAATGGCTAAAAAGCAAGAACGAGGTGACAAGCTAAACAAAAACAAATAAAATGGTGGATGGACTCTTGAATGACACATGGGACAATCTCATAGGTTGTCACTGCAGGTTAATGTTAGCTACCACTAGGAGGCACCAAAAATCAAATATAGCCCTGAAGATGCAGTCGAACGATTTAGCTGAGAGGACTGAACAAATCATATGCATTACTGCAGTAGAGCAGGACGCAAATATTGAATTATTTACGATCACATTCATTACAGGATAAGCACTTACAAAACAAAACCACTCAAAGTCAACTGAAACATCACAGCAAGCTTGTTCTAGCTGCGAGTTGTAACAGCACTTTTTACTTAACTGCCTTATTACAACACCTGTCCATTTCATCCTTCAGTTCACCAACAGATCAGAGGATTTCTAGAGTAAATGTAGTGGAAAAACAAACAAACCAAAAAAAAAAAAAAACACCAACCAAACAAACAAATAACGGAAAATGCAAAATGTGCAAATTTGCTGTAAGTACAAGAACAATGTTTCTGGACATTGTCTGGCTGCCATACAGTTGATGTATAAACTGTAATATATTCATGAGTACCACGCACTGGAGAATTATCTGTCTGATGTACCAAGACCTTTGACAAAGTCTGCAACTTTCAACCATTTAAACCAGTGATTGGGAGAATGTTAGAGTTTGAATTTTTTTTCTTTTCTTTGGCTGGCAAATCACTGAGTAACTTTATAATCTTAAGGCCACTAAAAATGTTCAATTAAGAAGGGAATATGGAGTTAGAGTTGGCGGCTATCCTGTGCCATTTACTGCTTGGAGGGGTTTGCGAGCTTGAATGATCACCTTGAACCACTAATTCTCAGCTTCCATGAGTTACAGTAACTTAATCCATGAACAAGGCAGACATGATGAAACATGTGAGGCACGTAACCAACTTTTTTTTTTCAAATCCATCTGTGCGTTAAGAACCTCAGTCTTTTTTTGCAGTGTCACCCTAAGGCATTTTTTTTTTTGGGCCAGCTTATGTGCACGTGTGAATCGCAGTGCATGGGTACGTATGGAGAGAAACACACGACCAACACTGGATTGTGTAAAAACATGTGAATGTTAATCTGTCTTGTGCCGTTTTTTTCTGAGGGTTGGCGTGTACGAAATGGTAATCCTTTCTGCACCGTGTGGCTCGTGTGAGAGAAGAGGTGGTGTGTCGAGCGCATCTCTCCGACTTCTCCGTCGTTCTTCCATTAATCAGTCAAGCTACACTCATCTGGAACCTGATTGTCTGCAGCATCTTCACATTCATTCTTGCTTTCTCCGCTGTTAGGTATTTTCACCCAAGTCCTTTGAAGCTCGATCATTCGATCTTTTCTGGGTCTATGTTGTCCAAGTCAATATCGGGTGAGGCCACACAGCACATGCACAGTTTTTGTGTGCACAGAGAGAGCTTATCTGTAGTGACAGGAAAAGAAAAAGAAAAAGAATTCATCACTGAAAATAAAGTAAACAGGTGATTTATACAGATATTGGTAGTAGTCGCCTAAAGTGTTACAGTACAGGAAGGTTAACAGTATAAGGAGGTTTTTCCTCAAAAGGCAGGGGATTTACACTATAGACTTTACAGTATTTACAGTCAGTGGCCTCTATAGTAAATTGAACTTTGAAACTCTAATCGTAATCACTCTTCAGCTCCTATCCCTCAGAAAAAGTGTTTAAATGGGCCTATAGTAGGTGGTCTATATGTGACATGAGACTAGTAAGCTGCTTTAGAAGTTATCCATAATCACATCGAACAGAACTGTTCTCTGTTCTGTACTCAGAAATGCTGGTATAAGTGTGGTTTTGTAACTCTGTGGCTTTGTACTTATAAATTAAAATACACCCTTTACGGCAACCCCTTATATTCCCCTATTTTAATTAGAGCTATATTAATACATAAGCAAACAAACACGTCCGACCAATATTGGCCTATTGCTGATTGGTATATCAGTCTACTGATAAGTAACAAGAAAAGGCATATTAAAGGATCCATATCAAGATCATTTATTAAGATTGAAAAAAATTAGTTCAGCTATGGTCCAAGTTTATCTTAGTACCAATAAGTAATGTAAATACAAATGCCACCTCTGTAACAGCCATATATTTTTTGCCATGTTTCATAGTTGTCACGTGAAGACAATCTGACATGCTGGTAGCCATGAGTTTCTATATGACGGCTGAAAGACCCTTAATTCTATAATAGGCATCTAAATGTAAAAGTGAGTGTGCCTCCAAAAACTAATATGACCATCACACTAACAAAACACGCAACAGCATGTCTCAAAGCTTCTTACCGAGCATGTTTTTGAAGAAGGCTGGTCTGGAACTGGCCGGCAGGTAGATGCAAAAGTAGTAGACCGGCGCGCCAGACAACGCCACAGAAATTCCCACCAGAGAGTTGACGGTGTCGCTGTAGAGGGGAACTACAACCAGGAAAATGCTGCACAGGCAGTAGACGATTGGGAAGAACAAAGACAGCTGCAGGCAGCAGAGAGAGGAAGGACAGAGGAGGAGCACAGACAGAAAAAAAGAGGAAGGAGAGAACAAGAAATAAAGGAAGGTTAGAAAGATAAAGAAAGGAGGGTTAAAATGAAAAACAATTACATGAACAAATGGGAATGTAATTAGCTTAAACCATATCCCTAATGATTTAATTGCAGCTCTAATAGGCCTTTAATTGCGCAGCGCAGTCGCTTTTATGTTTACTGAGAGAATCAAATTAAGTGACTTCAAAAACATCATGAGCTTTTAACATTGTCATAGAAAAATCATTGCTTGGGGACGGTCAGGCCTTCAGCGGAGTCACAGCAGCTTGATATACTTAAGAGTGCAGATATCACCTTTATCTCTCTGACTCCTAAAGACCTATAAAAGCTTTTTGTGTCGTCTCACACTCATTTTACATCCTCTGCTTATTTAGTTTTCTGCACAGCCACAGTATTTCTGAGGGGTCAGGACCGCCAAGGATATGATGAGGAACAACATGGACACAAGTTAATCCAGCATACATCTCTGACAGCGTGAAGGTGAGGGGAGAGGCATATTTCATGCAAACAAAATATCCTAATACATGTGCTCTTTGGTCACAGCTATTATGAGAAATTCATTACAAGTGCAACCTCAAAACCATAGTATGACTTTGTGAATAATGTGTGTGTATTCAACACATTTCGCATATATCATTGTGTTCAACTAGCCAGGCTGGCTGCATCTTTACAATGCAGTAATTCAGGTTCAGATTATCTGACTAATCTGTTTTTCCTCACAGCTGTGACAGACAGATAAAGAGAACAGTTTAGAAACAGCTGTTGCTTACAGAAAACTTCAGACCACATGAGTGAAAAAAAGAAAATTACATAAAAATCCTTACACAAGTTACCACAAGTTTCCCACAGACCCAGAAAAAAGAACAATCGTTTTATCACGTTTTCTTTCTGTCTTTGTCAAAACTTTAAAGTCTCAGCACGTTTCATGCTAAACTCTCATGTGTGCCTGGAAGTCACTGTGCTCCTTAATCATACATGTCAGCACTCGTGTTATATCAGCCTTTTACCTTTACAGGTCTGTGCAGATCAGGAGCTTTGACGCGCAGGTATATCTGGCTGGCTATCGACAGGCCGATGAACAACCAATAGTTAAAGCTGAAGTAGTTGATCAACTGGAACACGTCAGGCACAGACAGGTAGAACAGAGACATGCCACCCTGTAAAGAGATAAGCACATAAAGAGTTTGGTGTGACGCAGGTACCTGGGAAACAAGCCATCAGAGGTGATCAAAACAGCGAAACACGGGTACAATTTAAAACAAAAACGTGTGATACGAACATTGAAAAGCAATGCGGGAATTGGAGTGAAGCGCTTGATGTGGATCATGCACAGGACGTTGGGTAGGTGGCCTTCTCTGGAGCCAACAAAAAACAACCTGCAGGGAAAAAAAACATCGATTAAAGTCAAAACATTACAGACAAACATAAAATTTAGAATATGGAGGTAAGGTGTGCTTGTATCTCCTGACCTGGAGGCGGCGATGATGGAGGAGTTGAGGCCTCCGTAGCAAGAAATGGCCACAGACAGAGGGATCAGCCATCGAGCCCAGCCCAGCACCTCATCTGCAAATGTCTGAGGAAACGTTCAACAATGTGTTTACTGCACAAGTCAGCTAAATGGTAAGATTGGTGTCTTTCAGTGTGTGGGAACCCCACATCTTGATAAATATCTAAATCTGTACAACACAACTTCAATATTAGATTTTGTAATATTTGTAATATTTTAAAAGAATAAAAACATTTCACTACCTGAACACATTTCCTGTCATATTTATGAAGCTAAAAAAAAGTTCCTGAAAACAACCAACACGCTACGACATACAACACCCTTAACTAAACTTACTTCTGCTTTTACTCTCCTACAGTCATGTCTGACGGCAATAAAGTCGACCCAGTGACAACAAAACTCTAATGCAGCTGCCAAGTGTGAAACTATAGCGTCTGTTCCAAAAGGGGATTCAGTTCAACAACCAAATTTCCCATGTCGTGATCAATAAAGGCTTAAGTTCTAATTTAACAAACTTTCAGTGCGGCTCTGAGGTGTGAAATTTCAGAAGTGCACAACGCCCAAATGACACAATGCTTGACATCAGCGCTCACTGAAAAGTCTGACAACTCCAGTCATGGAAACAGTTGCTGTGTCTCATGGCTTAAATTCAACAGAGAGCAAGAGGGCATGGCTCGTGGGAACCTTAGGTAACCATTAGAATGACAACACTAATAAAAAGATTATCAAATACTATTGGCAACAAGCCTCAGCACAACTCTTCTTCCTCTGTTGCACTAATCACATCTTCAACTTCCCCGTGTTCCTGTGCGGGGAGCTAACCTCTTTAGCTAAACGAGGTTCCTGTCATCATCTCGACTCCTACAACCACAGATAACCAAAAGGGGAGCACTGAAGCAGACATCTGTGCCAGTGGCTGCCGGCCAGGCGGGGAGAGATGGCAGCAGAGGACGCGAAGGGACGATCAAAACCTGTAGCCCCTGTGAGGCTGAGCAGATGCTGTCAATTTGGAGAAGTCCTGTGATGCACTAATAGACTTAATGGGCAGACATTAACATGCACACGGTCAGGTTGCTCAAATACAACTGTGCTCTGCAGCTGGTAATCATCCTCAGATACTCACCACTGCAACAGCATCACTGTTGAGCACTTGTTCTGCGTCCATGACCACGTAGTAAGCTATGTTAGTCAAGATGTAGATCACCGTGACAATGGGCATGGAAATGGCGATGGACAAGGGCAGATTCCTACAACACAAAACAAGAAAAGTGGTTTTCACTGCTTTCGTTGTGATACATACCATTCCTACTGGGTGAGATGATTATGGAGTTCTAAGTCAGATTTATGCAACACCAGATTTACAGACTTACAGAAGGTGAAATTATGTTGCTGAGTAAAGAAAACAGGAAAGAACGATCACATGTGCCATGAAATCTGTCTGAAATAAATACTAGAGCTCATACCTCTCTGGGTTTTTGATCTCCTCTGTGATGAAGTTGAGTGTGTCCCAGCCAGAGTAAGAATAGAGAGCTGAATAGAGAGCCAGGGCCATGTCACCAGGGTCCAGCTTGGAGCCCTTGAATGAGTCCTCAAAGTTCTGGTCAAAACCTACATGAACACAGTCAACCCGACACACCAAGTAAATATTATGACAGTTAATTAAGACATCCAGCTGATGTCATAATACTATTTTGAACTGATTAAGGCTGATTGAGACGCTCAGACGAACCATTCACAGCAATCTGTGATGATTTAGATCAGGGGTGTCAAACTCATTTTGACCATCAGCATTATGAATGGAGCTATTCTGTAACACATATTTGTTGCTTGCTTCATGCTTCATGCTTGTTAAATGTTATAATGCTAACTGATGTAATACTGTTTTTACCAGAGTCAAAAACTACCGTTAGCTAGAGCTAATAGTAACCACTAGTTGATACTAACTGATAATGCAGTACAATAGTGCATGAGGTGTATGAAGTGTGTATAAAAATCAATCCTACAAAATGATTTACCCCTGCTGTCACCGGCAACCCTCTGAGATATAAACGATTTAGAATGATTTTTCTCACTGTGTACGTCAAAAGAAAAAACTCACAATATGACATTTTGCCGGTTAGGAACATATGTGCTGAAACTTCACACTGTGCTTGTGTGTTTATTTATTGTGGTCTGTTTTGGGGTTACTTTTTATCGTAGAAAGAGGAAAACATACACTGGGACTTGCTGGTCGCACTGAGGGACATGACTGCGCTGACCAGACCGAACCACTGCTGGACAGGAGCGGATTAAAGACCGGAGAGGAGCGGACTAAAGACTGGCCTCTGTCCACTGGTTTTCTATACCTATATATTTTGCAAGTTTTTATTTTTGATCAATAAATAGTTGTGGGTGGAACCAAATGAGTGTTTGTATTGTGGCTGTTCTTGTTAATCATATTCTAATATTTACAATACTATGAGGGGGTTATAGCTGTAAGTTTGACCATTAGACAGCAGTAAGATCTGGCTCTGTCGTGAGCCACATGAAATGACGTTGCGGGGCGGATTTGGCCCACAGAGTTTGACATTTAGATGGAATCGATTTCATAGTGATTAAGGCAGCAGTGCATCCATCCCTTCATTTTTCAGGAAATCAGAGCAGTTGTGTTGGAATAATACATTTCTACATATTTCATGTATATAACAGGAGTCTCTAGGACTTCCTACCTTGTCCCAGCTTAACCAAGCCAGTTATGATGATGACAATAAGAGCAAGGACTTTGGCTACAGTGGAGATGACCTGAAGAATAGCACCCCATTTCACTTTCATACAGTTGACACACGTGAGGAGACCTGAGAGAGAGAAAGGGTGAGAAAACAGCTGTTAACCAATATCGCCTGCAGAGTTAATACTGAATGATGGACACAAGGAGAAAGGAGCAGATTAGCAGAAATTCAGATTTAAAGCCAAGAAAATGGGTCTTGCTTTTTTCTTTCATTGTCAGTGTGAATTTTAATTTGTTTCAATTAACTAAATGAAAAGACTTGACATTCAAAAATACTTAATATATATATGATATACTAAAAGAGTAGAAGTGGGAGGGGGGCACATACTCTAATTCATAGTGTCACATGTGGTTCTTTAAGATCACACAGGCCTTAAACTGGCCGAGTAACTCTCTTCATATCAGTTCTCAGTATGAGGCGCTGCACTGTCACACAAATTCCCCCTAAACCATCGGTTTTGCAACTCACTTGGCCCATTTCCATAGATCACGTCAACAAAACCAACTGATTTTACGTTGAGCAGCTGCATATATGCTCTTTATCTGGAGGCATCACACAGCTTTAGGGGCTGCCATTTACCAAGCACAGAAGACTTAAGGCAGAGTTAAGAAGAGTTCAACAGGTATAAAGCGTATTTACACACCTAATCCTGTAAATGCAATGCAAACAAATAAACAAAGCAGCTATGTTTGGGGAAACACACAGAAGAGTATCATCTAATTAAATGCAGCATGTGTGCAGTTTAACGTTTACCAGCAGTGCTGCTAAAAATAACTGTAGAAACCATTATAATATGATGTTCACTGAAAATACATGCGGCTTGTCACAAATGACTTTCCCTTTCAGCTACGAAAGCTTCTCCTACACTGTTCCTCAAAGGCTTAGTCTGAAATTGACTTAGGAGTTGAGCTAACAGCAAGGACCAAACCTCAAATTAAGTTAAAAAGTTCAGGTAAACACAACAGTAAACACAGAGTTGCTGGGTTGCAAAGATTGTTTTCTTTCATCCATTTGGTGGCGTGCTTCTTTGAAAGAGAAGCTGTTGGCTAAAATTACATTTATAGATGTTGTATTTTGTTTTGCAGGAAATGACAAGAGGGTGTCCTCATTCTAGTCATACCTTCCTGCCATAACAACTTCACAGGCTCACTCACAACGTGCAGTGTACATAATGACTCAGTCACACACTCACACACACGCCCCTTAATCAAAAATGTAAACATACATACAAGAGCTTAAGTAGAGCATGAAAGTCTCTTTACTGCAGTGAGAGTCTTACATATGATGACAGCAGCGATGAGACGGACGGCAGCATACGGGGCTGAACAAGTGGGGTAGAAAGGCTGGACCAGGTAGTTGGAGAAGGTCAGAGCTATTACTGCCTGGCAAGCTGGCTCAACTATCAACAGAGATGTCCACAACCTAGAGCAGAATGAACGCAACTTAATTATTATAAAAAACATG